>CM049802.1:2732440-3281161 GCA_027422405.1 Ptychobarbus kaznakovi
AATTGTCAGCATGGGTTAAACACGATAATAACCAATAATCTTATCCTGCCCTAGTTAATATGGTCATTTATTTATGTCACTGTAAACAATAGTTTCTTCCATGTTAGCAATAAACATTTTATGAATGGAAGTGTGAATTAACTTGTATATTAGAGGGTATTGGTCTTAAAGGGGCCATATTCTATTAAATATACATATACTTGTTTTTTCTTGAAATTTATTTTTTAAGTCAGTCAGTGTTTCTTGCACCAAAATGTGATTTAGTTTTTCATAACCATTTTCCAAACTCCCTTTAACCTTTAGAATATTTTTTTGCAAATAGTATTTATCTGAAAAAATTTGATCTCTACACTACTGGTCAAAAATGTAAAAACAAATGATGATTGTTTTATGTTTTTCAAAGAAGTTTGATCAAAAATACAGTAAAACAATGACCTTGATATTGTGAAATATTACAATATAAAAGAACAAGTTTACAAAATATAGAAATATATACTTTTATTCAGCAAGGACACATTAAATTGATCAAAAGTCCCATTACATACTTTATAATGTTAGAAAGATCACAGTTTCCACAAAAAATCAAAATCTATATAATCTGTTTTCAATATAGATAACAATAAGGACCATAATTATAGCGGTGCACACATAATAATTAATAAAATACTACTAAATCAGCATATAAGAATGATTTTTAAAGGATCATGTGACACTGAGGACTGGAATAATGATGCTGAAAATTCTGCTTTACATCACAAGAATAAAATACATTTTAAAATATATTCAAATAGAAAATAGTTATTTTGAATTGTATTTATATCACAATATTACTGTTTTTACTGTATTTTTGTTCAAATAAATGCAGCATTTATGAGCATAGGAGACTTCTTTCAAAAACATAAAATAATCATAATTGTTCCACACGCTTTACCAGTTATTTGCTAATAATTATTTGATTTGTGCTTGTGAAAATAATGAAATTAAATCTCATTTGTAAAGTATTTCATTCATACTGTTACTTAAAAATAAGCATTGACACATGTATGTTTAATATAAAAGCCATTTCTTGCTGTGAATTTCCAGCAAAAAAACTATATTGTGAAATAAGCCAATAGCTTTGTGTTTTTTTCCTCGACAGTTTTTGAAGTGTATGGGATACTTGTATTTTGAACAGTTTATAAACGTGTCAAATAAATTTCAATTCAATTGTGATATACACTTACCACAATGGAAAATGATATGTACCATGATGAAAGATTTTGCTCATGCTGTCCATCCCTATTGCGTATTTACTATAAAACACAGCCTTGTCTTATTATTTAGGATGGATTGTATTCGTGCAAACCGATTCATGATTTTTTATTAGAAAGCAGCTGCAGAAATATCTAAATTCATAGAAAGTAGATCATCGTATGTATTTGCGAGTGAGACCTCCCGCCACGCCGCCGTCACCATCTCCCTGTGACTTATCTGCTTTTCATTACAGCTTTGCCTGCAGACAGAATTGTTTCATAATGAAGAAATATATTTCCACCCTGCCTCGCGCTCATTTGCTTTACAATCCGAGCGCGTTGTGGGAACGCGGTGTGGTGCGAGAGAGACACCAGAGATTAGAAATGCCCTGAAGATTGCACTGATTTTGTTAAATTTGCATTTGGAGAGATGCTGGTGTTCGTCAGGGCCTGTTGAAATGGTGCCACATTTGAAACTGCATTGAAAGCCGTGGAGAAAGCGCGTGTTTGAGCCTCGGAGGCCACACTCTGTCACTCCAGTCTGCAGCCTTAACACATCACATCGCAACATGCTTTTCCCGAGGGGAAAAAAAGAAATGTGTTGGTTGTCATGGAAATATATAGCCATTTTTATTTCTTTCTCCGTGTTGAGCGGGTCGAAGTCCAGAGGGAGGGTTGCAGGAATGAGATGTGGGCAGGGTGACATGGGGCGATGACAGCGGGCAGCCGCTGGTATTGATCTGCGATCTGTCACGCCAGCCCACTCTTGAAAAAGCGCTCTAAAGTGTTTCACAACACATATCTTATTTTTCATTTTCTGCTGCTATTCTGTTACGCCGACGCTCCACAGGCCTGGCCGAGAACTGGACTGCGTGCAACCATAAAAACAGAGGAACTGGACACTTCAGAAATATATGGAAATCAATAACTAGCCCAAAAATACTTTCAGCCGATAAATATCAACATGGAGCTAAGCAAGCTTTTGTCTCTTGGTTTTACACAAACATTTTGCCCTTTTAGAAGTGCCTTCCATGTCAGCCCGGGACTGTAAGCAAAGTTGTGGCTTGAATATGTTACGGTTTGGATGCTGAGATACTGGCATGGTCTGAAACGATTTCTCGCCAAGCGGTGAATGCATGTAAAAAGTGGCTGGAGTTACTCGCCAGTTGGTTAGTTTTATCTTGCAACATAATGCATTGCTGCAATTTGCTTTCTTCCAGTTTTTGCCTCAAGGGAAAATGTAATCTTGGAATCCTATAGTATTTTTTTTTTCCTTTGAACAAACAATGTGGCACACATATGTGCAATATTCTCAGCACCAATATGACAATACTGTATAAGGAACATTATCTCTTCGTCTTTGTTTTTTTGACAGGTTTAGCTTTTCTGAGATATGTCGGCTGTCTTATCTTGTATATGGTGCTGTAGATGACAAAATTGCTTGTTTGTCACTATTAAATTGGGGGACAAAATGCTAAATAATTGTATTTTGTGTGTGTATATATACTGTACACACAGAGAGAGACACAGTACTTCTCTAATGTTTGGAAACATTACAGTTTGTTAATATTTTATGCTCAACATACTTTAAAATACTTTAAAAAGACATGAAAAAACTGTAATATTGTGACATATTATTACAATTTAAAATAACTGTTTTCTGTTGTAATATATTTTAAAATGCAATTCTTGTAATGTAAAGCTGAATTTTCAGCATCATTACTCCAGTCTTCAGTGTCACATGATCGTTCAGAAATCACTCTTGATGCTGAATTAGCATAAGTTAATTTTATATTACATAATTAAAGCTAAAAATTAATACAGTTAGCTTTTTGAATGGTCAAATTATTGATCAAATTCGGATTCGTAGGCAAGCTCTTATTAAAATAATAACTGGCTAGTTTTCAGAATGTTAATAGGTCTTTATATTTTACCAGGTAATTGTTACAGTTGAAAGTATAATAACTTAGTATGCTCAAGTTCTTTCTTGTGCTACCTCAATTCATAGCACTTGATTTTTGCACTTACGCAATGTTTTTATCCAAAGTGACTTACAGTACATTGCATTCAAGGTATACATTTCATAAATTGCTAAAATAATTTTGAAAAATTACATTAATGCACTGCAATATTTTCACCTTGACGTCTTACAACTGCCATGCTCATAGTGTGAGCCACAATGCAACCACCGCCAATTCATGAATTTATATCATTATTTTCTTAGCAGAAAAAGTATTTTATGTTTCAGTTTCTCTCATATGTAAGCTTCTTTGGATAAAAACATATGTGAAATGAACACATATAATGGTAAGAGCCCATAGTTTGTCTGTTACAAGGTTTAAACCTAAAGCTTTTTGGTTACAAGCCCAGCACTTTCACCTTCGAGCATCATTACTTTGTGCCAATTGGTATAAATGTGAATTGAGCCCACACCTCCATTCAGAAAGCAAAAACTCTGGTTAAATTCTATAGCACTCTGTGGTTGGTGTCCATTTCAAGAAGCACAAGAGCTTTATTTATGCAACACGGGCTGAATTCAAGAGCTGAATGCTGCAGATTGAAACCAAATTCTCTGCACTTTGACATTGTTTGCCGTCACAAAGGTTCACGTTTTTCTCCTCTTTGGTCACACCTGTGCTGTGTTTGGTTTTCTGCAGGGCAGGACTACACAAACAGAAAATGAATGACAAAGAGAGCGCAGTGAAAAGAGAAAGGTGGAGAAATGTTTTGTACTTGAGAGTGTAATGTTCAACATTTGTCAGCTGTTCTGTCAAGTATGACCAGTATTAGTTTGGATGTTTGACACATCTTTTGTCTAGAGAAGCATGTCTTTGTACTCTAGACCTCTGAAAATGCTTTTGTTGCTGTTTTCTTAAACCCATGTGTTGTTTTTTGTGTGATTGTTTTTTAAAGCTTTTTTTGGAGGTTGTATTGGGCCTGTGCACATACCTTTTTAAAAGTGGCAGATTAATTTCCATGTGTTGTATATTATGTAAACAAATTGGTTTAAAATATGATATACTGTATTTTGGGATATTATTAAACAGACATTTCTGCTTTCCAAAACCTTTATTTATTTTTGGATATGAAAAAATATTTTTTCTTCGTCTTGCCTAGAAGCAGACTGATGTATGGTCTGTTCTTGGATCGCTGAGCGTTTTCCATCTCTCAGAGCTTCTGTTTGAGATGTTATTGCCAATCTCCTCTTTCTGCCATTTCTTTGTGAACAGGAAGTGAAATTTGAGGAGTTAATGGAGCATTTTCTGGCTCTCCTCTACTCTGCTGGAGTTTTATGGGGGAGTCCGCCCTAATCCCACAAATCATGCCAGTTTATGAATTTTAAATTAAAAAGCCCACATTTCTTTCGTTGTACTATTCATTTCACCCCACCTGAGCTCTGATAATGTGCTGCCCTGCACACTTTCATCACGACTAGAAATACAATGTTAATCTCAGAGCTTTGGATGAAAATTACATTATCTTGACATGTTAAGGATAAGGTGTCTTGAGTCACCATCCTCTCCAAACAACGAGGGCTGAATTCAGTAAACTGCTGCATCACTTCAACTCTTCACTGTAAACCCCTGGATCTTATTCACGGACCATCCACGATCTTGTTTAAAGCTGCAGTCTAGGGGTGACCCCGAATAGTCGCCGATTTGATGCTTCAATAGGAGGAGCCTGATTCGACTCCCAATCTCACAGTCGAATATTCGTGGGGTGTTATGATCATGCCATTTTGGCTATATGGGGTGCCCAAATGTCTGATTTCACAGAGAACTATACCGGTTTTCTCCCAATAAGTTAATACAGCTTATTATGATAATGCTGCAAATAAGAATCTGGAAAGATATAAGCTATAAATAAATATTTTAACGTGCGTGAATAAATCCAACCACCCCTATAGTTTTAAGCTTCACTTATCATCATTTGTGACCGACAGAGGAGCATGGCAGCAGGGATTTAAATCTTTAAAAAGACTCAAATTGATACAGGCAGAGTGAAATACTTTTTTTCGATCAGGTAGGGTACAAGTTAATATATAGTGTATATAGGCCTACTATTATTTATCTCGTATGAGATTAATTTGGTTGAGTTCAGCGCTTTAAAAGCGCTTCATTGTAGAAGGCTACTACAGTGATGATCTCTTCAGCACGCATCACAAGCAGGACAAACAACAATAATATTAATGAACAGTGGCGGCTGGTGCTAAAATTTTTTGGGGGGGCGCTAACAAACTGAAAGTATTCCTTGATCCTTTTGTTTTCTTCATCCGAACGCCTTGTGAACGGGTATTTTTGTAAAGATAAAACCGAATTTTCTTTCATCTCGAGATATTGCGCTTGCTTCCACATTAATTAGTACCTGTCTGTCAACTGACGAGCTGCTGCTGAGTGGAATGAGAGTCGTTGAGAACGGTCCAATCACATGAGGCCAAACAGAGAGCAGAGCCTGCGCCCCAAGGACAATTTGAAACAAGCCAATTAGAGCTTAGCCTCAAATCACATGCTTTTGAAAAGTTTGTGTACCTACATACACACTCATTAGTCCGGCGCCCCGCACACAAATATGAAAGAAATATAGTTTAGATTTTTTGATTTTCAATAAATTATAATATAACTAACAGTAGAATACTATGACTAAATGATTTTATTTAGTTAATATTTGCGATATATTTTTAACTTATTGTTAACATGTTAAAGGGGGCTAACTTGAAGGGGGCCCCAGCGCCCCCTATTGACCAGCCGCCACTGTTAATGACTATGACTTGGACTGTCATATACATAACATTATAATGAGAACACTATTATAATAAAACACAGTTATTTTCGAGTTTAGCTGCCGTGTTTCTGCACGTTGTTATATGAAGACCGCATCCACAAAAGGAGTTCAGATACGTTCACTTGTGCACTCGGGGCATTTTGTGCAGATAGCCTGTAAAGTCGTAACATAAATAACGAAGCGTATTCTGTATGAGAGAAATGAGTTAAATCCCATTTATAAAAAAAGGAGCTCTCGTAAGCTTGATTTAACTGGTCATCTTCAGCGCGAGAAGTTCAAAACAGAAATGCAGCCTGGATTAATGATGCTGAAAATTCAGCTTTGCATCACAGGAATACATTATACTTTAAAGTATATTGAAATAGAGAGTAGTTTATTTAAATTATAATAATATTTCATAATATTGCTGTTTTTACTGTATTTTTGTTCAAATAAATGCCGCCTTGGAAAGCATATATTTCAAAAACACAACTATTCAACCTGTAGTGTTTATATATTTTCATGTGCCTGCTTAGGCATATTAAAGTATAGAAACTATTCAAAAAAACAAATTTGCAGAAATCAGTTGAACTTCTTTTAGTTTGATATATGTGTAAAGTGGAGGTTATGGTCTATCCTCGAATAAAAACATAGCTGTTATTGTTGCAGAGCTTAGATTTGTTGGTAGGTCACAATCTTCTGAATGTAGATTCTGTTGGAAAGGCTGCTGGTTATCTAAGGAGGGAAATTTATATTTTTTCACAGTATTCTCTTGGTTGCATTTTGTGCCCCTTGACTACAGGAATAATGATACAAAACAATGAGATGAACCACAGCTCACTGAATCGGCTGTCTCTGTGGACCTGGGAAACGGAGCGGGGAAGGGCTGCAGCGGTTGTTCTCTTCCCAGCTCCCTGAGTATATTAAGAGTATACGTATATATTAATTTGATATTTTATAATAAAGTTTGACACACATATCCCAGATGAGACATGACAACATTCTCTAACTAGGCGACATCAAATCCCCAGCAACAAGTGCGAACTTAAATAGAAAATGTGGTTCCAAATTATAAAATCTCAAGATTCAAGATTGTATTTGTCACATACACAATTATACAGAATGTAATCAGCAGTGAAATGTAAGTCAGGTCCGCTCCATGGACAGTGCAATTATATGAAATACAAACACAAGAGAATATACATAAATAATGTTATGGGGAAAAAAATAAAGTAAAAAATAAAAAGTAAGAATAAAAAATAGAAAATAATAAAATATAAAATAAAATGTGCAATAAAATAATGTGCAGGACAGTATACTGTAGACGTAATAAATAATAATATAAGCAGGAATGTGCAAGAAGAATGTGCAAACAGTTTGTACAGGGAATAAACATAGAAGCTATACAGATGGTGGAGAATAATGAATATCTTACTGGTTAATAGGTTAAATTGCATTATTGGTTAATCTTGCTGGCTAACAGGTTAAATGGAGTCATGTTGATGTTATGAGACTGAGTTTGAGTTTAGGAGCCTGAGGGCCTGGGGAAGAAGCTCCTCCTAAGTCTCTTAGTTTTTGCCATCATGCTCCTGAAGCGCTTGCCAGATGGCAGTAAACAAAAAGATGGTTGCCGGGGTGGTTTGAGTCCTTGATTATTTTAGCAGCTCTGCTTTTGCAGCGTTTGAGGTAGATGTCCTGCAGAGAGGGGAGAGCAGACCCTGAGATGCGCTCAGCTAAGCGCACAACTCTCTGCAGAGCTTTGCAGTCCTGATTTGAGGAGTTTTCTATACCACTCTGAGATGCACTGAGTCAGTACACTTTCTATGGCCCCTGAATAGAAAGTTTTCAGATTGTTGGTGAGACCCTGAATTTCCTCAGCTGTCGCAGATGTTACAGTCTTTGCCTGGCTTTCTTGACCTTGTTTGAATGTAGTCCATGTCAGTCCTCGGAGATGTCACCGAGGTACTTGAAGCTACTCACCCTCCCACAGTCCCACTGATAATAAGAGGAGTGTAGGGCCGCTGCTGTCTCTTCCTGAAGTCCATGTCAGTCCTCAGAGATGTTTAACCTGCTCACCCTCTCCACAGGGGTCCCACTGATAATAAGAGGAGTGTAGTGGTGTGTGTAGTCCAAGTACACCGAGTACTTGAAGCTACTCACCCTCTCCACTCCCACAGAGATGTTTACACAAGGTACTTGAAGCTGCTCACCTCTCAGTCCACAGGGGTCCCACTGATCGATAATAAGAGGAGTGTAGGGCCGCTGAAGCTGTCTCTTCCTGAAGTCCACAATCAGCTCTTTAGTTTTGCTCACATTCAGAGAGAGACAGTTGTCCTGGCACCATGATGTAAGTCTCTATACCTCATCCAAGTATGCGGTCTCATCATTGTTGGAAATGAGGCCTAGAACCACAGTATCATCAGCAAATTTGATAATAGAAGTGGAGCTGTGAGAGGACACGCAGACTCAGGACACAGCCCTGTGGGGCTCCTATGTTCAGGGTGATGGAGTTGGAGGTGAACTGGCCCATTTTCACCACTCAGACTTAACCATTAGCTTATAAAGTCTTTTGATTGACAGCAATGTCTCCTAGCAACCAAAATACAATGCTAGCATGTGTTCTACAAGTTTACAATTATCACAAAATATAATTTACTGTATTTTACACACCTGTCTCTGAAAATGTTTTCTAGACAGGTTTTATGTTGTATATACACTTTTATATTATTCTCAAAAAGTTGCAATAGACTGATACTATTCACACATGTTTATAGTAATACAAAAAATAAGGTAGTTAATTATCATATTTATCTGATTTAAGTAAGTCATGCCATTTAAATTTGTAATAATCGTAATGTATGGTTTGTATGATGGGTCTCAGATTCAGTCTAGACAGAATGGGTTTATTTTTGATGACTCGTCATAAATCTTTAAATAGAAGTGCTTTCCTAATTAGTTTAGGGAATGTAGGATATCTTAATTTTGCATAAACTGTCCTCACCAAAGCACAAATAATGGAAAAGGGAGTTGAATATTGAAGTGCAATAAGCAGCACAAGGTCACAGATTGTGGAAAAGAAAATTAAAAGTGCTTTTCATATTTAAACTGTTTTGATGTGCTCTCAATATCATCAAGAGCTAAAGACTAGGGGATACATTTTGGGAATGCTTGTTAAGAAGTTACAAACTGCTAAAACCGGTGGCCAGTTGCATAAAATGCTTAAAAGTTAGTCACTTATTTTTTCTTTGAGACTGGTCACTGGTTACATAAAAACAATTGGTCTTTGAATAAAAAAAAAAAATAGTCTCATTAACCCTTGGCTAACTGCTAGTTGATCACACTAGTTTTTAAGACACAGACTTTACATAAATGCTGAGTTTTTATTGTACAACTGGCTGCAAGTTCCTGTTGAAGGCAAATATAGTGCAACAGTCCAGTAAAAATTACATTAATTTTCTCTATAGTGGAATACATTTTGAACAATAACTCTAAAGATCTGCTGTGAGCTATAAGGTTGTTAATTGATGGTATATGCATTACAGTGGTATTATCTCATCATATTTTTTTAAATATTCATAACAGCAGAATGGATGATGAAAACCTACATTTCCCATGATTCAAAGGAATCGTTATTAATCAGAGGCTCCCAGCTCCCATGAAGCACTGCGAGTGCATATTTTGCAATTAACATAAAATTGTTTCTATATACATAATCAACATCTTTAAATGAAAAGTTTTATATTTATCCATCACTTTTAATTTGATTATGTGTTCCACAATGATTCCATGGGATTGCTGTTCTTTTCCCTTATTAAACCATTAAAGGGATAGTTCACCCAAAAATGACTCACCCTCATGTGGGTCCAAACCTGTAAGATCTTTGTTCAACTTCGGAACACAAAATTGACAGAATTTTCATTTTTGGATGAAAATTTTAGTCTACAGTTTTGTACCTTTGTGTGCGATTTTCAAACACTTTTTTTGTGATGATTCACTTTGTTGCTAGTTAGTTTAGTTCATGGCTTATAACTCTTAAACAAAGACTTAAAAAAATACCAATGAGAAAAATGAAAAAGTGGACAGTGGGCACTGTTGCATTCTTTAGCTAATTCTTTATCTATTAATTAGGTCTTGTTACATAAACTAATTAATATTAAGAAAGCCAGGTTTTAGCTATAAAATAACTGGTTTATTGCAATGTGATGTCAATTAAGTTGTATCGCAGATGTACCACACCAACCTGAGAAGACCTGCTTGACGTTTGCTTAAATATTTTTTATAGCCCTTTAAATTTTTTATGAATAATTGAGAGCACACAAATCCAACTCAAATCAATATCTTCTGACCTGGAAATTGGGTCTGTTGTAGAGAATTTTCTCTGAAACGGTACGAAATTCAATATGAAGTTGTTGAAAAACAGAACATGCAAAAAAATGTTAACAGTTGTCTGGCTACATTTGTGTGGATAAGATAAATCTTGCATTTGATTGAGCCATTTAATCACTGTACTGTCCAGTGCATGTGGATGTTGAATGTGTGATGGACATTTCAAATGCCCCATCTTCTTGCCAGTGCTTCTGAAACGATCTTTTCCATATTGTATTCCGCTAAGTACATCAATGAGTTGAAAACCCACTCCGTCCCAATAATGCAATGTGTCATGAGTACCCACACTCACACAAGAACTCATTAATGTGACTAATATCCCAGCACCTCACTGTGTCCCACAACAACAAAGACTTCTGTGCGTGTTCGAAGAGCTCATTTACACACTTTAATGTCTAATCAGACAGTGCTTGCCTCACCAACAGAAATATCCTCCAATCACAGATAAATGTCTATCAGATATGATTATAAGCACATCCAATTTAATTACAGCATGGCCAATGGAAGCTATTTCACAGTCCACTGATCAGTCAAAATACGCTTGGTACAAATGACATCGGGCAAATGGCAGGACTGTTATCTGAGTTTATCTGAACTTGAGATTCACACGGATAAAACTTTATTCTACCTAGATAATGATTTGACTAACTCTTCTGGTCTCTGTCTCTTTTTCTTAACAGAAATCGAAAAGGTTCAGAAAGACGAAGACAACGAGGATGAGAAGTTCATCGATGTGGTCATCAACAAGAACATGAAACTGGGACAGAAGATTTTGATCCCTGTAAAACAGTTTCCCAAAGTAAGTACAACAAAGCTGTTTTTTCAGTGTATAATGTGATAAAGTAGTTACACCCAACTAGAACAGAACAGATTTGGAGAAATTTAGCATTACACCACTTGTTCACCAATGAATCCTCTGCAGTGAATGGGTGCCGTCAGAATGAGAGTCCAAACAGATGATAAAAACATCACAATAATCCACACCACTCCAGTCCATCAATTAACATCGTATGAAGTAAAAAACTAAAACAAATAAGAAACAAATCCATCATTGAAGCATGTAAAACTATTGATTTCAGCTAAAATATGAGACCTTTGCTTATAATATTGTTTTCTCCAGGGAAACATCATCTTGTCTGAATCAGGAGATAAATATGCACAGACCAAGTAGCTTTTACAAGTGAAAACAATCCAAAACAGTTCTAAACAAACATGTCAAACATGGATGTGAAGGGAAATCAGGCAATGGACTTTTTTGACTGGAGGAAGTATTATTATGGATTATGGTATTAAGTGAAAACATCTTAATGATATATTTGTGCCTTGCAAAAACGCCACTTTGCTTCACAAGATGTCAGTTGATGGACTGAAGTCGTGGATTATTGTGGTGTTTTTATCAGCTGTTTGGACTGTCATTCTAACGGCACCCATTCACTGCAGAGGATCCATTGTTGAGCAAGTAATGCAATGCTAAATTACTCCAAATCATTTGTGATGAAAAAAAAACTCTTCTACATCTTTGATGACCAGGGGTTCAGGAAGGTTTCGGTATTTATTTTGTTTTTGAATGACTGATTAACCGCGAGCCGGTTGAAAATCGATTGAAATATGTGACGATTCAAATCGGTTGAGATGCTTAACAAATCGTGATTCAATTAGGGGTAAGAGTTTATAGTATGTATGTCTGAGTTGGAACTTACTGTCTTTAGAAAAGTTTAGATGGTATTTTTTTATTTTCATCTTTCCTCTGTATAATGCAAATAAAGTGGAACGCTGCTTTGTTTACAGTGGAAATCAAGGAAACTCTTTAAGCACCACCTACTGACAGAGAGTGAATCTGCATCTCATTCAGCTCATCTGCTGTTTCTGTTTCATGCATATATTTTTTTATGTATGGTTTCACAAAACTGAAGTCAAACCATTCTATTTTTGCTTCAAATTTCGAAATTATGCAATCTAATTTATATTAAAAACTGCTCATGTTGCATGTATGCAGCATCTTTGTTTTGATCGTGATTAAAATGCAGTGGTTGCCTCTCATTTTAAATGGAAGGAGCACAGACAAAGCCTTACTTTGTTTATATGAAGATATTTCATTTAAATTGTGTCACTTATTTATTTGATTTGAGGCTTGCTTGACAATTTCAATTTAGTTGTGTTATTTTCATTTACATTATATTTCAATTTTGTTATTTAGCACTAGCAGACGTTTTTATCCAAAGCGACTTACAAATTAGGAGAATAGAAGCAATCAAAGCCAACAAAAGAGCAGTAATATGCAAGTGCTATATTAGTGTATTATTTTAGTGTTATATTTCAATTTTACAAAGAAGCATGCAGCATTTTGTCCAAGCAATAATAAAAGGACACATTTAATTTTGCTTAAATCTCTTAATTTAAAAGTCTTAAATCTCATTTTGTTAAAAAAAACTTGTGAATCGAATCGAATCGTGAAATCAAAATCGTCAATCGAATCGAAACTTGAGTTGAGTGAATCGTTACATCCGTAATGAAATCATTGATTGATCATAATTATTTATAAATATCCATTGCCAATTTGTCAAAAAAATACTCCATGCAGTGTTATAGAGTAGAATAATAAGATGCTGTAAATTCAATGACAGAAATTCTTAACGTCAGGCATGTCTTCAGAGCTGATAACCTTTGCGTCCTTCATTTGTTTAACATGTAATCACCTGACTCCACACGCCAGCACTTCACTGTACATACTAACCACAGTCATTCATAAGGATGAAAAGCACGTCACAGCGCAGCTAGATGTTAATATGAACACGAGTTTGATATTGAAGCATGCACAAGGCGATTTCAGGAAATGGTCCTAATTTCCATATTGTTGCTGTTGAGTGTGTTATTTGATGATTTTTGCTCCCTTCGCAGACGTAGAGGTGAGCATGACCTTGATGGCAGACTATCACATTATCATACCACAGGACATGTGGAAGGAGAATAGCATGTGCTCATGTTTTTTTGTCTATCATAATCATAATTTCCATTCACTTTCATTATTATACTGAGCTACTAATATTTTTTGTATAATAAATAAATAAAATATGTATCTTAGTTTGGAAAATTTATGATTTATTAAAAATTTCAAAGAAGTCTCGTATGCTCACGAAGGCTGCATGTATATAATTAAAAACAGTAATATTGTTAAATATTATTAAAACAACTGTTTTCTATTTGAATATGCTGTAAAATGTAATTTATTCCTGTAATGCAAAGCTGAAATTCCAGCATCATTACTCCAGTGTTCACTGTCATATGATTATTATAATATGCTGATTTGATGCTAAATTATTATTGGTACTCAATTATAAGTAATTATTCTTTTTATACAGTTTTTTTGCTGCTTAGTATTTTTTATATTATTATTTTAATATCTGATTAATAGAGAGTGTAAAACAACAGCACTTATTTTAATTATAAATCTTATTGAAATATGTTTTTTATTTGAAATCATTTATTTAAAATTATTAAATTAGAAATAATTAAAAAATAATTGTATTTTAATTTTTTTTTTTTTAAATTTAATTCAATTCAAGATTATTTGTATAGCGCTTTTTACGATACAATCGTTGCAAAGCAACTTCACAGGAAATCAAGTTTCTAAAATAGATTTATATTGTAGAAACTCAATATAATTAACTTATGGCAAAATGTGGTTAAGTCAGTATAATCGCTGATGGTTGGCTTCCTCTGAGGTCCTCCGAGGGGTTGTCATCATCTCTTCTCAGGTGTTCGGTCATCTCAGATCATTTAAGGGTTGGATCCAGACTGAAGCTTGTGTAATTCCTAGCTACCACGGGATGTTAATCCAGAAACAGAGAAACAAATAAAGACAATTAGCGTAGCAGTTCTTTAAATCTTTAAATGTAGCAGTACACAGAGCAGTTGAGATAAATCAGGCAGGTTATTGGTGAATCTGTCTTTAGTGGCTGGAACAATAGTTCTGCCTGGACGATAACACGGAGCCATATAGTTAAAATTATTAATATGCAGCATGCACGATACAAGGAAATAGTCAGTAACATCATCACTTTGAGGTACGATATCTATATCAGTAAGATCAATTCCATGCGATATAATTAAATCTAGCGTATGATTAAAACGATGCGTGTGACATTTTGCTTGACACCAAAAGAGTTTATTAGGTCAGTAAACGCAAGTCCTAACGCATCATTTGTATTATCAACATGAATGGTAAAATCTCCAACAATTAGCGCTTTATCAACATTAACCAATAGGTCTGAGAGGAAATCTGAAAATTATTTTAGAAAATATAAGCAATTATAAGAAATGAATTGGCCTCTTCAGAGATGAACAACTCAGCCTCTTACATTTGTGCGCACATACACACTTCTGTGCACCTATATATGTAAACATGTATTCGAGTAGCTGTGTGTGTTAACACATGCATTCAGAGAGTGATAATATGTGTGTGAGCTATTTTTTGAAGAGGGTTTGTAAATGGGCTCTGGGATCCCAGAGGGAGTGTGCTGTGAAGGGTAAAACATCTCTCACACACACAGATACACACACTCTACTCTCATTTTTTACCCATACTAGAGGTCTGGTACCTAATATGAGACCAAAAAGTCCCAGAATTCCATCGGGATTGAATTTGTAATTAATGGAACAATATATTATTATTATTATTATTATTATATGTATTCATATTAAATTTTCAATTTGAATGAATGTAAATCATTTTGCTCATGCATGCAACAGTCTGAATCAGAGTTCAATTTGTGTGTCTTGGTCTGCTTAATTTTTTTTAATTTTTTTTAAGGAAATATAAGTGGTTCTTACAAGCGCAAACATTTTGGGTGGTTGCCAGGGTGTTACTATGTGGTTCAGCCGGACCAGGTCGAAATAGGCCACCTTCAAGTGTAAATGTAACTTCGTCTTATTTAAATCATTAACCTTAAACCAATAATGATACTTTTTTTTTTTTTATTTTAGTTTAGGGTTCCGGTTTGGTTTGGTCTCACTGGATGTGTCAGGTCACAGGTTTTGTTAACCGCATCATTGTGCTTCGATTGAGTCTTCATGCAGGCCTTTACATTGTAAATATTACTCAAACCCAAATGTCAGCTTGTGTTATTAAACACAGCTCTAGCTTTACTCCTGACTCCGGCACCCACAGGAGCCCCCAGTTGCCCCGAGATGTGTGTGGATCATGGAGCATGTTGGCTCTGTGGCTCTGTTATAGCTGGACCTTATAATGACATTATTATCTATTCAGTGTGAAATTTGTCACAGTGCAGTGAGTCGAATGATCTAGTTGGAAGATGCGTTTGTGCGCTGCAGTGTTGTGCATATAATTGTCTTCTGTTCCGGAGTCTCTGGCTTTAACTGGATGATCAGCAGATTGCTTTAACCACAGACTATAGCGATTTGCTGCTTTTGATGAGTAATAATCAGTTAGCTTAATGTAAGTACGCTTTTGGAAGTGTAATTATTTAGTACGTTTACCAAAAAGTACTATAGTACTACCAGGGTTTTAAACCATGGCACATTATAGCACAATCTAAATTCCATGGTTTGTGAATATAATAACCTCACAAAAAGTGAGGTGTAACATACAACCATACCATGGTATCAGATACCAGTATTGATACTGAAATTCACGTACAATATTTATTTTATAGTGCTACCATGGGTAATGCCATACTTTTTAAACCATACTTTTTAAAGTATAATCAGTCAGTATATTTACCATGGTTTTTAAACATGTACCATGGTAAAATCATAGTGGTGGTAACATAATACCATGGTATTAGAGGTCATCACTGTGGTACTAAAACATTTTGTGGTACTAAAATTCATGTACAGTGTTTTTTTATATGTTACTACATGGTATGTCCAAAAAAACCAAGGTACTATGTCCACAACTTGTGGTAGTGCCATAATTTTTGTACACGTAATCTTTCACCACATTTACCATGTTTTTTTAGACATGGTAAAAGCATGGTATTATTGGAAGTACCTTGGAGTACCATATTAATACCATAATATCACAAAAGTATTGTGTAAAATAATACCATGGTATCAAATGGCAATACTGTGGTACTTTGAAAAATACTATGGTACTAAATTTCATGTACTGTTTTTTTAACGTGGTACTACCATGGTACTATGTTAAAAAAATAGTGGTAACAAAAAATAGTAGCAAAATGTACTATTGTGCTACAATGGTTTTTGGACATGTACAGTACCATCGTAAAACCATGGCTTTTTTGGAAGCACCTTGGAGTGCTTCTCCCATTCTGTTCAAATTCACACAAGCTCCAAACTGCGTCTCCCATCATTCAGTGTTGGGCGTTTGCTGTTGACTTCAGGTTTGTCGCAGCGATGGGTTTAAGGACAACTGTTGAGAAAAAAATATGGGGACGTCAGATCTTGTAAATGAAACTTCATCTCAGAGCTAAAAGGAATGTCAGAGTACATGAGCCCTCAGCGTTAGAGCCGTAATGATCGGCCACTTCAAATAAAGCAATTATCAGCGGCGGAGCGAGAGCACCAGTGTAATGTCATACGGCGCGGCTATTCACATCGCCCCGCGTCACACTAAACAGATTGCCTTTGACAGCTCTGATGACTGTAGACACTAATGCGCTGTTTAGAGCTTCAGAGAGCTACAGGAGGAAGACACATTCGATTTGTCCAGTCTGACAGGTGGATGTAGAGAAGAAGAGAGAGAGCTTGAAGGGTGAGTGTGATGAATCTGATTGGAACAGTTTTACTCCAGACGTCACCTCTAGCCTCATTTATGGGACGCATGTTTACAAGACAGGCACACTTTCTTGGCTAATCTCATTTTGTGAGGACTTGGTAACTGGTCAATGAGATTAAAAAAATATTTTATTTATTAGAGAGTAATGGAAATGCATTTAAAATGTTTGTTAAAGGTGAGGCGTGTCATTTTTGTGGCACTAGTGTTGGATTTGCCATTGGGATTTTTTTTCAACCAGTTTTTCCAAACGGTCTGCCATTGGTCAGTCAAATATCCCAAACTCACGCAATTGGTTGAGCTACAATTTAGGTTTGGTCAGGATGGTTAAACAAATGTTTTGATAATGCCAATGCTTTTATAGTGACATATTTATTACCAGTGTTATTTTAATATCATTTAGATACTATTTTTTTTACATATATAGAATTAGTTCCATTTTAATTTTAGTTAAAATTAACTTTAGTTTAATTTAAATTAGTTTTTGCCTTTTATTAATATGGCTATATAGTTTTTATTAGTTTTGTTTCAGTTTTAGTATTTTTTATTTTGGTATAAAAACAAGTTTAAATATTTTATTTAATTTTAGTTAATGTTTTCAAGAATCATGAATCATTTCAAGAAATTTCAAGAATACTTTTTTAATGGGTTTTAGTTTCTGTTTGCTATAATAACCCTCAGGATTGATTTTTTTGGGGGGAAATCCAAAATAATAAAAAAATCAGTTTTATTGTTCTGGGATGCTATGGTACTGTTCAAAGTTTTGGGAGCAGTCTTATCTGCTTATCTTAAGACTCGGTCCAGCTGAATCACTCACGTGTTTACAGATGACTGATTTAATCTGCTAGTTTGTGTGGATTTATTTACTCATCTAACCTACATGCTATATTCAATACGTTTTTGCAGGAATTTTCCTCATAAACTCGAAAGCTGCGGGTATGAGTAAAACTATGCAATATACACACAATCCCCCTCACAATTCTGGACAGGATTAATTATAACTCTATTACAGAGATTTGTGAAATAAAATTTAATTATTTATTTTTTTCCCAGGCCTGGAAATTGCGGTTTAAAAATGTCATTGCTTTTTCATGTACTAACCCTAATAAAACAACTGATGCACGCTGTTAATCACTTAAAATGGCCCATCAATGTGAATGATTCGTTACCTCTCCCTCCTCTAATCACATGCTGGATCCATCCCCCCGCTTTATTCCGGGACCTCGACATTTGCAAATTAAGCACTGGTGATACGGTGCTGCGAGTATAAGACATACTGCTGCTGCACAAATATCATATAAAATAACTTGTAGCAGATCTATACAGGTGGAGCTGGGGAAGGTGGAGGGTTTCAGAGAAAATCTGAAGTGCGCTGCAGGAATCTCAAGTGAATGCTAGCCTGCCAAGGCAGCATAAACCAATCAGCTTGTGCCAAGTTACTTAACTCTCTGAATATCATCAGTTACATTAACAACCCGTCAGCCTGCGCCATCTAGAGTTTAATGTCTAAACTACATATAATCATTTTAAATAAGTAAAAATGCTATTTATTCCTGTGATCAAAGCTGAATTTTCAGCATCATTACTCCAGTCTTCAGTGTCACATGATCCTTCAGAAATTACTCTAATATGCTGACTTACTGCTCAAGAAACATTTCTTATGGTTATCAATGTTGGAAACTGTGACACTTTTTTCAGGATTCTGATGAAAGTCCACAAGAGCAACTTTTTTTCTTCTTTTTTTTATAGAAATGGGACATTATGAATGTCATTATAAATGTTATGTGAGCAAAAGGTTATTTACTTACAAAGCTGTAAAATCTAATTTTGTGTCCAGTTCAGATTCACAACATGATGTGCCGGTTTTGAGAGCTGCAAAAGAGATAAAGATTTTCAGTAAAAACACAGGCCAAATGTTGATTCATTTCTTACACAAATCTATCGAGTGACTTCAGAACACTTTGAAAATAGTCGTAAGGTTTGCTTTTTTGAAAAAAATTCAATGGTGTTCTGACTGAACTGTTTTTGTAGACCTTGTAAGGTGTCTTTAAAAATCCTTTCATTTTCTCTTGAGACAATAACAGCATTTGGGGTTCAGAACGACATGAGGTTGAGAAAATAATCATATTAATTTTCTTTTAAGTTAATTATTATTTTCAATTATTAGTTTTTTCATGTGTTTCTCGGCCAGTGTGTCTCTGTGCCTGTCTCTGGCAGCTGCCTGTGAGGTCAGTCTCATTGTAAAGGCAGTTTAGCGAGACCCTAAGTGAAAAGCCCTCCATGTGCCGACTGTTTCATCTCAAACAAAGAATGTGGCTTTCTTCTCAGACGTTTCATTGTGTTTTCCAAACAAACAGAGCTTTATTAGACAGGCAGATATTTCCATAAAGAGTAAACTGTTTAATAAGTGACACATGGATCTCTGAGATCTTTTTGAAAGCGTTTGAGAATGGAGTGAATACCGTATGTGATTTAGCATCAGCGTCAGGACACTATCAGCCAAACGATCTGTAAATGGCCCTCATTACCTGATGTAATCTGCAAATAAAATGAATTCATAATGAATGTCATGGTGGGATTTCAAAATTTTGCCTGCAGCTCTTACCCCATTTTGCCTGTTGCCTTTCTTATAAGTCTGCACACATTTTCCTAAAGCCGCACACATTTTGTGCATTTATATCAGATAATGGTTATTATCTTCCCCCATTTTTTTGTCACTTGACAGCAATGTTTTCAAGAAGCTGGGTAGATATTTTTGAAAACTATTAAAACTTGCCAAGTCAAGCGTCACTTTTACTATTGCTTATACTTAGTCCTTTCAATTTGTAATTATTCAAATTTGGTATCCCGCACATCAAATCATGTGTTGATGAGGAGATCTGTGCTTTTACCTTTCTATGATTCACACTCACTCATGCAAAACCGCTGTACACATTTTTCACTTTATAGATAGCTCAAGTTGAAAACAATTCTGAAATATGCCTTTTATCCAACTCATGTCAAAGCTTTGTTAAATTGACAAACTTTATGTATTTATTGTCTTTTCATCATCGTCTTTTATTGGCGTGTAGATTTCAGCATTTCTATATTTGTGCATATTGAGGAGAGGCCAGCATGTGTGTTTTATTGTGTGTTTGTTTGTGTGTTGGGATGTGTTTAAGGGCTTTAGAGCTTTCCGTAAATCCTCACCCAGCTCGGTGTTGTGTTTAATGTCCAGATTAAGGCCCACGCTGTCATTTACAAGACTTAATATCATCAGATTACACCATTAAAGCACTGCCAAACAAAAGCCTCTGTAAATAACAGGCATCTAATGAAAGCAACTTCACAAACAGCAGCAGAACATACCGTGCTCTTAAAATCCAACGTGTGGATTGACAATCCCACCGCAGGGACACTTACTGACACATACTGGAAGTGTAAAGCAGAAAGGTGTCTCGTATTTGATGTAGGTTATATATATATATATATAATTCAGATATGGATGTGTGAAGGTCTTGCTAGAATCAGAGATTCAGTAGATGTCATTTAAAGGTTGTGACTTCTTTGCTGTGTCCCCTGTGACATCATATCAACTCAATAATAATGTGCATACCCTCCATGCTATAAAGAATATGAAATGATTATGTCCCCAATTATCAGGATTAGTGCTTTCTCAAATCATAGCGTGTTCCCACTGGAAAGAAAATATTGATTACTGATGAATATATTTTAAAAAAATAAGAAAGGTAATTGTGACTTTTTTCATCACACATTTAAGACTTTTCCCCCTGAAATTCAAAATGTATATCTCACAAATCAGACTTTTTTTTGCAAGATATAAACTCAGAATTCAGACTTGCTTTTTGGTGTTTACATCTCACAAATCTGCATTTATAGGTTGCAATTCTGACTTTTTCCTCTGAAGTCTTTATATCATGTAATTCTGTTTATTTTTCATCAATTTTTGTTTTACAGTTGTAAGTTTATCTCATAATTCTGACTTTTCTTCTAAATATTCTTTGTTCACCGTTGTTTATATCTTGTGAGAGTTTATGTCTCACAATTCTTATGTACTGAGTTTATTTACTGCAATTCTGACTTTTTTTCTTAGAATTGTGAGGAAAAAGTCACAATTACTTTTTATTATTTTTTTTATTCTGTGGCGGAAACAAGCATCCATACTTTAAAATGCTTTTAGATTTTCCCAGATAGCTTACATTCATAATATTTCAGTATGGACATTTCTCATTATTCTTATAAGATCAACAGTTGTTTCATGTCTGTTTGTATTTCTGCAGGTGAATTTTAGAAGAAAAAGTGCTGTAGCATCTCTGTTGAATTTTCAAAGTATGCATCTATCCTGCCAAAAATGTTTTATAAAACTAAAACCCCTGATTCTGGGATCCAGAATTTGCCATCAGGTTCAGTCAAGCCTTTCTATATTGAAAACATAGCTGAGAAAGTTTGAGAATGTGTCACATGAGCGCTACGATAGTGTCTGTGGCTTTCTCAGAGGTCTTCATGGGTGGCAGGGTTTGATCTTCCGCTCCGGGTAACAAGCTTGGACAGCAGGCGCAGGTGAAGCGTTTTAACAAGAACAGCAGAGAAAGCTTCTCACCTCCGCAGCCTGCATGCTTCCTCTTTCTTTTGTCTTCTTTCTTGGACGATTCTTCTTCATTTCTTTCTCTTTCTACTCTCTTGTGTTTCTTTGATCCTTGCCTCCTGTTTCCATCCGAATGCGACACCAAACAGTGTGTGTTTTAGATCTGGAGTCTCTTGTGATTCAGTAAAGCATCTTTCACAGATGCAGTTCTGTCAAGAGGAATGTTGCGGTTTTGTCCCCTTGAAGGCTATAAGAGCTAGAGCTGGAAATGTAACACGTAAATGTAACACTATTATTTATTTTATAATGAATGAATACACTTGCTATTTGATTTAATTTGTTTGGGACATATATTCAGTCATCTGGAAATAAAACAAACGATATATTGACTTTTTGACAGCAGTTATGTGTGATTAATTCACATGTATATCATGTAATTAAAAATAATTTAAGAATAATTTTATATTTACTAATATATATATATATATTGTTAACATTTAAATTATTTTATTATACATATTTTATATTTATTTTAATAGTTTAGCTACATATAATTAGCCAACTAAAAACAAAAATCAATGAAAAGTGCCATCCGTTATATAAAAATAGTTGATGTTTATTTTTCTTATTTAAAATTTAAATTACTAATTCAGAGTTTGAACAAAAAAGCTAGTACAGTGTTTTATTGAAATATTTTATCAGTAAAGCATGCATAACCAGAAAAAAGAGTATCATGGGTAATGGAAATGAAAGCAGTGCCGTTTAATTGGTTGATGTGGGCAAGAAAATAGTGTATTTAATAAACCAGTGTGTGGCTTTGGTAAATGTTTAACTGCTTTTGCAGAGGAAATACTTAGAATGTCATTTTGCATAACTTATGTATTAGGGAATAGTAATTAGAAGACAGTACTATGAAGTGCAAGTAAAACTCTTTTTTTCCCTCTCTTTCTCTTTATTAGTTTAATTTTGTGGGTAAACTCCTGGGCCCTCGAGGGAACTCATTAAAGAGACTGCAGGAGGACACGCTGACCAAGATGTCCATCCTCGGCAAGGGATCTATGAGAGACAAAGAAAAGGTATTCTTTCTTTCCTTATTATCAGGTTTTTTTTTTTTTTTTTTTTTTCTGGATCTTTTATCAGGGTATATGAGGCAGGAACTGGTGTTTTTTGTCCCGTCTTTCACTTCAGTCTCATTGTCTCCGCTGTCACGGGCGAGAAGCGATCTGAATGATCTCAAGTGCGTATGTCACGTCTCTGCGCGCTGCGCCGCTGATTGAATCGATCGATGGTTGCTGATGGGTCGCTCCCCCTGCCTCACCTGGAAAGAGGGATACAATGTCATAAAGAACTGCTAGCGTCAGCGTCCTGTCAGAGAGATAGAACACAGGAGGCAAAGGGACAGAGAGATATAGTCTGACAGGTTTTTGGGGTTATTGGCAAACTGCAAATTACTTCTCCAAGCATCTAAATGAATTGAAGAGAACTGTCTGTTGAGGTAATTCAGAAGTATTCTTCTAGATAAGCAGGACATTTCTCACATTAAAAACAGAAGTTTTAATTTTTTATTTTTGGAAAGTTTCATGTACAGGCAACAACATTGTCAAAATGAGCCCCATTCACACAGATCATCAAAAAAAGCTGTATTGTTCACGCCAGGCCAATAGTTGGCAATGTTATGCACATATACTGAACATGTGATACACATGCGCATAGCTTCAACATTTTCACAGATTTGCGTTTTTACAGTTTACACTGAGATGATAATGGTGTTGTCTTCAAAAACTTGCACTTGGAAACTTTGAAAGTTTGCATTTTCAGGTTCCCAAAACGTCATTGTCATATAAATGACTTAATTCTTCGTGGCATAGATTCAACAAGGTGTTGGAAACATTCCTCAGAGATTTTGGTACATATTAACACGCGGGGGCGGCTTGTGTGTGTATATCAACAAAGAATGGTCTAACAATGCAGTGGTATTATCAAAACACTGTTCATCGCTGGTGGAGTTTTTGGTTGTGAAGTGTCGACCAATCTATCTGCCGTGGGAGTTCACGGCCATTGTTATTGTCGCAGTGTACATTCCTACGTGTGCATACGCTAAGGATGCGCTTCGTGAACTGTACAGCGCCATCAGTGAACAACAAACCAATAACCCCGATGGCTTTTTCATCATAGCCGGCGACTTCAACCACGCTAACTTAAAGACAGTTTTTGCCAAAGTTTTACCAACATGTGAAATTTGCAACAAGGGGAAACAACACATTGGACTTTGTTTATACAACAGTGAAAAACGCAAACAAAACTGAACCCCGCCCCCACCTCGGGTACTCAGACCACATCTCTGTTATGCTAATCCCACTATACAGACCACTTCTCAAACTTGCCAAACCGGTTCAAAAGCAGATCACGGTATGGCCGAACAATGCCACCTCAGCACTGCAGGACTGCTTCCAGGACACAGACTGGAACATGTTTAAAGAGGCGGCCACCTATAACAACCACACAGACCTGCAGGAGTACACTGAAACTGTGACTGCTACATCAAAAAGTGCATTGATGATGTGACAGTCACTAAGACCACCACCACACGTGCAAACCAGAAGCCATGGATGACAGCAGAGGTCCGTGGGCTGCTAAAGATCAGAGATGAAGCATTCAGATCAGAAGCTAAAGCAGCCCTCAAAACAGCAAGAGCCAATCTGTCCTGTGGCATCAAAAAAGCAAAACGGTCATATGGTCAAAAAATCAATGATCACTACACAGACAGCAGAGACACACGGATCCTGTGGCAACCCATTCAGACCATCACTGACTACAAGCCCCCGCCCCAGGCCTGTGATGATGCCACATCCCTCCCAGATGCACTCAACCACTTTTATTCAAGTTTGAAATGCAGAATGACACACCTGCACAAAAACTGCCCACACCTCCCAATGACCAGGCGCTCTGTCTGTCTCCAGCCGACGTAAGGAAGACCCTATGTAGGATTAACCCACGCAAGGCTGCAGGTCCTGACAACATACCTGGCCGTGTACTGAAAGACTGTGCTGAACAGCTGACAGATGTCCTAACAGATATCGTCAACACCTCGCTGAGCCAGGCAGTCATCCCCACTTGTCTCAAATCCACGACAATCATACCGGTACCAAAGAAATCACCTGTGTCCTGTCTAAACGGCTACTGTCCCATAGCACTAACTACAATCATAATGAAGTGCTTTGAGAGGCTAGTCATGCACAATATTAAAACCAGCCTCCTTAACACACTCGACTCGCTCCAGTTTGCATACCGCCCAAAACGCTCTATGGATGATGCAATTTCCTCCACCCTCCACCTGGGTCTTACCCACTTAGAAAATAAAGACTCCTATGTTAGAATGCTGTTCATCGACTTCAGCTCAGCATTCAACACAATAATCCCACAACAGCTCATTAATAAACTAAACTTGCTGGGCCTTAACAATTCCTTCTGTAATTGGATACTGGACTTTCTAACCGGAAGACCTCAGTCAGTCCGTGTCGGCCACAACACCTCGAGCACTACCAAACTGAGCACAGGTGCCCCACAGGGCTGTGTGCTCAGCCCGCTGCTCACTGCCAAGTTCAGCTCCAACCACATCAACAAGTTTGCCGATGACACATCAGTGGTAGGTTTCATCAGCAACAACGATGAAACACACTACAGAGAGGAAGTGGTACAGCTGGCTGAATGGTGTGGTGCTAACAACCTGTCCCTCAATGTGGGGAAGACAAAGGAGGTTGTGATGGACTTCAGGAGAAACTCTGTTGACCACCCCCCACTTACCATCGACTGTGGAGAGAGTCAGCAGCACTAATTTCCTGGGGTTGCACATCACAGAGGACCTCACCTGGACCACCAACACTATGTCACTCTCAAAGAAGGCACAACAGCGCCTACACTTTCTCTGCTGGCTGAAAAGAGCAAGTCTCCCTCCACCCATCCTCACCACTTTCTACAGGGGAACCATTGAGAGCGTGCTGACCAGCTGCATCACTGTCTGGTACGGTAACTGTAGTGCAGAAGACCGCAAGACCCTCCAGCGGACAGTGAACACAGCTGAAAAAATCATCGGTGCCCCTCTCCCCTCCATCCTGGATATTTTCCTTACACGATACAAACCACCTGTAGTAACACACACTCCTCCATTCGCACTAGACACTTTCACACACTAATGTGCGTAAATAACCCCACAAAAGACTCAGTAATATATGTATGTTTACATGCTCATGCACTACAAATCACCTTACACTGTTCCCCAGCCAGCTGCTTGAATGTTTCTCTTTTTGCACATGTACAGTATTTGCGAAGTATTTGTACAGTTGTACAGTTTGTATTTTTTAGTTTATGTATAGGTAACCATTTTTATATATAGCATATGTATAGTCAAAATCTGTCAGTAGGTTAGTTGTGTATAGGTTTAAACTGTTTTACTCCATTGTTGTATGTCTGTATTCATGTAGCACCGTGGTCCTGTGAGGCACGACATTTCGTTCCACTGTATGTATCCACATGTAGCAGAATGACAATAAAGCTCAACTTGACTTGACTTGACATGATAGCATCACACAGTTGCTGCAGATTTGTCAGCTACACATCCATGATGCAAATCTCCCGTTCCACCACATCCCAAAGGTGCTCTATTGGATTGAGATCTGGTGACTGTGAAGGCCATTTGAGTAAAGTGAACTCATCGTCATGTTCAAGAAACCAGTCTGAGATGATTTGAGCTTTGTTACATGGTGCATTATCCTGCTGGAAGTAGCATCAGAAGATGGCTACATTGTAGTCATAAAGGGATGGACATGGTCTGCAACAATACTCAGGTAGGCTGTGGCGTTTAAACGATGCTCAGTTGGTACTAAGAGGCTTAGAAGTTCAGAAGAACAGCATTTATGTGAAATATACATCTTTGAAAAAATTATAAATGTCTTTACTGGCACTTTTGATTAATTTAATGTTCCTTGCTTTTTTTTTTTTTTTTTTTTTGGGGGGGGTACCTTACTTTCTCTCCTTACTTTTAAAACAGGCTGTTTTTGCTACTGTGCCTTTAATTAGCTGGCTCTAATTGGCTAACTTGTTGCATGCAATATTTATCTTAAAAGGTTCAGGAAAATCCATGATATGTATCCTGTACATTATTGATATTGTGTGCATGTAGCTCTGGTATCTGGCGTTTTCTGAACAGCTCAGCCGCAGGTGATTTTGATGTGTGCATGTATAAGCATGCAGCAATTACATTCAGCATTCACACGAGCAATCTTCTCCCTTCAGACAGCTTTTCCAGAGATCAGGGTGTTCTGGAAGGTTTTATCTACTAATTGGTCGTGTTGTTATTGACTGCTGCACTCCTCCGGTCCTGTCAGATTTTGGTGAACAAGCTCTCTGTGGAGAAAGGCTAGAGGGGGGGGGGGAATTGTGCACCGCAAATTGGCCGGTTTGGATCTGGAATGCTCACCTGCACGGTTTTAAGCTGTTTGGAGATTCTCCTGCAGATCCGTCCCACAGCAGAGAGGAGAGATTTGCTTGAAGCTCATAATTCTCTTTGATGTATTAGAATCTGCAGAAACAAATTTAACATAATTTACCAAACGATATTGATAGTAAACAGACACACTCCAAAACCCACAAGAGCTTGTTTTTGGAAGCAGTTAGAAAACTTCATATATATGTGTGCGTTCACCGGTGAATGTGGAAAATATGCTCTTGGAAACACTGTTTTGCTTGGGAGCCTGTTTTTCCACAGAATAAAAAAAATACAAATGGTAGTTGACACTTTTTATCAATTAAAAATAACTTTTCAATATTATTCTGAATTTAAATCTTGCAATTCTGACATTCTGAATTCTAAAATCAGAGTTTACATTCATCTCGCTATTTTGACTTTTTTCTTGTTTACACCTCACAATTCTAACTTTTTGTTTGTACATCTTGCAAGTCTTTTTTTTCAACAAAGTTAATATCTTGCTATTCAGATTTCTTTCCTTGAATTCTCAGTTTTTTTGGTTTCCACCATTGAATAAAAATCAAAAAAGATAATTTCTAAATAAAAAAAACGTTTTATACATTTTATATTTAAGAAAACATTTTTTAATTTTCATTTAATTTAACTTGATACTAAAATGATAGTAAAAACAAAATGCGACTTTTTAATCTCACAGTTCTGACTTTATTTTCCTCTGAATTTTGATTTTAGATCTTGCAATTGTTTTAGTGTTTTTTTTTTGCCACATAATCAAAAATTAAGAAGGTACTTGCAACTTTTTGATCTCACAATTCTGACTTTTTTATCATACATTTGCATATTTATTCATTCATTCATTCATTCATTCATTCATTCATTCATTCATTCATTTTTAAAATGAATTGGTGGAAACGAGCTTCCATAGTTTCTCAAAATTGTATATCCTTTACAATTATGACAATTATTTTGAAAATGAAAACCAAACAAATAATAAACAAATAAATATAGTACTGTAAATGTCAACCTCACTAGTAGATTTTTTGGCAATTAGTTGATTAGCCCATGCTTATTGCGGTTTCATACACGCTTCGCTACTTCAGCATATCTGCACTAAGCTGACCTCTTTCAGTAAACAGCAGATTTGTGGATGAAATTAGCATAACGTTTGCATAACTGTGACTGTCTTAAAGAGACCAGATTAACTGCATGACATCAGAGGAAGCACAGGAGACATGCACACGCATAACTGCTCGCTTTTCTCTCCAAATAAAAGCCGAGCTGAATGAAAATCTCACCATGCTTTTAAAATAAAGCGGCCTCATCTGTGCATCTGACGGGTGGGCTGATGTAATTCTTTGCCATGTTTCTGTCTCACGGTTCCTGTTAAATCACTCTTTTGCTTTATGCCAGCTAACAGTGCTGGATACAAGCCCCCCCCCCCCCACTCATGCCCAGAATTAATGTGTTTGAATATGGAATTTACATTTTAATTGAATTGAATATGCATGGCATAATTACTATGGGCAGCTTATTAATTTAGCTTATTTATTTATTTATTTATTTATGTCCTCTGTGTCCTGAACGTGATATTTCAAAGGAGGAAAAAGGTCAATTTTTAATTTTCTTACAAATTTTAATGTAATTGTATATAAATAAATATATATATATATATATTAACATTTTAATTAATTAATGAATAATAAAAAAACATATATTTTAGTTCCTGTACCTCAACTGGTATAGCAGATGCTTGCAAATGTGTAATTTTTCTTTTTTCAAACGCTTTTGTTAACAGGAAGAAGAACTGCGAAAGAGCGGTGAGGCAAAGTATCATCACCTTAACGAAGATCTTCACGTGCTGATCGAGGTGTTCGCGCCGCCTGCTGAAGCGTATGTGAGAATGGGTCACGCTCTGGAGGAGATCAAAAAATTTCTTATTCCTGTACGTCTGTTTGTACAATCTTCTAAACACAAACTGAGCATCAACATCATCATCTTTCATGCTCTGATTGCAGCAATTATTACCTTCAGAACAAAAATACACATTCACTGGTTTAAAAATCTATTTTTGGTCACACTTTATTTTGGAGGTTAATTCTCACTATTAACTTGTAAATTTCATGAACAATTACAATACTACCTTCAGGCCAAAATACATATTAACTGGTTTGTAAAATTGGATTTATACTGGTTAAGTTTTTTCCAAGGAGTCCACAGTCCAGGGAAAATATATTTTCTCTTAAACATTTCCAGTGAATTTCATTTTAAACCATTAAAAAAACCTTGAAATAAACTAAAATAAAATGTTATAAAATAAAACACTTTTTATAATATACACCGACCAAAATTATAAACGCAACACTTTTGTTTTTGGTCAGTATAAAAAAAAAAAAAAACGTTTTTATACATTTTATATAAATTTTTTTTTTTTTTAATTTTCATTTAATTTAACTTGATACTAAAATGATAGTAAAAACAAAATTAAACTATATATATATATATATATATATATATATTTAAACTATTAAAAGCTGACAAACAAACAAAAAACTTACTAAACGTACTTAAAACTTAAGCTAAAATGTAAATAAAAGCAGAAGATATAAATATAAAAACTAATTCAAAATATTAATAAAAACTTTATTAGTATCTCAATGATACTAAAATAAAAATGCAAAGAAACGGCAAATGACATGTTGAATTATATGTACCAGTTTAGAAGTAGAAAAACTGAAATAGTATTTTTACATAATTTAATAATCTTAGCTTTATTTGCAACTTCAAATATATTTTTTACAGTGTATGGTCGATAAAATCAAGTCCTTCTTTGTCAAATATCCTAATTTAGTTACAAATATGTTACATTGGAGAAGTTAAGTGCTTTGCAGATTAATTTCATTCTTTGAATCTTCTCTATAAAACACTAAGCATATGTTCACATTTGTGCACGGTATTGAGTTTATGTATATAATATCTCACAGTCACATCTGTTATGATAATGAAAAGCTACATTAAATGTTACTATTATATATACAGAATACCTCCTCTCGGTGAAAAACACATGTTGGTGTGTGTTTGGGGTTGCAGGGGGCATATATTTCCCCTTGAAAAACAAGTGGACCATTATTGTGCGTTACAGCTCATTAACTGTGTGTGTGTGTGTGTGTGTGTGTGTGTGTGTGTGTGTGTGTGTGTGTGTGTGTGTGTGTGTGTGTGTGTGTGTGTGTGTGTGTGTGTGTGTGTGTGTGTGTGTGTGTGTGTGTGTGTGTGTGTGTGTGTGTGTGTGTGTGTGTGTGTGTGTGTGTGTCGTACAGGACTATAATGATGAGATCAGGCAGGCTCAGCTACAGGAGCTGACGTATCTGAATGGCGGCTCAGAGGATGCCAAAGTCCCAGCGGCCAGAGGCAAGAGCAGCCCGCGAGGCAGAGGAACGCCAGCACCGGGACCGCACAGGTACGACAGCGGACCACTGTACTGTAATCACATCTAGAGTGGAAACTTACAAACTGAGAAATGGCAGGATAACAAGTAAACAAGACTAACTAACTCTTTAATTTCACCTTTTCTGCTTGTTGAATTTTTTTCTGCTGTTTAATGAAAAAATGATTTGAAACTCCACTGAGAGTTTCATGCGGTATAACTGGCAGATTTATTCTCACATGTACTGACGCTAATGTCATTTCCTCAGACCAGTCTCATTTTCATCATAGTTGGAGAGGAAAATTCAATCAAACTGTCAAAGTAATCTTCCACTGGAGGATCGAATATAATCAACGGCCAATTGTTATTTAGTAAATGATAGCCAGAAACCTGTCATATATGTATATATATATATATATATATATATATATATATGTGTGTGTATGCGTGTTTATATATATATATATATATATATATATATATATATATTTTTTTAAATATAAACTGAGATACATCATTTTTATTGTTCTTTTTTTCAGGATTATACATTGAAACAATGTAAAATAATATAAGCTTTGTTCAGTTCAATGTATAAATAAATATGTATGTACGCAAGTAAGTAAAAAAAAAAGTAAGTAAATAAATAAATATGACCCCAAACTTTTGAACAGTAGTATACACTTTAGTACAATTTTGAACACGTTTATGTTTTACTGTACGTTTTCCATATCTTAGATTAATATTAAAGTCATCAATTCTGTGGATTTATTGCAATTACATAAGGAACAACAAATATATAAATATATTTAAACTTATATTTTTAGCTCTATCCTCTTACTTTTGTGAAGAAACTCAATCAATTTCACAAACAATACAAAGAAACAGCAAGTAATGCATTGAATTGCATTGAAATTGTGAAGTAGAAAAACTGAAATAGTAATACACTGTTTTCATTTACAACTTCAAAAATCATTCAAAAATATTTTTTATAGTGTAGGCACAATTTATATTTGGCTACAAAAGTAGTGTAAAGCATCTAAGCATATTTTGGTAAAAAGGTGTAACATCACTAATTTATTCGATTTATGCCCAAACATTTCTCTTGCTGTGTATATGTATTTTTTCACACATTTTTTACACTACTGTGTTTTCATTTTTTAAATGAAGAATTCTTGCTCCAGTTATAATGTTTAGTTAATTATAATTATGTAATTCACTTGAGCGGATGTGTCCTGCAGGTGTAGAGGGGGCGTTCCTCCTCCTCAGGCTGCCGTCCCACGGGGGGTGGTGCCCAGAGGAGCTCTGCCCAGTAGGGTTCCGTCCAGACGAGTAAGGGGTGCTCCTTCACAGAGAGCACGAGGAGCTCCGCCCCCACCCGGGTACAGACCTCCCCCTCCGGAGGTGCAGGATACCTACGGTGAATATGTAAGTAACTGTCACTTGGTTTGCTGTAGACGATCCTCTGTTTAGGGACTATAACAAAGGATATTTATAGCATTCAGGGACATAATTAACACAGCTCTAATTATAGTATTGTCAATGGTGGCAGGATAACTATTTTGATACTATTTCTACTGGATTTTTTAAATATGCATTCAAGTATGTTTTTAAAGCTAATATTGCTCACAACAACTTTTGCGATGCTAGCTGGTTTTCGCAAAAGTTAATTAATTAAAACATAATTGTACTGTAGGATAATCAGTGCAGTTCTGCGGAATTATAGATTAAACCATAGTCTCTGCCAGTGTTATTTTAGTATTATTTATATACCATTATAGCATTTAATAATATATTTAATTAGTTTGGATTTTTATTAGTGATTTCAAACGATTAATCGTGATTAATCGCATCCAAAATAAAAGTTTTTTTTTCTAATTTCTTTGGCATTTAATAATTGTTTACAGTTTGGAGCCACCAGGGGTGCAGAAGCAACATAACCGAGACACTTACTCTATTTGAGCTGTTACTGTAATTTTAGTACCTGTCTTGACAGAAAGAGTGATCTATGATATATGTCTAAAATAGCCAGTGTTTTATTGTTGACATTTCTCATATCGATAAATTATATAAAACAAACTCAATAGCTCGCCAAGGCTCTCACTAAAATGAATGTTTTCTGACGCTGATCTCATTTGTCAGTTGTAATGGAACAGTACATGGTGCGTCCGTCTATCGTCTATCCTAAATCATTCCATCTGCTTGATTTACTTGTTTTTGTTTACGATTATGTGGAAAAATTGTCTTATTTGCTCGCCTGCTTCAGACACTGTTATAGATTTCCACTGCTCTGAGTTTTAATTTATCAGAGAGAGTTGCAAAACAACCACTTCCAAAACATTGAGCTGATTTGAATGTTCGCCAGCCCCTCTCGATGTTGCGTATCTCAGAGGTCTTCTGGCTCGCTTGTGGCATATTTAACAGATGGCGGGCCCTGAGAGGTGGGTGGAGTTGGCACACTGCCCCGCAGTGCCCGTATCTAACCACATCTGACAGGTTTATTTAGGGGGCGCCGTTAGAATGCGCTGGGGTCAGAGGAAACGACTCAGTCGCCAGCTGTTCCCTATCGTTTCCACGGCCTGGATACACGCTTCTGTGCAGGAGTCTGAAACACTGGGAACGATCCGAACATCTGTGGGATGATAAATCTGAAGCTGTCTCTGAGAATCAGTGTTTAGATGTTCCTCGTCAGGATCGTACTGGAAACAGAAAGATCTTCTGACTGTCCTGAGAGCCGAAGAGTTCAAGACAATTCAGGAAATTATTGAGACATTTGTGGAGGAATAGTGAAAATTGATTTCTACTATTTACTCAACTTTATATCTTCAAAATGAAGTTTTTTTTGGCATTGATGGTTCCATGAAGAACATTCAATCTTCTGATGCACAAAAGGTTCTTTATAGTGGAAACAAAGGTTCTTTAGATTATATGAAATGTTCTTCACGCTAGGATGAAAAATGGTTCTTTCAAGAGCAGGTCATTGAAAGTGGTTCTTCTACACTCTTAAAAAGTTTTTTTTTTTTTTTTTGCAGCGATGAAATAGAAGACCCATTTTGGGTTCCCTAAAGAACCTTTCAGTGAACAGTTCTTGAACTGTCTTCTTAGTGTGAAGAACATTTTAATCATCTAAAGAACCTTTTGTACAATAGAAAGTGTTTATGGATGTTGAAGGTTCTTTATGGAACCATCAATGGCAATAAAGATCCTTTATTTTAAAAGTGTATAGCATTGCTGTGAAAACCCTCTTTTTGAACCTTTATTTTTAAGAGTGTGGACCCGTTCCATTGCACGCAAGTTTCTTTTTAGTAGAAAAGGTTCTTTCGATTTTTAAATGTTCTTCAAAAGATATTTCTTTCAAGAACTGTTCACCGAAAGTCTCTTTAAGGAACCAAAAATGGTTATTTTATGGGATCACTGTGAAAACTCCCTTTTGGAATCTGTGTCTCCTTTGTTTTCAGAATTTGGCAAATATATATTATATGCACCAACAGAAATCAGATTTAATAAGGATATGTAGTTGTATGGGCGGTTTGTATAGTACATATTTGTGACCCTCTCTGTGATATCCAGGCTAAAGTCTCAAAATCTAATTATGAGAAAACAAGCATCAGAGTTTGATTTATGCCATTAATTTCATTATAATTTCAAACTTTGACATAACCTTACTCAGTCAATATTAAAGATATAAAGGTTACATTTTCACAGAATGTTCTTTACCATATGAAGGATGATATTTTGTAGAAAAAATCAAATCACAAAAAAATGACTTTAGCCGGGTTTTCACAGAGAGGGTCACATTTGTCCTTTTTTGGTGCTTAATAGACATGTTTACAATGAGCTGTCATTGTGTGTAAAATATGCATGCGAAGTCTTCTGTCGTGTTCCATGGCAAAACTAAAAACATGGGGTTTGGAGCGATGTCAGCGTGAGTAAATAATGACAGCATTTTCAGTTTTTGGGCGAACTATCACTTTCAGAAGATCTCTGTTGATCTTTTTTTTGAGAAGCCTTCATGTTTTTATGTAAGCTTTGGTTATGGTGATCACATGCTGTTCATTGGGTTGTCACTGGTTTTGGTGGATCTGTCGTGATAGCTTCAGACTTTTTGCACCCGTATTGTTGTGCTGAGTGCTAAAAGACAGTCTTGAGTCTTCAAGGATAGTCTAGGAAGGTAATGACAACCCTGAGTTCATCAAGGTTGAGCGAAAGATTGCTTCTTGAAAACTGACATTATGATCATATTTTTTGTCTGCTTTCACTAATGAATGCCGCTTTATATTAATCCATATTAATTCTTCAGCAGTTCACCCTTTTATATTTCCATTAGGGCCTAGTTGTGCCACTCAATAATTTGTGAAATCACTTATTAATTTGATATAATTAATCACTATATAAAATATATATTAAAAAGCAATTACCAATCGCTTTGTAAATAATGTAAAAATACACTAGCACTCAAGAGGTAAGGAATTTAATAGATTAATTCAGCAAGAATGCAATAAATTGATCAAAAATGACAATTACATCCACTCTCACCGTTCAGATTTACACAGATCAAGCAGTCCCATCCAATCTCAGTGTCTGACTTTACAGGAATCAACTAATCACATTTGCTTTCCCAATTACTCTGGCAGGAAAAGACACCAAACTACTACATGATTAATATATCTGACCCAAACGTGACCAGATATCTGTCTCTGAGAATCAACCGAGGTCAGCGTGAACATGCGTCTTATGCGATTTGAAAACATCTTGATCAGATTACCGCAAATCAATAAGCCAAAATAAATTTTAAAGGCACCGAATCTGATTTGAAGCGTGTTTGGGGGCTGTAGAGGGCAGATCCGCCCGCTCTTGTGTAAGTCACTGATATGAAGTAATTGCATTGGTCGTTTGTCTCTCTCTCTCTCTCTCTCTCTCTCTCTCTCTCTCTCTCTCTCTCTCTCTCTCTCTCTCTCTCTCTCTCTCTCTCTCTCTCTCTCTCTCTCTCTCTCTCTCTCTCTCTCTGTTCTGAAGTCTGCATCTGTCTCTCACGAGCAGCTCTAAACCACATGTGTAGTTTGGGTTTTATGTATGTCTTAAAAGAGAGAAGGTATGAGTGAAGTGCGCTCATCAATCTTTGAGTTCATTAATGCTGTGTTACGACAAAAAATATATTTTCTGTCTGTTTATAATATATCTATCTGTCTGTCTGTCTGTCTGTCTGTGTTCAGCATCATTTAGGGTTAGTCTGTAGTACATTGTAAATATCTTTTGTATAAAGAAAATAGCTTGAACCCTCATTGAGCTACTGTAAGTAAAGGCGTGTGTGTGTGTGTGTGTGTGTGTGTGTGTGTGTGTGTGTGTGTGTGTGTGTGTGTGTGTGTGTGTGTGTGTGTGTGTGTGTGTGTGTGTGTGTGTGTGTGTGTGTGTGTGTGTGTGTGTGTGTGTGTGTGTGTGTGTGTGCACAAGAGAGAGGCTAAACATGATTGAGTTTGTCTGGGTCTCTCTGTGTCTCTAATGTGGCCTTGCATTTCTGGCACTGGACTGGAGGAGGCAAATGTAATGTGATTACAGTACATGGCTTTACTGAGCTCTAATAGAGCTCTCTCCAGCACACTGCTTACCTGAGCTCCGGCCAGCAGCACTCAGATAGACTCACCGCAGAGACCCCAGCTGACAGCACCAATAAAGAGCCGCAATGTCAATCGCATACTCAAAATTGGAGCGCAGGTGAGATTGAAAACAGGTCGCCCGCTGCTGTTACAGAAACCTTTGAAAACTCTTCTGCTGATGTAACAATGGAGGGAAATGATCTGAAGCAACTCAGGAGCTGCACTTTATTAAAAAAAAAAAGTTGTGGGGAAACTTTGTTTAGGTGTACAGATGTAGTGGTTGTGATGACAAAGAGAATCTCATGAATATTAATGAAGCAGTTTATGAAAAATTTTAAATGTTTTGATAAATTAATAGTCAAAAGTTAAATGTAAATAATAATATTCTGAATAGAAATATCCCAAAAAATTATTTAAACAATCAAGTTGTTTTACAACACAGAAATAAGTGATTTTATCACTGGTCATAATTGGATATTATACACTACCAGTCAAAGTTTGGGGTCAGAAAGAAGTCTCTTCTGCTCACCAAATATACAGTGAAATAGCAAAGCTGAAAATTAATTTACATTTAAATTAAATTAATGTAAATATGTTTTATTAAATATTTAATAACTGAGATATTTAAAATTCTTAGTTTTATTTATTAGTTTTTTAGATGTTTATTTTTAGAATGTATATTGAAATTCCTAAAAAATAAAGAAAAATATTTAACATTTAAAATGTTAAAATGTATTTTATTTCTCCAATAGCAAAGCTGTTTTTTTTGTTGTTGTTTTTTACAGATCATTCAAAAATCGTTCTAATATACTGATCTGATGATCAAGTAACTTTTTATTATCAATATTAAATAGAGTTTTGCTAGTATTTTTGTGGAAACTGTGATGCATTTTTTTCATGAATATAAATTTCAATTAAACTGTATTTTTTTTGTTACATTATAAATATACTGTCACTTTTGATTCTATTTAATGCATCCGTTCTGAATAAAAGTATTAATTTATGTTCAACATTTGATCAGTAGTGTAGGTCAGTGGATTAACACAAAAATGAGCAATCAGATATAATTAATAAATCGTTTTCACTTTTATTATGAGGGTTTCCAGGTTAATCCAACTTTTTTCTTAGTAATTTCCCTAGAATTAATAATGAGCTTACTGCGTGAACTGATAGTGAACTTGATAGCGAGCTTTCATGTTCCTTTTATGCTTGTTTAAAGGGTATCAAAAGAGAAGTCCTCTGTTCTTCACTGTGCATGACATTGTAGAGTTTTCTCCTTGTCTAATAAACCCCAAACCTGAAAGAGTCTCCGCTTCACATGCGGCATGTTTAAATGAGTTTGATCCATCTGTAACAGAGATGCTCGTCGCTCACTAACTTCAGCTTCAGCTTAGCGAGAAGTTTACCAAACAAACTGCCAGCAGTCTCTCATCCCGGAGCGACTGCAACAGCAGAGATCTACTTTCTCTGTCATACAAAGCCCAGACGTTGTATGTACAACCAAATTTGACGTGCCGTGCGAACAGAGATTTAATTTTCTCCCCGCTTGGCGTGTGATGTGTACACGTCTAATTTCAGCGTCTTGTGCAAAAGCTGACAGACTTGATCAAACGTGAGCTGATCAAAATGGCACAGTGGCTGTCAGCGGCTTTTAACTGCTTTACAGCAGCAGCCTGGAAATGAGTTTTCCTTCTTCAAGAAAGTCTTATTTTCTCTCTCACAGATGACCTGATTTGTTTTCACTTTCAACCCGACTAATTTATTTGATCAGAGCATAAAGCTGTTCATAACTAATCTGCCAAGGTAACGGAGTTGGGCTCTTCAGAATATGAGAGGTTTTTACCTTATGCTATATTCATAGTGCTGCAGATAGAGATCACTGTCAGCCGAGACAGCGCAATGGAAATATCTCCAGTTATAAATAGCTGAGTGAGTCTGGTCCTGTTTCAGCTTGGAACGAAGATGAGTTGCTCACTGTTGAGTGTTTTTATTTAAAGGTTAAAATGCTGCAAGCCTTCATTTTGCTTTGATTTCAACTTATTTCCTTTTGGATATGGAAGGAAATTGAACTATTTGTCATCTCATCAAATATTTGAGCTGTAACCAGCACAGCGCAGAGGCTGAGACTCCAGATCTGAGGTGACCTATACTGGAGAGACACTGAAATCTCTTTTGAAGCATCGTGGAGCTTCAGGTTTTCCGGAGGGATCAGTTCTTGTATATTTTCTTCAAATTCATTTCAGGTTCCTTTTTGGCCTAATTTGATTTTGTGGGCTGAGGCCATTTTTTATTGATAGACAATAAATTATTTGTGGAAGGAGAATGGTGGTGAGATCAGAATATTACACAGGATGAATTTGAACCTGCACTTTCACATCCTCAAACCAGAACACCTTAGCAACTGCCTAGCAACCACACAGTCTTTCAGCAGCAAGCACCACTCACATTTTACACACACACACACACTTACACACACACACACACACACACACACACACACACACACACACACACACACACACACACACACACACACACACACACACACACACACACACACACACACACACACACACACACACACACACACACACACACACACACACACACACACACACACACCTATATATTAGCATTATTACTATGTTGTTATTATTTAGAATTAAGATATTATGAAATGTTTTGAGACAATATACCTTAAATATTTGTTTCTTAATTAAATTGTTCTTAATTTTCTAGTCAAATAGTTATCAGTAGTCATTCATTTAAGCCATTAGTTGACTACATTTACATTTAGGCATTTAGCAGACGCTTTTATCCAAAGCGACTTACAGTGCATTTCAGGCTATACATTTGTATTGTCAGTATGTGTGTTCCCTGGGAATCAAACCCACAACCTTTGCGCTGCTAACGCAATGCTCTAACCACTGAGCCACAGGAACAGGGTTTCTCAATATTTTGTGTGGCCACCATTATTTTCAGCATTGTCTTAACCCTCTTGGGCATGGAGTTCACCAGAGCTTCACAGGTTGCCACTGGAGTCCTCTTCCACTCCTCCATGATGACATCACGGAGCTGGTGGATGTTAGAGACCTTGCGCTCCTCCACCTTCCGTTTGAGGATGCTCAATAGGGTTTAGGTCTGGAGACATGCTTGGCCAGTCCATCACCTTTACCTCAGCTTATTTAGCAAGGCAGTGGTCGTTATCATGTTGGAATACTGCCCTGCGGCCCAGTCTCCGAAGGGAGGGGATCATGCTCTGCTTCAGTATGTCACAGTACATGTTGGCATTCATGGTTCCTTCAATGAACTGTAGTTCCCCAGTGCCGGCAGCACTCTTGCAGCCCCAGACCATGACACTCTCACCACCATGCTTGACTGTAGACAAGACACATTTGTCTTTGTACTCCTCACCTGGTTGCCACCACACACGCTTGACACCATCTGAACCAAATAAGTTTATCTTGGTCTCATCAGACCTTAGGGCATGGTTCCAATAATCCATGTCCTTAGTCTTCAGCAAACTGTTTGCTGGGCTTTCTTGTGCATCATCTTTAGAAGAGGCTTCCTTCTGGGACGACAGCCATGCAGACCAATTTGATGCAGTGTGCGGTGTATGGTCTGAGCACTGACAGGCTGACCCCCCACCCCTTCAACCTCTGCAGCAATGCTGGCAGCACTCATACGTCTATTTCCAAACACAACCTCTGGATATGACGCTGAGCATGTGCACTCAACTTCTTTGGTCGACCATGGCGAGGCCTGTTCTGAGTGGAACCTGTCCTGTTAAACCGCTGTATGGTCTTGGCCACCGTACTGCAGCTCAGTTTCAGGGTCTTGGCAATCTTCTTATAGCCTACACCATCTTTATGTAGAGCAACAAATCAATTTTTTTAGATCATCAGAGAGTTATTATTCATTTATTGTTATTATTATGTTTTTACCAACATTAATGGCATCAGCAGCAAAACTTCTCTCTTTGTCTGTTTTCAATTTTTTTTCAAGTAAACTTCATTATAGAATTCAGTTGAAATGTCACTTTGCTTGTGGATTAAAGATGAAACCGTGAATAGAGTGCTTTGGCTGATCGGACAGTAATGCCGCTCTAAGACTGTGGGGGTGTGTGATGAGAGGGCTTTCCGTCTTTGTTTTCATAGTTGAGGAGGATTTTACGAATGTGAATTGAGGGCAGATGGATTTGGAACTGAGCTGGATATGTTGGAGCAGTCACGAGGGGTCGGAGCCTTTTAGTGGAGGACGTTTATCCTAAATTAGTAGGAGAACAGCAAAGGAGAACTAGGCTTTGATGTTTGACTTCTGTGAGAATATTTGAGATTATTTGACAGCGTAGGTGTGTTGAGTTTTGCTTGAAGTCAACATTTGTACTATGTAGTGTGACATTTTGGAATGAAACATTATGCTCAAAATAAATGAAGGGTGGAGCCTGATTTCATGCACCAGGAACTGATTGGACAGTGAAAAGCACATGTGGTTGGAGGGGAAAGGCTTTATGACGTCATCTGAAACGTAAATTTGTTTCAGAGGAAGAGCAAATTAATATATTTTAATGAAAAATTACTAAACAAAGTGTTTTTCTTTGGAATAAATATAAATTCTAAATAGCACCAGTAACATGTACAGTGTCGCAATAAAATATTCATAGTGTTACGTAAAAAAAAAACGTGAACTTTGTATTCATCAAAGAATCCTGGACAAATACATCATGGTTTTCACAAAAAAATAATAGGCAGTACAACTGTTTTCAACGTTGATAATAACAAGAAATGTTTCTTGAGCAGCAAATCAGCATATTGGAATGATTTGGATGATCATGTGATACTGAAGACTGGAGAAGTGATGCAGAAAATTCAGCTTTGCATCACAGGAATAAACTACATTTCAAAATATACTCAAATAGAAAACCGTTAGTTTAAATTGTAATAATATTTCACAATATTACTGTTTTTACTTTATTTTTAATCAAATAAATGCAGCCTTGAAAGAGACTTATTTCAAAAACATGTAAAAATGACCCCAAACTTAAGAACAGTAGTGTATTAAGACAGTAAATAGGGTCAAGTTTAATTTCATGTTGATTTCTAATTGTTTATTACCTCGGTCTGTTAAAGCAACACAGTTTAAGGCATTTACATGACCTTGCCAATAAGCTTAATTATGTATGATCATCTAATTAAACACCAACGATCAGCTCTGTTGAGCACATTCAGCAAGTTTTCCCCAACAATCAGCACAGAAAATGTGAAAAAAGCAAAAAGCATGCAAAGTCCATGTCGGCCTCCATAAAAATCAATTTCTAAAATGCTTCAGCTTAATTTTCTGACCTCTGCTGACATTTCATACGTGAATCTTCATAAACATATCACTGGGCTTTACAAGGCGACAGGCCACAAAGCCAAGCATGTCATAAAGCAATCTGTGATATGTCACAATAATAGCTACATTAGATATTAACCCCCATGAAGTTTCATTATCCACTCTTAAAGGGTTATTATGGGATGTTAATTACAGTGTCAAAATCAGATCAGCCTTCAACTTAATGAAGCACTTTCACAACCTTTCATTTAAGTGAAGAGCTGCTTTGCAGTTTTCATGCACGGCATTCTGCTATTTATGCTCTAGTTATATGGAGTATTAATGTCGGCCAGGGTTCAGCCGAGTAGATTAACCTCTAAGCAGAGTTTGGGAGTGTGTGAGGGAGTGTGTTTGGATTCAGGATGACTCGAAATGCTTCATCATTAGAGCATATCTCTTGACCCTGATGAAATTCAGTATGTCCTGTGGAGACTGTCCATCACTCCAGACTCCTGCATTAAACATGGGTTTAACTCCTTTCATATCAAGCAAAACAGTTTTTTTTTTTTTGCTCATTTGAAATAATATGTTCATGTATTATGTAGACATACTCTAAAGTTTATAGTAGAGGGCTGCATTGGGTTTGGGCTCCCGTGGGACCCAACGCAAATCTCCGCGGGAGCGGGTGGTTTTACCTTTGCTGCGGGCAGGAGTGGATGGTCAGAAAATTTTGCGGGAGACCCGCGGGGAACGGTGGGATTTGGCGTGTATTAGAAATGGAGTCAATGCACGAAATTGAGAAGAAAATTAAAGCGGTTGTTTGCTTGACAAAAGCAAAGCAAGGCAAGTCAGACATCTGGAAACAATTATCAGCTGTCACTGAAAAAAATGGGAAAGAGTTCAACTAAGTAAGTTGCGATAAATGTGCAAAAGTGTTCGTTTACAATGAACATAAATCTGGCACCTCTGCCCTGATGCGACATACCTATTTTCTAAGTTCTATGTGTTTATTTATTTAATAAGTTACAGTCATGTCATATTGTGCTTTGGCTTATACGTAAACTGTTTGTTAACAGCTAATTGTCTGGTGTGTGTGTATCATGCAGTACGTTTAAAAATGGAGGTGCCGCCAGTTGTGGCTGTTTTAATGGTTAATGTTTTATAACGCTAATAAAAAAATTAAATAAACAATGTTTTTGTCACGTGTGGTGCTTTGGTTTAGCATTACTTCATCTTATTTAAACGCAATCATGTTTAAAGCCTGTTATTCTGGATGTTAACTTGAACGAATATTTCGTCTAAGTATTTGTGTACATTTCGAGAGAAAGTCCGCTGGAGCGGGCGGGAATAGACACAAACAAGTCAGGTCGCGGGAGCGGGCGATCCTGGTCAGAAATTTAGACACAAACATTGCGGGTGGGAGTGGACGCAGGTCGCGGGAGCGGGCGATCCTGGTCCGCTGGAGCGGGCGGGAATAGACACAAACATTGCGGGTGGGAGTGGAACACGCAGGTCGCGGGAGCGGGCGATCCTGGTCAGAAATTCAGCGGGAGCGGGCGGGAATAGACACAAACATTGCGGGTGGGAGTGGAACACGCAGGTCGCGGGAGCGGGCGATCCTGGTCAGAAATTCAGCGGGAGCGGGCGGGAATAGACACAAACATTGCGGGTGGGAGTGGAACACGCAGGTCGCGGGAGCGGGCGATCCTGGTCAGAAATTCAGCGGGAGCGGGCGGTTGCGGGTTTAAGAAAACAGTCCTGCGCAGGGCTCTAGTTTATAGTACAAAGCTCTCTCTCCAGACCAATTCTCCGAACTGAAACTAGACAGCTATGAAGATACAAATGTTTATTTTAATTGAACAGAAAGAATGTTATTGTATATAACATCTCATTTCATTCTTTCTGTGCAATGAAAATAAAGATATATATTTTTACCAACACCATTGTTGTGCCTGGAGCACAAGTGACTGTCTTTCTGAGTGAGCTATTTCTTCAAAACACTGATTTATCCAGTAACGTAAGGGACTTTCTTTATGAGTGAGACTTTAAATCATTCAGTCAGCTGATTTGTTCAAAACACTGAATCCATTATTGAAAACTTTTATGAAACTATTTACTCTACTCTACTCATTCACCTGATTTGTTCAAAACAGTAGTTAATTCATGAACAAAACAAGTGATTCTCTTTTTGAGTGAGTCATTCAATCTTTCATACAACCAATTTGTCCAGAACCTTGATTCATCCAGTAACTAAACAAGTTGCTGTCTTCACGAGTCTTTCAATCTTTCAATCAATGTATTTAAAACAGCAATTCCTTCTTGAACAAAACAAGTGGTTCTCTTTTTGAGTAAGTCACTGAATATTTCACTCAACTGATTTGTCCTGATTAATTCAGTAACTAAAAAGTGCCTGTCTTTATGAGTAAGTCTATGATTCATTAAGTCAAATTATTTGTTCAAAACACTGACTCTTCATGAGTGAGTCTTTGAATCTTTCAATCAACTGATTTGTTCAAAACACTGATTCATTCAGGAACATTGAATTGTATTTATAAAGAAACCTTTGAATCATTAATTCAGCTGATTCAGCTTTATATTGTATAAAAGAGTTTTGTGTATGCATTTACAGTATATGTTTTGTTTCCCATAGGAATATGATGATGGATATGGAACAGCCTACGATGACCAGGGATATGACTCATATGATAACATCTACAACAATCAGGCACCGAAGTAAGTGTGTGTGTGTGTGTGTGTGTGTGTGTGTGTGTGTGTGTGTGTGTGTGTGTGTGTGTGTGTGTGTGTGTGTGTGTGTGTGTGTGTGTGTGTGTGTGTGTGTGTGTGTGTGTGTGTGTGTGTGTGTGTGTGTGTGTGTGTGTGTGTGTGTGTGTGTGTGTGTGTGTGTGTGTTTTGTGGAGGCTGAGCCATCTGAGTCTCTGTCCGTTTAAAGGGCATCTCTCAGAGTGCATGTGAAGTTATATCGGAACGAGAGAGTTCATTCACAATGTAGGTCAGTGCTCACCTCTCTGTATCGAACCAAAGAGTTTGTATTGGTCTTCACAGAGCTGGACTTGGAGCTTTGCTGCTTTGGAAATAGTTTAGGCTAATGTAGGAGTCCAAAAGAGAGAAGTGTCCTTTTCGCTAATAAAGTTTAAGGTTTTTTTCAAGCTAGTAGGTGTCCAGGTCCAGAAACCGAATAATCAAATGTAAAATAGCACTGCATAATATTCACTTTAAAAATTAAATATGCAGTCAAACCAAAATGTATTCAGACACCTTCAACCTTTCTCACATTATCACAGTTTATTCGCTATAGTTTGGAAAATGGTAATAAAATATAACAAGAACTCAGAGTTAAATTGTGTCAAAATAAATTAATCTTGATAATGTCAGACAACTTTGACAATGGATTACAATCAACCAAAAATTCAGACAACTGTTAGTATGATAATATTTACACAACTATCAATGCTTTGTTGACCAATCACCAAGCAATGCTTCATTGTGTTCAGTCTGTGGTGTAAAAAGGTTGCATTAGCAATTAAAGAAAAACACAGGTCAGGTCAAAGTGTCTGAATAGTTTTTCAGACTGGTAAAAAAAAATCATAAATTATATCTGGTGTCTGAATAATGAAAAATGTGGTTTGACTGTGGATTAAATACTGTTAAAACTACAAAATAATTCAGTCAAGATCAGTGAGTGATTTTCTTTCTTTCATTTTCTTGTATTAACATTTAGGACACCTACAGCAGCTAAATTAGGCGCAGTCACTTTTAGAGACAATGCATTGTAATGGCAATTACAGCATCCATTATAATAATATACACTTTACTTTACTTTAACTTAAGACATAATCGACAGTTTTTTCGAGGATATTCTCCAAGATGGGTATTTTGACATAACTTTGTAGAAGAGGTAAATTCAGTGTTCAAGCGCTTTGAAACACGTCCCTCTGCGTCTGCGTGCGCCCTGTGCGCACAGAACACGTGTGCTTAATTGTACTCTTTCACATCTTTTTCTGTTTGCATCTTTAAACAGAGATTTGTATTTGTTCGTTCAGATGCAGGAGGACGCGGTGTTCGGTCTTGCTGTCTGTGAGATGCGGCTCTCTGCGTAGCCGACTCAGTTCAGCTTTTCCGCGTCTTGTGTTTGAATGATATAAACTCTTTTGAATGTTTAAATTGGCAAGGCTTAAAAACACGTGCAAATGATAAGCTTTCGTGACGACGCGCAGCAGTGGCCCGTCACCTGTCCTGAGAGTCTTTTTAGGCTAGCCTCAGCCAGTCGTTTGAGATCGCCGGGGCCCCCCCCCTCAGCCGTAGGCCCCTATAATCGTCACCACCTTTCACCCCACTAGCGACGGTCCTGATGGCAGGGTCAGTTGACACTGTGTACCAGTGAAGACCTTATAAACACCTCAGTCTTGTGATGGACAGTTAGTGGGCGCTGACATAAGACATGTGCTCTTGTTTTCTAAAACAGATTATTAGAATGCCATAGAATAGAATAGAATTAGTGTCTCAAGTTGGACAACTAACATCTATAAAGTGATCTGTTTTGATATAAATACTTAATTGTTTATTTTTTGCTTTCGCATTTATTGCTGCATATATTACCATACTGGGCTAGTTAATGTTGAAGTAGGATTTTCTAATAGTTATATTCTGGATATACATTTTTATTTCAATTTATAAATATGCATTTTGCGTCAAGTTGGTTTATTGAAAGCCAATCAAATTGCATTAAAATATATTTTACATTTTTTACTGATAGATAGACAGACAGACAGACAGACAGATAGATAGATAGATAGATAGATAGATAGATAGATAGATAGTTTTATTTTATGTTTATTAGACATGTATTACAATATTGAGCTAGATGATGATAAAATAGGATTTCATAATAATGATATTCTGGATATTACATTTCATTTAAAGATATAATATGTTTTTTTACATCTTTATTTTTGCATTTTATCAGTTGTTTTTAATCAGTTTTATCGAAAACATATATATTATTCATTCATTTTTTTAATATTTTTTAAATATTACTGCAAGTTTCAGTACAAATTAAGATTTTTTTCTTTGGTTTAATATGATTTAAACTCAGCATATTGAACATGTAATCTGTCTTTTGTTTAGACCACAATTTTTGATTGGTCACATTTTAAAGGTCAATTTTCTTCACGAAAAAAATTTATTTGAGCAGAAAATGAGAACTGGCTCTTGTCACTTGATGAACATGATGCTGGATTTCTGATAGTGATAAGATGTCACAGTAATCATCAGGTGGGCTTCATCACGCTTTGTTCATTATTGCTCTGTTTCCATGTCAGTCAACATCTTCTTCCTGAAGTCAAACACTTTTTTAGGATCTCAAACAACACTTAAACTGATTCACTTTTATTATTGAATGAGGAGTCTTCTGGGGAGCCTACATATACTTCATTATACAGCAGGTTTCAATGTTCTTTGATTCATAAAACATTGTCTGTGTGTTACTGAGCTCTGGTAGATTTCCTCATACCTCGTCCTGAAGCCTCTTTGATCCTGTAATATGTAATCCAGGGATATGTAAACCAGCTTTTCTTTTAATCATAGGATATGTGGTGATCCAGAGGGGTGGTTTACCCTCCGTCTTCTTAAATAAAACTATATTAAAGACACAGCAGGCATTGTCTTAGATCAGTATTTGGAACCTAAGATCAGTCCCAGTGAATGCATGAAGGATATGAATTTTCTATAATCTATAGGTGTATATAATGATCTATAATAATGTACTGGAGGCTGAATAACGTTCCTGCATCTTTTTGTCTCACTTGAAAATGACTTTCAGCAGTCTACGTGCTTCCATGAGTCATATTCCATGTACTTATGGAGACATTTTGATAATTGGCATCAAACAAGTGTCAAATAACTACTACTTCCAGTAGGAAGCATGAGCATGATGCTAGCGACGCCAAGTTCATGGGTTTGAATCTGTAAGGATGCATGAATGGCGGGAATGCAATACTAGTCACTTGTAAAAAAATATGTCAACACCATATTGTTTAAGTTTCAGTTTCAGCTGTAGGTTTTCATATTGTAATGCAAAAATGTGTGTGTCCTTCAAGAATTGTTATTATTGACTTACTCCTGATATAATGAATCATTGATGTTGCTGGTTGACACAACATTACTATTATTGCTGGTGTCTTCAGAAGTATTCAGTTGAATAAATGCTTAACCTTCGGTATTTAACTTCAATACATACCTCATGCAGTATTATTTTATTATTATTATTTAGTCATTTAGCAGACGCTTTTATCCAAAGCGACTTACAAATGAGGAGAACAGAAGCAATCTGTTTTAGTATTAAAAAACTAAAAACAGATCCAAAACTAAAAGCTAAAACTTTATAAAGACCACCTAACACATTTAAAAAATAAAGAAATTCAATAAAAATTACAAATGCATACGAAAAAAATTCAAAAATTAACATTTAAATAAAAAACAAAAATAAAGCTAAAAACATTTCTAAATATTAAAGAACAAAAGGTATAAGAGTATAATAATAATTCTAACATAACACTAAGCCAAACACCAAAAAAAATACTATATACAGGTGCATCTCAATAAATTAGAATGTCGTGGAAACGTTCGTTTATTTCAGTAATTCAACTCAAATTGTGAAACTCGTGTATTAAATAAATTCAATGCACACAGACTGAAGTAGTTTAAGTCTTTGGTTCTTTTAATTGTGATGATTTTGGCTCACATTTAACAAAAAAAAAACAATTTACTATCTCAACAAATTAGAATATGGTGACATGCCAATCAGCTAATCAACTCAAAACACCTGCAAAGGTGTAAGTAAAATAATATCATATTACTTTTTCAGCCACACAGCCAATATAGAAACAATATGTTCAAAAACCTGTTACAAGTAATAAAAAACACAAATATAATTCTACACGTTAAATGAACAGTAACATTAATTGAGATTTTATAGGATCAACAAAAACAAATAGATTTTCATTACAAAAAACTTATACTATTGCATCTAAATCACAAAAAAATTACATATGCAAGATTACAAACTTACAACATTCCTTAGCACATTGTAAACAACCATATTCAAAAATGCAATTAATAGTTCTATTTTGAGTAAAATCACATCATGTAGTAAGTATAGTCATAACATCTCATTGAGTAAAAGTTCACAATTTAACATAATTAAGTAAATGTTCATAATTTAGTCCCATAGATGACAAGTCAGCAGAGTATAAATGCAAACAAACAAACAAAAAAAAAAAACTTTTTTTTTAAGTGTCATTACAAGACATTTCTCAGATATGTCAGTTATCGTGGCATTTGGATGCTAGAAATATGCCGTGCTACATGTGTGAATGGAAGGGGAGAGTGCAGAGGTGAAATATTCACCGAGGTGACAGGTTTATCTCCCAAGAGCATTGAAAGGGTCAGGTCAAAAGTTATGACTTTTCATAAAAAAGCCTTCGCTGTGTGATTCTCCCAGGTGTGTCACCTTCTCGTGTTGCAGTCCAGATACTCCACCCATGTGCGGTCGCGCTCCCTGTGGAAGTGCTCAGGGGTGCGGGAGTGTGTCTGACAGCATTTAAACTGCTTGCCACCTTCTTCAGAGTGCTATAGAGCACCATATAGCCCACACACACAGAGAATGTCAGAGCGGCTATAGGCCTCCACAGAGCAGTTTGTTTTGGAAAATGTCAGTGCGGTGAGTTCTGAGACTGCTGCTATTCAAAGGTTAGCACTGCTTCAGGAGACTCGACTCTGAGAGTTTAGATTTAGAGGGGAAAAGAGCAATCATAGCGGCGACTGATTAGAAATTCCCTCTTAGGAGATTGATTGATTGGGAGTTTTTCCTCGCCACTGTCGCCTTTGGCTTGATCTCTGAGGGCTTTGTAAAACCACTGTTCTTTGTAAGCTGCTTTGGAACAGTGTGTGCTGTACAAATAAACTGAATTGAACAATTGATGTTTGCAAACTTTTTTTATTTAATTCTTTCTTTACTAATAGCAGCTAGGCAAGTATTGGATTACTTTAAGATTATTAGCGCAGGCCTGTAATTGTGCCTTCTGGTCAATAAAAGGGTTTTTATTTACCCTTTAGTAAGTTTGAGAACTTGAAAAGTTTTGTCTATCAGTGATAATGCCACTTTTATTTTCAGATCTTTATAGTGACTCTTAAGTATACATTTAAGCAGCGAATATAATTCCACACAAACTAGCAGATTAAATCAGTCATTTGAAAACAGCGTGAGTGATTCAGCTGTAGAGTGTCTTCTCTCTTTCACTCTCTCGCAGCTGTTTCACATCAGTGCATCTCGTCCAAAGCCGCCTCACGAGCAACGCTGCTGTGGGTTTGGGGTTTTGGTTTGGACTGTTAGGCCATTATTATGGATCTCAAGACTTTCGCTTTTGCGATATTTCGGGAGAGTTGACAGAATTGTCACTTGTCTCTTAACCTTATATAAACAGAAAAAAACATGGTTTAATTGCAAAAATTGCTTTAGGTGTGAAATTATCGTCACAAATTTTTTTTAATTTGCATGTCATTTGGTTACTGCTTAAATAAGCTGCTCTGCGCTGCGCTTATGAACAATAAGAGAAAGAAACGGTAGTGGTTCTCACGCGCTCCAGAGGCGGTTTAAGGCTGAGTGCTCACAGTCACATCCAAAGCCGCCTCACAAGTATCAAATAGAGTTATTTTTCGGTGGGGATGCTGGCTTTTGACATGGTGCATTATCCTGTTCTAGCGTTGGATATCTGTGGGTTTGGGGTTTTGGTAAGGGGCCCAAAGGTTGGAAAATATCCCCCACACCATACACCAACACCACCAGCCTGAACCATTGAGACAAGGCAGGAGGCTTTCATCTGATTCTGCATTCGCAGCAGAAATTATCAGACCAGGGTTTTTTCAATCTTCTTTATGGTGATCTCAAATTGTAGCCTCGGGATTCCTGTTCTTGGCTGACAGGAGCGGCACCCGGTGTGGTCTTCTGCTGCTGTAGCCCATCTGCTCAGGGTTCGACGTGTTGTGCGTTCAGAGATGGTATTCTGCACACCTTGGTTGTAACGAGTGGTTATTTGAGTTACTGTTGCCTTTCTATCATCTCTAACCAGTCTGCCCATTCTCCTCGACCTCTGACATCAAAGATATTTTCGTCCACACAACTGCCGCTCAGACTGGATATTTTCTCTTTTTCGGACCATTCTCTGTAAACCCTAGAGATTGCATTAAAATCCCAGTAGATCAGGTTTTTTTAATACTCAGACCAGCCCGTCTGGCACCAACAACCATTCCACTTTCAAAGTCACTTAAAAATGCTCGGTTTGAATCAGCAAGTGTCTTCACCACATGAACTAATGAACTAGTGTAGTTCAGTGTAGTTCATTTTGCAAGATGGCGCCGAGATGGCCGCCTTGCGAGCTGAAAACTTTAGTTTTTCGTAATTGTTTTACATGTTAGATGTTGTTAGTATAACTGTCTACGATAGAGACATGCTTTTAAACATGTCACGCAACGCAAACCGGACTTTGAGTTTTTGAATGCCGGTGGATTGTTTTCAGAGCCCTTTGTCTGGGTCGCGCCTGAGGAAACGCTAGCTGGCGTTCTTGTATGAGACGCCGTGCTTTTCGACCTCCTCTCCCAACAGAAAAAAAAACACTGCGGTGGCATTTACCAACGAGAAACGAACTGCTGCGATGTCTAAGGCAACTGTGAACTGTCTGTATAGAATAGACATTTTAGAACGTGATTAACTTACCTGTACAATAAATAAAACGTATTCTGCAATTTCCACATCCAGTAATATAATCACACATGTCTTGTGGAGCGCATTCAGAGTATGAATTAGTTTATAATTTTAACTGTTTGAAACGGAGCGTAAATGTGGATTTAATCCTATTGTGCCCTCTATAACCAGCGACAGTCGACTTCAAGCTTAAAGCGTCATGGCAGAGCACTGACTAGTCGATTAGTCTGTGCAAACTGTGCGGGTCAATGGTTCTAGTTATGTTCTAACAGTATGTTGGATCTGTGTGGGTTCATCTTGTAGGATTCTGTGACTGGTAGGATTATTTGTGGTTCTGGTTTGGATAGTTCTAGCTTATGGTTCCTTTAAGTTTGGACTGTGTAAATCTTTATTGATCTGGTAGGTGGTATTTTGTGCATCTTTCATTGTGGTTGTGGTTTGGATCTGGTGGGATTCTTTATGGTTATGGTTTTGGTTTGGATCTTGTAGGATTCCAGCGTTATTATGGATCTTTATGGTTCTGGTTTGGATCTGGTATGGTTTTAGCATTATTATGGTACTTTATGGTTCTGGTTTGGATCTGGTAGGGTTCTAGCGTTAAGCGTTGGATATGTGTGTGTTTGGGGTTTTGATTTGGATCTTGTAGCATCTGAGCATTATTGTGGATCTGTGTGGGTCATTATGGTATTTTTTGGATCTGGTAGAGTTCTATCATTATAATGGTTCTGGTTTGGATCTGGTAGGATTCTAATGTTGAATCTTTGTGTGTTTGTGCTTTTGGATCTGGTAGGATTTGTGCATTATTGTGGATCTGTGTGGGTTCTTTTATGGTTTTGGTTTGGATCTTGTATGATTCCAGCGTTATGGTTCTTTATGGTTCTGGTTTGGATCTGGTAGGGTTCTAGCATTATTGTGGGTCTGTGTAAGTTATTGATGGTTTAAGTTTGAATCTGGTAGGATTTGAGCATTATTGTGGATCTGTGCGGGTCATTATGGTTCTGGTTAGGATCTGGTAGGTTCTAACAGTATTTTGGATCTGTGTGGGTTCTTTATGATTTTAGTTTGGATCTTGTAGGATTCCAGCGCTATTATGAATCTTTATGGTTCTGGTTTGGATCTGGTAGGATTCTAATGTTGAATCTTTGTGTTTGTGCTTTTGGATCTGGTAGGATTTGAGAATTTTTGTGGATCTGTGGGTTCTTTTATGGTTTTGGTTGGATCTTCCAGCGTTATGATTCCAGCGTTATGGTTCTTTATGGTTCTGGTTTGGATCTGGTAGGGTTCTAGCATTATTGTGGGTCTGTGTACGTTTTTGGAGGTTTAAGTTTAGATCTGGTAGGATTTGAGCATTATTATGCAGGTCGTTATTGTTCTGGTTAGGATCTGGTAAGGTTCTAACAGTATTTTGGATCTGTGTGGGTTCTTTATGATTTTAGTTTGGATCTTGTAGGATTCAGGAATTATTATGGTTCTTTATGGTTCTGTTTTTATCTGGTATGATTTGAGCATTATTGTGGATCTGTGTGGGTCATTATGGTTCTGGTTTGAATCTGGTAGAGTTCTATCATTACTATGGTTCTGGTTTGGATCTGGTAGGATTATTTGTGGTTCTGGTTTGGATCTGGTAGGGTTCTAGCTATATTATGGGTCCGTATAAGTTCTTGATGCTTTAAGTTTGGATCTGGTAGGATTTTAGTATTGTTGTGGATCTGTCATTGTGGTTGTGGTTTGGATCTGATTGGATTCTTTATGGTTATGGTTTTGGTTTGGATCTGTTAGGATTCAAATGTTGGATCTTTGTGTGTTTGTGGTTTTAGTTTAGATCTGGTAGGATTTGAGCATTATTGTGGATCTGTGCAAGTCATTATGGTTCTGGTTTGGATCTTCAAGTTAGTTTTCAATCACATTATAATTTTTATCACATAATTTACAATTGTCTCTACAGCAACCAATTAACTTTCAGCTGAATTTTAAGACACACCCCATTAGACACAGCATGACTTTCAATTATTGCTGAAAGTTTTTGAATAGTTATGAACAGGCTCGTTTAACTCAATCTAGAAATCTAGATATTGACTGTTGCTTTGTTTTTCCGGTTCTTTTGATCCTGTAAATACAGAAAAAAGCAGTTCCACACCTGATGAAGAGGAGCATTACAGAGTTGAGCTCACATCTCTGCAGGTCGCGATTATCACGATTGATCACGATTGATCAGTCACAGATTTGGTGGCCTCTCTCCTCTACACCTGTCCTCTCTCTTCTTTGTCCTCTGTCTTTCCACTTTCTCTGAGCTCTCCTACAGGATCTCTCTTTACTCTGTCCCACTTTCTCTGAGCTTCCTCAGACAGACGTGCTGATATTTTTTACTTGTTTCGGATCTATTTTAGAGGTTTGGTGTCTTCGTTCTCGTCTCCATTTTCTGTCTCTGTGGACCTTTGGTTCTGTTCAGTTCTGCAAGACAAGAAGACTGTCACAACCTAAAATTAGATTAATTTACATCTTTGAAAAGAACACAGTGAAATCTCTTCCGTGTCTGTTGCAAAGTCACAAGCATTTGCAGACCACGATTTGGCCCGCAGCTTGTTTGAATGGACAGCGACATACAGTAATTTATGAACAACAGGATGTTATACTTATATTTGAGTCTAGAAAATTGCATTTTGCCTTTCATATAAGGAGACTATAAAAATGGGACATGCTAGACACAATAAATATAAATTGAATGCCCTGGAAATTCAGCTTTGAATTTGTGCAGAATGCCCAATGGAGGACAAAGGCTTGTGGTTTTCCGCTGGGTCAATTTTAGCCTGAAAAAATGTATTTAATTTCAGTCTCGTGTTGAATGAACAACCTTAATGGTTAACCATTGTAAAAAATGCCGTGTTCACCTAAAGTAGCGTCCTATTTAAATTTTGGCCTGTTCGTTTAAGGAAACTTTGTGACCCACGTATGGAGAAAAAAAAATGCGTTGTGTGATGTTTATTCAACTTTTTGCCCTCTAAACCTCTTCTAAACTCGTCTTTGAGCGCAAACGAGCGAGAGAGAATGAGGCAGTAATTAGTGATCAGTGATAAGCCTCTCACAGTAGATTAGACCAGCGAGACTCTTCACAGACGCCCCACTGCTGATTTACCAGCTGTGAAAACAAGACGAGAGAAGGAGGAAACACAGAGATCACCTGGGACATGTAGTACATCATTTAGATTTAACCCCACCATCTGTTTAACCACACGAGAGAGAGAGAGAGAGAGAGAGAGAGAGAGAGAGAGAGAGAGAGAGAGAGAGAGAGAGAGAGAGAGAGAGAGAGAGAGAGAGAGAGAGAGAGAGAGAGAGAGAGAGAGAGAGAGAGAGAGAGAGAGAGAGAGAGAGAGAGAGAGAGAGAGAGAGAGAGAGAGAGAGAGAGAGAGAGAGAGAGAGAGAGAGAGAGAGAGAGAGAGAGAGAGAGAGAGAGAGAGAGAGAGAGCAAGGCTCTCATATGAATGTCAAGTCAAGGAGGTCCTCAGGAAACACTCACTTCATCAAACATTAGGGATGTGTGCTTATTGATAGATGTTTTTATTACATAATTTAATCTTATTTTACTTATTTTTTTATTTTGCATGGAAATAGACTCATACATATGTTTTAAATATTTTAAAAATATTATTTATTTATTTACTTCTTTATGTAAAATTGCAACTCCGTTTTTACTGTTCTGCAATATTTCTTGCTCAATAAAAATTACAGATGGTCAAATGTTCTTGCTTTCATTTGAATCATTTTCAGATCATGCTTAAGAACATAATCATCATATTTTGTTCATGTCAGCTCCAGTGCTGCAGTCAGAAAGGTTAAATTAATTACAAATAATAATAATAAAGCATATCCCATGACACATTTTTCACTCCAATTGTTATGATGTTTGTAGTGAAAATGTAAAAAAAAAAACAGTAAAATTAAATAAATTAGCCACCAGCTGAGCCACCAAATTGGAGTAGATTTTCCTGAAGAGTAGTGTTGTAATTGTATGTTTACCTGTAGTAAAACTGGTATGTCATGGTTTTCAGAACTGTGTGACATGCATATTGAAAACCTGACGCCTGATGTTTAAACAAGCCAATCTGATATATAATCTGTTTGGAGAACATCAGATACACACTGAGTGTTAGTAAACTACACTGTGTCGGTTTTAGCTGGTTGAGCATTGCTATGTGTGCGAGAGAGAAGTACTTAATGTAGCTTATTTCACAAGAAATGTGTTAGAACTCTAACATACCTTGATAGTACCAGGTTGGACCTTTTACATTCAGAACTGCCTTAATTCTTCAAGACATAGATTCGATGAGGTTCTGGAAACATTCCTCAGAGATTTTGGTCATGTTGACATGATATATCATCATGCAGTTGCTGCAGATTTGTCGGCTGCTCATCCATAGTGCGAATCTCCCGTTCCACCACATCCCAGAGGAGCTCTACTGGATTGAGATCTGGTGACTCAATGATGAGCAGGCCATGGTGAGGCCATTTGGGTAAAGTGAAATCATTATCATGTTCAAGAAACCCGATTATTTGAGCTTTGTGACATGTCAAGATGGGTACATGTGGTCATAAAGGGAGGGACATGGTCAGCAACACTCAGGTAGGCTGAGCATTACACCACAAGTGGCCTATACCGTTAATACAAGGCAGCATGAATCCATGCTTTCATGTTGTTCATACTATATTCTGACCCAACCATCTGAATGTCGCTGCAGAAATCGAGACTCATCAGACCAGGTAACCTTTTTCCAATCTTATATTGTCTAATTTAGGTGAGTCTTTGTGACTTCTGCTTCAATGTTTGACATTAATCTATGTTTCCATCCACCTATCTTTATGCACATTTTGGAATATTGCATAAAAACTCTGGATGTAAACGCTAATATGTGCATACATTCTAAAAATGTGCAGAAAAACTTTTTGAGTAGGATATTTTAGCACAATTGAGTAGGATATTTTATCCGATAAGAAAAACTGTGCATAAACTACAAAGGAAACACATTTACCAAATACATTTTACCATGGGCATCAAAAAAGTCATGTGACTGCACGATGGGATGGGATAACTTGACTAACCAGCGGACCAATCTCGTTGTACAGCATCTGAAATGTTGTTTTGATTGTTCTGAAATGCCTGAGCAAAGTCTGTCATTAAAGTATTTCTGTATAACTGTCTCTGCATTCCTAAACAGCAGCATCCGCCTCTGAAAGCAATGACTGAGCATTTATTGTGTTTTGTCTGCTCTGATGTGCAAGTAATTCATTATTATATTAAGTGGCTTCTCCTACTTTTCTTAGTGATATTTAGTGCCAGTTTATCAGGAAGTGATGGTTTTGTTCTCTTTAACTCATTGGATGGAAATGTTTCGCAAATGTTTGTGCGATATTCCAGTTTTGCGCACAAGTTAAATTTGAATCTTTGGATGGAAACGTAGCTACTGTTGTGCGTTCAGAGATGCTCTTCTGGATACGTTGGTTGTAACAAGTGTCTGAGTTGTTGCCTTTCTATCAGCTGGAAGCAGTCTGGCCATTATCCTCTGACCTCTGGCATCAACAAGGCTATTACGAGCATAGAACTGCCGTTTACTGGAGGTTTTCTCTTTTTCCAAACATTTTATGTAAACCCTAGGGATGTTTTGCGTGTAAATTCAAGTATATCAGAAGTTTCTGAAATACTCATGCCAGCCTGTCTAGCACCCACCACTGTGCCACATTTAAAGTCATTAAAATCACTGTTCTTCTCCATTCTGATGCTTGGTTTGAACCAAATCTACATACCTAAATGCATTAGGTTGCATTAGGTAATTGGCTGATCAGATATTTGGTGGTAATGAGCTGTTGAATGGGTTTACCTAATAAAGTAGCCATTGAGTGTATCCACTAGGATGTCAGATCTCAACAATGTCTCAAACTGTGCTCAGATTTTCCAAGATACCTGTAATCAAAAAGCCAGAGATCTACTCTCCACATTTAGTTTACACCCCTGTTCAATTGTAATGCATGTTAACACTTGTCTCATTTGAGTCTTTTTATTCCTCCAAAGCATTTCTGATGTTTGAAGTTAATATTAAACACGGCGTACCTGATAACTCCATTAAGTCTCCTCTAAGGAGTGAAATGTTCCTTTGGGTGATTGTATTTCATTCGACAGCATGTTGCAGTGTTTACACGTGTGTGTTGCTAATTGGAGGGAATTGGACTGTGTGTGACTTAAATGCATCATCATTTCTGCTAACGCTCTACCTCAACTGGAGCGACCCGAAAAGGGTAATTGAGTAGAACAGAACAAACTCGGGGCTGGTGGCGAGGGAGAGAGCTGAATTAAGGCAAGAAGGAATATTGACGATGTGTCAGGGAAGAAATTAAAGGTTTGAACCCAAGCTGGTGTTCAGATTGAGGAGAAGAAGAGGCTCTTTATGGTGTGAAACACGCGGAGAGAGATGCATCTGACAGCAGGTTGTGAAGTTGACTGTTGCATTACTGAACACAAAAGCTTTAGGTCTCTTCAATTTCACCTTCATGCACAGTGGAAATGGGGAATTTCATCACACATATGATAAAAAGCCTTCTCCCGGCTTTCACAAGCTTCCTGAGCTCGTGTGTGGGAATATTGAACGTAGTTGTTGGTCTTTACAATGCATTCCCAGCACAGCCCTCTCTCTCTTTCTCATCCTATCTTCTTCTCCCTGGTGTGCAGACACATTTTACGCATGAAACTAGCAGTAACAGCAGGTTACCGATAGGAACCTCTGCGTGAGCTTTGACATGGGATTTCCTCTCTGCATAACAACCAAGACACTCTTTTCTCAGCCACTTACAAGGGATTGATGTATGTGTGAGTGTCTGTTGTGAATGAGTGAATGATTCATGATTGGAATGAGAGGAGTTATAGCATTATAATCAGAATAAAGGGAGGAATTTTGATAGTATGATTAAATGGAGGAGGAATGATGGTATTATTATTGATTGGAAGGGAGAAATTTTGATTGAATGATTGGAATGAGGTGAGTAGTTATAGTATCATGATTGGAATGGAGAGGAGATATAATATTGTGACTGATTGAAGAAGAAGTGTAATGATGGAATAATTAGAATGGGGAGGAGTTATAGTATGATTTGAATTAGGGGAGGGGTTTTGAAAGTATAATTGGAACGAGGGGGAGGAGTTATGATAGTATGATTGGACTGAGAGATGGAGTTATGATAGTATGATTGGAATGTGGGGAGGAGTTATGATAGAATGATTAAATAGAGGAGGAGTTTGTAAAGTATGAATGGGAGGAGGAGTTATGATAGAATGATTAGAATCAAGGGGGAGCTGGAGTTTTAGGAGTTGTAGTATTAGAATGAGGGGTGGAGTTTTGATGGAATGAGGGGAGGAGTTATAGTATTATGTTTGGAATGAAGAGGCATTATATTATTGTGACTGATTGAAGAGAATGAGTTATGATGACATAATTGGAATGGGGGAGGAGTTATGATAGTATGATTGGAAAGAAGGGAGGAATTATGAAAAATAAAGCTGGCGCATTTTCCATTGCAAATACATGTTAATCTCACAACACACGCTGAAATTGAGTTTGCTGCATTCTCTGTGACACGACCAAAAACATAGTGAGCTGCTCACGAGAACACAGTGCTATGTTTCGCTTTGAAACTTTGCAGCACAACAGAGTAAATGCTCTTAAATCATTAATGATTTTAAATTAATTAAATGCCAACCTTTTGCATTTTGATAAGAGTGTAAAATATTTTTGTTCATTATGGAACTTTTGTGGGACTTATTACGCAATGGCGGGCTGCCACATTAATGGGAAACACTGAAATTCGTTATTATGAAAATGATGGCAGGAGGAAACTAAGGAAGCTAATATAAAACAAAGTATGAAGGAGTTGCTATAGAATAGAATAGAAACAAAAGTTCAAAATCGGAAGAATCCTGAATGTTGGAAGCTGAGAGAACTGAAGAGCATCTTTTTATTTTCCAGCAAGGCTTCTATTTCTCATGGCGCCATCCTTACTGAGGCCAGTGGAATTATGGGAGCTGGAACACAGGGATATGGTTAGCAGTCAGTTGTGATTGACACTGAACAGCTCAGCTGAGGGCCTATGGGGGAAAAACTCAATTTGGAGGCAGAAAGGGAACAGAGACCCCAGAGCAAAACTTCTGAGACGCAGAAATGAAAAGAAGGCGCACCGCAAATCTGCTCGGAAAATAGCCTCTCCGATGGGTTACTCTGCTTCATGTGGCTGCTGAGATGTTGCTTTGTCAATTTAAATAGGGAGCAGATAATGTCAAATAAGCAGACAACATGCCTTTTTCACCTCTCATCACCTTTTTTCACTTTCGTTTCCTCTGTCTGTATATAAATGCACATACAAACACATACAGTGTCAACTTTCTTTTTTTTCAATCACACAACATTACTTTTATTTTGCTTAATACATTTATAATGAATAGCATTTAAATTGTATTTGTATATTTTCATACAGGATTGGTCTGAATATATGTCTAATTTCTGAGATTTTTAATTACATTTCTGTATATGAGAATTATTTACCCTGTACTTTACATATATACTTAAAGAAGACCTTTCTAAATTTCTGTCTCTCATTTCTTTTCACAGTTCAGATGATTATTATGAATACAGCCATGGTATCAGCGGAGAATCATATGACTCTTACGGTAAGAGTTTTTATTATTATTATTTTTTCTGTCAATACAGTTTTATAACCATGTAGAGATTATTGCAGTAGATTGACAGCCAGATTTGTAATCCTTCTAGTGCAGTGAAGCAGAATGCTGTCCATTTCATTATAATTCCAGTTGGTGCATGAACTTTGAGTCTGTCTTTTGCCCAAAGAACGCAGAGCTCCTGCTGTACAGCTCTTGTTATAAATACTGCTGGCATTGCAAGGCTTTTGTATTGTATTTACATGAACAGTCATTTACAATGAATGTTGAAGGGAGACGGGTTCGGCTGCAGCAAAAGAATAAAAAATGCTGTCGGACACGCGCTTTGTGAAACGCAAACAAGTTTGCGGTTACGGACACTGTAGGTACAGAATAGCATAAATATGGCAGAGATATCTGAAGAAGAATTGCAATTCTCTAAAACTGCTGATGTAGCTTTTGTAAGCTCATTGTCCCAGCAAAAAAAGATAAGACGTGCCATTGTATTTCTCAGCAGCTAGAATATTAATGTGTGAGTGCTTTTAGTGTGTATGTACATATGCATTTATGGGCAGTTTCTCAGATTGAAGCATTTGTGTGCATGTTTACAATTGTATTATTTATAAGAGATATTTGTAACAGAATAAAAACCTAGTTTTGTTCATGTAGTTTTAAAACTTTCTTCAGGTCATTTTATGTCCTAGACATTTTTGTTATATGAAGGCTATGTTAAAAGTTTGGAAAATTGTACCATGTCTATTTTTTTCTGCTTTCCAAATGCTATGTATAAACTTTATTTTATGTTATATTATTAATTATTCATATATTAATTATTATATTTTCAAAACTATGATTAAAAAAAAGAGTGAAAGAGTAAAAAAAGAAATTAATCAGTGGCAACATTTCCACCTTAACAAATACATGTCCCCATAATATATATAGACATGAGATGTAAGTCTTTGTTTATTTATCTTACACCGGGTTCAAATGTAAACCTTTCTCAGTATAAGAACTAGCAGTAGTGGTGCTTTTGTTATCAAACTCAATAAATATAATAAAGCACAAAGAAATGAGATGTAACAATGTTAGATGGCTTGTTTGGACATGACAGCACTTTAAATTAGACTATTCACTGTAAAAAAAAAAACATTGAGCAAACTTAAAAATTTAAGGCAACCAGCTTCAGCAGATTTTTGAGTTCTCTCAACTTATTTTTTAGGAGATTTTTTAGTTCTCTCAACTTTTTGTTGTATAAACTTAAAACAACAAGTTGATAAAAACTCAAAAATCTGCTGAAGCTGGTTTCCTTAAACTTTTTAAGTTTGCTCAATTTTTTTTATTTATTTACAATGCTGTAAAAAAATTAAGTTGAGAAAACTTAAACGTTTAAGGCAACCAGCTTTATCATATTTTTGAGTTTTCTCAACTTGTTTTAAGTTTATACAACAAAAAGTTGAGAGAACTCAAAAATCTGACTTTTTTATAGTGTAGAACTGATCTGAAAAAATGGAAATGGTTGTGTAATTGACGTGACTTTAGACTTTCTGAAAAAAAAATTTAACACACACACACACACACCACACACACACACACACACACACACACACACACACACACACACAACACACACACACACACACACACACACACACACACACACACACACACACACACACACACACACACACACACACACACACACACACACACACACACACACACACACACACACAAGCAGTCCATAACACTCAACTTAACACTTTACCAGGTGGTACAATGCATAGACAGCTTGACACTTCAAAGAAGATCTCCCTATTATCCGGCTGATGCACATCCTTGTTCTTTCTAAACGCAAGCACAGTGCGCATGAACCCTTTTCTTCAAGCTAGCGCAGGCTAACCTGAGATTGACAGCTCTCTAATTAAAGATTATTGGCTACGGCTCCCAGCCTGAAAAAACTAGTGACTTTAGAGCAACGGCCTTTGTGCCTTCCTGTCCCCAAGAAGAGCTGAAAAAGAGCAAGATCACACAAAAGCTGGCGTCGATAGTGCACTCGTTCATCGACACGGACGCTCGTGAATGAGCTCTGCAGTTACGCTAATGGCAGCGGTAACCTCTCGCTCGAGGGCACTCCACTAAACCCCTTTCAAGTGGCTATTTGATCCTCTGCTGCAATTAAAGTTGTTTTGTTCTTTCTGAGGTGAAGGACAAAGGCAGGATGGTTTGGGGACGTTTCTCTCTGATTGTCAGTGTTAGTTGGGCTAAATTATCAGAGGTGCCATGAGCTCAGAGAGGAAGATAGTGGATGGTGTCGTGACTCTTGGGCTTTGTTATTTTAAAGATTGATGTTGTTGTGTAAAAAAAAATCACATTTGAAGGTGTTTTGGATTGCTGCATGTTTGACAACAAATCACTGTCAGAGTCCTCTTGGGAGGAAGAGCAAAGAACCTGTTTAACACACACTCACAAAGAAATTACACTTTACTGGCGGACAAGTGTATCTCACAGAAACACTCAAAGTTGCATAACAACAAAGAAATGTATAAATACTGATCATTTCAGTATTTTCATACTTATATACATATGAATTTTTCAAATGATAAGGGGCTACTGAAGAAGTCAAGTAATCATCAAAAGATTGATTATTACATGTTGGAAACAGGAGTAAAAACCTGTTCTAAATTTTTCTAAGTTAGTTAAGACCAATGTAATAACACAAAATATAAGTCTACTTAATGTGAAAATCTCAATAATCCTGAAAACAAGATGTATTTTTTTTTTCAATTCTTCAATTCTTGCATTTTGAAATTGTTATATTTTATTAATATATTTCCATTCCATTGCAGTATGTCCAGATTTAATTCAGATATGAGTTTTTATATATAGTTTTTAATATATAATTATTTTATTGTAATACATGATTTTTAAATTAATGTCAGCATACAAGTAAATTAAAGGCAAGTATTGCAGTGATTTAATAATTTACAATTTAAATTGCATGTATTATTTTACACTGTAAATGCACCAGAATGCAAAATAGTCTTATTTGTCTTAAAATATGCTTATTTTTTCAGGATTCAGACTTTTTATTTATTTTTGGGGTGAAATATTATCTGGGCATATTCTTGACAGGTTTTCGGCACGCCATCAAAACGTGACAATTGTAATATTTTCAGCTCATTTCAAAATCTTGGTTATTCTGTAGAGCTTTTTAAATGTCAAGTTTCATTAAAATTACTGTAATACCATGCAATATACAAAACCATCACACAAACCTATTTCATTGACAAAAATATATTAGAGTATGAATTCAAACACGTCACTGTTAGCCTATGAAACATGCATTTGTGAAGGTCTTACAAATGTTGTTCAGCATTTAATGAATATGTTTTATTACAGAATGCACTAATTATTGCATTTTAGCAAGGCCTGATGACTAATGACCTTTCTGACCTTTGCTCTTTGTCTCCCTCTTCAGGCCCGGAGGAATGGACAAACAACCGCAAGAAGGCGCCACCAGCAAGGACAAGCAAAGGAGTGTACAGAGAGCAGCCGTATTCCCGGTTCTGACCTGCTACAGTCCTTCATGTGCCCTCCCAAGTAATGGATTTTCTATGGACTCTATTTCCTTTTTTACAAATAAAATCAACCAAAACGACAAAAATAGCTGATTGGTAAAATTAAGTTTCAGTGGAACTGATTCTGTTGTAACATGGACGACCCCCACAAACGGAACATTACGGATCACTGGATTATGTAGTTTAAATCAGAGAACCAATCAGAATTCAAATAGACCTACTCATGTCAGAGGGAGGCGGGCACTAGCGGTTAGGGGCGGGGCTATATGAGGAGTACGATGTTTTGATTTAGCAGGTCAGTTTTTGTAGATACTTTTTTTGATGGGTGATCAGCTTCAATGTGTCCCTTGTAAATTTTACCTTTAACTAGAGAAAAAAAAGTAAAATAAATATCAGTGCAAATGTTGTTTACCTTCCTTTTTCTTTTCTAAATGGAAAGTTCTTCAGCGTTAAAGGGCTTATAGGAGCATGTTGTGAAAAAAATGAATAATAATTATGTGCAGTTTCAGTTGCGATGAGAAAAGCCTGCGTAGTTTTGTCTGTTTTTTTGTGTTGAGCATTTAAACCCTTTAATGAGCTCTGTGGTAATAGGTGTTTTCTTCTAGTGAGCGATCTACTTTTAGACCTTCTGAAGAGCGTCTGAATTGATAGTTTTGGGAAATTAATCCAAATGACTAAAATTCCCAATGCAATTTCATAATTTCAGTTGATATATGAGAGTCAATGGCATCTAGAAGTTACTCCTGCACACTTTACTGTGCAATTATAATGCATTATAGTCCATATAAGCCTTTGTACGGCACTAATGTTGGCTTTCCATTAGTATGTTATATAGCGCAGATGGGTTAAAAATAGCAACAGAGAATTTCAAAAACAAGAAAAGACTAAACCGAAGCATTGCTTGTGCAAGACAGCAGTTTTTGGCACATTGTGTATCCTTGAAAACTTGTTGTAATGCATTTTAAGTGCACAGCAAAGTGCTACTGGTCATTTCTAAACCAAATATTGTTGACTAAAGTTTAACTAGTACTGTTTTATAAAACTATTATAAGCCTAATCAAATGTATCCAGAAATGTAAAAAGTGATAGTAATGGAAATGATTGTGGTACTGGTGGTGGCAGTTTAATACATTTATGTTAAGAGCTATCATCTTTGTAAGCTTGTGTAAGCCCTTTAATTCTCGTCTCAGTTGATTATAAAATAAACTTTTTGAAAGAAAGAATATTGTTGTATTTGAGAGCACATTTTGTCCTTGTTTACTTTGGTAAAACTTCATAATCTAAACTAACATCTGCTGTGTATTATCATCAACAGTGTAGCGCACAGTGTCTTATGATAAAAAAATAAATAAAAAAACATAAATCCTTTAAGATCACATAAAAGTGAAAATAAACCAAAAAGTATATTTGTCCCCTCTAGTATTTATATTATTTCTTTCAAAAATGAATCTGATGCATGTAACTATTTTGACAGTAGAACTCAATTTAATTGCAGCCGGCACAATTCAATTTATTTGTAATATACTGTACCCAGCAGCTTGAAATAAACTTACCTTATTATCTGTTCTAATTCTTTCTACTTGAAAACACACGAGACTCTTCTGTGGGAAAGCATATGAAAGCAACTTCTACATACAAGTTAATTATCCACTAATATATCTTTAATCATCCCTCTTAGACTCTATAGATACGGTACTGTTGTACATGGAAAAGTAATTCCACATATTGTCATATTTCATATTTTAAGATTTAATAATGTAAGCGGTGGCTTTTTGACCTGGGTTCTTTTTTGGGGATTTCTGCTTGCTGTTTTTGCTCTTTCTTCCCCCTTCTGGTCACATGACCAGCCCGCCCCCACATGACCTCTAAATGACCCCAGCTGACCTCAGAGCTGATGAGGATGGCGGTAGCTGTATTTACAGGCCTTCGTTCTACAAGGTAAACAACCCGTCACAATCTAATCTCATCTAAACTAGCCCTTAAACTGGATAAAACCAAAACAAACCTGTTCATTTAAAGCTGTTCTTGGCTGACGTTTCGCTGAGGAACTTAAATTAGAAGTAAAATTGTAAAAAGATTAATAAATAGCTGTAATATTGCTTTAATGAATCATTATTATCACCAATTATTTTTAAGTAGTAGATAAAATTATAATTTTTTTATGTGCTATAGCTTTAAATAAATGAACGTTTAATACTGACTTACTATAGGCTTTGTAAAGCTTTGCAGATTTGTGGTAAACTTGTGTGTGTTTGTGTCTTGTTTTTATTATTTTTTTATCTACATTTTCAGTTTTAATCTTTCTCTTTTCTTTTCAGATTACAATAGCTGGGCCTGAATCCATGAAAAGCCACTGATGCTCTTAGATTGGTTAAGGTGAGATTAGCATTATATATATATATATATATATATATATATATATATATATATATATATATATATATTATTTCAACTGTTAAGTTAACACAACTAAATGTTAAAAAAAAACAAAACAAATATTTTACAATATTAAAACTTAAAACTACTATTTGAACTATTCAATTAATACAAAAAAATAAAGAAAGGCAATTAATTAGTTTATTTATTTATTTGTTTATTATTTGAACTCTTAAATTCATAAAAAAATGAAAAGACCGGCAATTAATTTAAATAAACAAATAATTTTATTTGCTTAGAAACCAACCTATTTTCTCCAGAAAAAAATGTAATTACTAATTAACAATTAGTAATTAATTAACATTAATTATAAATTAATTAATTTTGGTATATGCTTTGTGTCCTATATCATATATATAAGCCAGATATTTGTCTGTTTCTTAATGAAATTCCTTTTTAATAAATGTTTTGCAATAAAATAATGCTTTAAACTGCTTTTTTGTGCTATTAAATATATTAATTGTAATTTTGAAAGTGTTTAGTTTATTTATTATTATTTTATATTATTATTATTATTATTAACTATTTGGACTCTTAAATTCATAAAAAATGAAAAGAACTGCAATTAAAATTAATTATTAGCATTAAAATGCTTAAAATAATCTGTTATAATGTCATTTGGAAACTTGCCATGCTGGGTTTTGAAACAGATCTATGTAAACACCCTTACAACAAATAATGCTGCTGTTTAGCAGCAGTGTCTAGTGTAATCTGCTGATCAGGGAACACAAACCCTGGAAATGCTCTCTAGTATTATTGTAATATTACGACACATTCGAACACAAATCAGGGGTTTAATGTGTAAACTAACTGAAGTCGCCTGACAGTGATGAGGAAAGCAGGAGTTCTATTAAGTGCGTGTGCTGTTAAATCCCTGCCTCGAGAGAGCAGGCATGCTTTCCTCCAGCGGCTGTCAAGCAACAGCTTCCAAGGCATGAGAGGATAAAGACATGAGAGAGACGGTTAGAGATCTCATAGAGTAATCCTATCAGAACGGCTGCTCTCTATGGCTGATTATTGCGCTGAGTACCACCTTCTGCCACAACACTCTGCCATCTACCTTCATACGTATTTTTAACATACGGTGATTTGGGATACACTAATCAATGCTTTAGTCTATGCAAATGTGGATGCATCTGAAATTGATCAGTGGATGCATCTGTGAACAGAATGAATAGAAAAGCTGCAGGTCTTCTATTTATTCCTTTGGTCTAAAAGTAAGGCACTTCGGAGCATCTGAGTTTCAGCAAATAACTTTTTTATCAATATTTTTGTTATTGTTGTTTTTCTAGGTTTTATTAAACATTTTTGAATCGAGAACTGTTTTGTTTGCATCGCCACCAATATAACATGCCAGAGAAATGATGAAACGATGGCGTTTATCTCCATATAACAGAAGATAGACCAGAGAAGCGGCTGCATAACTTGTTTTTTTCCAGATTACATCCTGTTCATATGTACACAAGAAATGAGCAAACAAAAATCGCACAGGAAAATACCTAGGCTCTTTTTGATAGCGTACTCAGATACTTAAAACCCAAGACATTTTCTCCAGCAAGAACCAGATTTTTAGCATCATAAACCTTTCAAGACAGGCCGTACTGTGAACTCTGAGGGTGTTACTCTATGGTGTGTGCTTCTCTACAAGCCATGTCTGTTTCAGCTACATCTGATTTGCAATTAACTTCAAATGTTTTAAACTTGTTAGTATTGCTGTTTATTTTATTATTATTATTTATTTTATATTTTTTATTAATTTCATATTTTTTTATTTAATAATTAATTTAATTTTGTTGTTCGCTGTTTCAGCAACATTTTAATTATTTATTAATTTATATACAATAAAATGTTTTAAACTTGTGTTGCTATTTAATATGATTTATTTTAATTCTTAATACTTTTTTATTTTTTAAGTAGTTTATAATATTCTAATAAGTTATTTTGGCTTTCAGCTTTTGTTTAAAACATTTATTTATATATTATTTTATATTAACCTAAATAGTTTAAACAGGTTTAATGTTTCTATTTAATTTTGTTTATTTAAAATGTTAATATTTAAATTTTTATATTTTACTTCTAACCTTTTTTTTAGCTGTTTTGGCTACATTTTGATTAAAAATTATTTTTAGCTAGTTAGTTAAATAATAAAAAAATATATGTTTTCCATTTTAGTATTTGATTTTTTTTTAGCTAGATTAAAGTTTTAGCTGAATTAAAAATAATTTGAATACAACAATCTTTGTTAATTATTTAAATAATTGTATTAATTGTGATTGTGTGTGTGTGTGTGTGTGTGTGTGTGTGTGTGTGTGTGTGTGTGTGTGTGTGTGTGTGTGTGTGTGTGTGTGTGTGTGTGTGTGTGTGTGTGTGTGTGTGTGTGTGTGTGTGTGTGTGTGTGTGTGTGTGTGTGTGTGTGTGTGTGTGTGTGTGTGTGTGTGTGTGTGTGTGTGTGTGTGTGTGTGTGTGTCTGACACGTACAGTCTTCAAAACTTTTCATTTCAAATTTTAAAATACCATTTTTTTTTTAGCTAATCAAATGTTTAACACTTGAGATCTTTTTTACTGATGCTTTTTATTTAATGCTTACAGAGAAAATGAATGTAAAATATACTTATGGAATCTAGGCCTCTGAAAAAGTGATTGAAGTCTATAATGTTGCAGACCCCTGGCTATATGAGACGGACCCCCAGTGGACCACAGACCCCATTTTAGGACGTTATATTATAGGCTCTTCAGATCACCGTATTGTTTCTACAGTCTTGAGGGTGCACTCTTTAGCAACAATTGCCATTTGATTTTGTTTGTTTGATCCAGCTTTGATGGTTTTCATATTTTTCTCTCTGTTTTAGGGAGATTTGGCCACATCATCTTATCTTGAAGACTAAAACTGCTCAGACGCTGCCGTAGAGAGCTTGTGCTCAGCCAGAAAAACACAATGAGCAAACTTAAAGCTACAGACCCTCGCATTATTTTATGTTATAATTTATTTATTGCAGGGAGAGAGGTTTTACCAAGTAACAGTCCCTTTATTTTTATAGCTAACAAATTAAGAGCACGACGCTCCAACAGATGAATGAATTTCATTAAGATTCAGTCAGTTCAGTTTAAAATAATACTGGAACTTTCTGGAAAAGGCTTCTGAACCTCAGTAGTTTGCAAGGTCAGATGTAACAAAGTCTTTACCATTATTTTATGTTAATAATTTATTTATTGATATTTTTATTATTTTTAAGTTCCACAGTAATGTAACTAACTCGCTGACGCTGCTTATAGTGCTGCCAATAACTAGGTGTCAGTATGAGGGTTGATGGTTGCTTCTCTGAGAGGTAATCATCAGGTGTTTTCGGTCATTCACTATAAATGGTCCAGACTGACAGGAGCCGGAGAGAGAAAGAGCTTGTGTAATTCTGGGACAGTACCACAGGTGATGCACCCTCCCTCATAGAAACAATAAGACAATTCCGATAAGCACGTGCAACATGATGAGGGGCATAAAATCTGGCTTCCATTTGCTCTGCTTCTTCTAGCTACATGCGTAGTATGCTGCCTTCTGAGACTTGAACGTTATAGGAACTATTAGTTAAGGTTCTACTCTTTAGTCCGCTTTGCTACATGTAATAATAATCTTTCTTTATTTTAATTTAATTTTATTCATTTTGAGTTTTGGTCTAGGATTGGGATTGAACGATTACAGTTAATATACAGTAATGTAACTTAAATGGTCAATTGAGTGGTACTTTAATATAATAAACTAAGTTACCAATTTATATGTTGGCTGTTTAGCTGCATTTTATATATATATATAAAAAAAAACATCATTCATTTTAAATGTATAAAAGTGTAATAAAACCATTATTTTTTTTAATAATTCGTTTTTATTATGTAATTTTTTACTAGAGAGAGACAGATTTTTAATGTAGATATTTTGTTATTATTATCATTATTAAACAGTATATACTTAAAATGGTACTTAAATGGTAAATGGAGTCGTACTTAAGTATAAGAAACTAAGTGACCAAGACCAACCAATTTTTTTAATTTGAACTGTTGAAGGACATATTCATAGAGTCATCATAATATCATGATTTTATACACATTATATATTCTAAATAATTGTATTAATAGTACAATCCTTATTGTGATGGTATCTGCATCCTAAGAATTAATCTTCATCCATTGAATCATTCCAAAATATGTTCTGTCTTTAGTTTGGAGCTGAACACACTTATGAAACATATACTGCACACTTTATGAAGATCATATTGATCAGGTTCACTTAAGTGTTGTTGGTGATGATCACATGGGGAATCTATATGTTTTACTGCATGTTCACGTATCACCATAAACACAGGCTTGTTTTACTCGTCCTCTGGTTTCCATTGATCAGTGTGGATGTTCTTCACTTCTTCTGAAACAGATACAGTGCATGTGTACACCTCTCAACCTGTTAATGGTGTTATGTGGTCTCACGAAACATTGAAAGGTGAGTTTGAGAAACGTTGGGTGCACAGAGCCCACGTTCACATGCCAACAGCACACATATCTATAACATCCTGCTGTTTAAGTCCACATTGAATCATAATCCACTACATTTACATTCCTCCAGTCAAGTCCTGCCCAAATTATTTCCATGTCCTATATTTCTATGTTCTATGTTTTGTTGTTGTAAATGCAATGTTATGCATTTTAAGTGAATAGTGACTTTAAGTGAATATGATGATCTGAGGTTCTTCCCTGATTACTTTTAAAATCAGTTAAGCATTTATCAGGAAACATTGGCAAAGACCAACCCTCCTTAGTTACTGTTGCTACGTCCATCAAGCCATGGCATTCTCATGTAGTAAAAAATATATCCCAGAGCAAAGAGGAGACTGACAATATGCTGACAGACAAGACAAAGCAGGTGACTTCTGGAATGAAACAAAGTCTCGCCTTTCAAAAAAAAATATTTTTTTATTTATTTTTTAAATAATAAATACAGTTTTGTGGCTCTTTAATGTGTTGTGACAGATCGCTGTAGCACCTCAGTCCAGGCGACATGTGAACCGTTCATCTCTTCCTCTCTACTAGTTATAGCATGAAATAAACATGAATGAACATCAGAAGGTATCTTGTTTCAACCACAGAAAGATGACAACCAACACCATTTTTTAAGTTCAAGTCCACGGAATGGTAGATTATGCTTTATGATTGGTCAGATCGCCTGTAAATCAAACTCTCTGTGAAGATTTTATTTTTATTACATTACATTCTATTTTTTGTTACAATTTTGTTTCTTGCACTTCCAGGAAATGCTGGTCGGTGTTTATGCTTTGTCAAATATAAAAGCCTCATATTTGACACAAATTTGCCTGTGGATCTTATTTATTTAAAGTTAAATTAATGTATATTTTCATGGTGGGTGAAAGTTAATATTCTATGCTATGCAATAGAATACACAGCTTTATTAATTACCTAGGCAGCTTTTTTTCATTGCATTTATGCACTTCACACTTGACTATTATTTGATAATTAACTCAAAGTGTTTCTTGCTTTTCTTCTTTATTAAACCTCTGTGATTAACTTTAAAAGTTCCTTTGTGCTCATAAGAGGCTGCAATCCGCAAAGATCAATAAACCTTTAGTGGAGTGTTTGAAGTTGGTTTTCTGGCAGAGAGGCTGTTTTTCACAGCACAGCGGTGCATATGCACATTTAGCCAGCGGCCCGTCCTCTGTTTCAGTCAGAGGTCAGGATCAGGGCTGAGTCATGGCCTCATGTCTGTAATAGCACTGGTTTTAGTCACTGCATAATTAGCCTGCTGTTTGGTAAGCCTAAACACACAGCATTTATAAGGCGTCACGAGGCCTGCAACAATTATGGAGATCGGACCAGTTTCATAGGAATAATTATGATAATTTGCATAATTCAGTTAAATCATGTTAGAGACATTTCCCCCGTAGATATTCTTTTTAATTTATTTGTTTTCCTGTTAAGGGGTTGTCATCATTGTCGAAAATTGTTAATCAAACACACAAATCGAAACATTTTAGAATAATCAAGATTCAGCATATTATAATGATTTTGGATCGTGTAACACTGAAGACTGGAGAGATGACAGCTGAAAATTACTACAATAAATAATACTACCAAAAAATGAATAAATCAATTTCCAATAGAACTTCAAAATATTAGTGTTTTTACTGTATTTCTGTATTTAAACTCTTTCAGCACCTCGGACAGCGACCATCTCTCCACAGATCCACAGCGGGGTTGATAATGTAGTCTGAATGCATCTCATTCTAATGCTCAGACGATTGATTTACTGGCTTTTAAACAGCCATTAATATCAAACTTGCATGTCTGTTAGTTCATTTTAGGTGATCTTGAGAGATCGTATTTAATATTGTATGTGTCTCTGCTGCTTCTGTCTTGGCTATTTATTTTTGTTTGTGACATTTTAATGTTTATTTACAAAATTTCTCAAGTGTCTCTTAGAATTCTTAGATTGAAATAAGTCCATCTGTTGGTCTTCTTCGGTCTCTCTTCTTTCTTTGTTCAGCTTCATCACAGTGAAGCAAGCTTGAAGTGTAACTTCAGAGTGTTTATAGTTTTGAAGCATATGAGCTGACAGTCCCTCACGATTTACTGTTCCTCATTCGCTCATCAGAAGAACTGAAGAAAGTGTTTGAAATATAAATCGGAATACTTGTTCATTTTTGGCATATGCAATTAAATAAAAATGCCTTCAAAACGTTCTTGCTTCGATCATTTATGTCTCCTGATATGCCATAAATATATAATTATAATAATGCATGATAAACCTTTTGGTGTTTAACACTTTATGAGAGTTTTTGTTCACTATATGATATGATGTAGTATACAATCATGCAAATATTTAATATTTTTAAAACAAATTAAATATTTTGCACTGCCTCATAATCTTTTAAAATAAAATCCTTTTACAAATGTATGTAGTTTTGTGGATTTGTGCAACTTTGAGCCCCCACAGGAGTGCAATTCGCTGTTGTAAATACATCACTTCCGTAAGTGGATAGCTGTACACTTGCATTTGTTGCTGCTGTAAAGCATCTGCCCTTTTCGTGGAATTTCGTACCTGCTCACCAAACTCAGTACATTTGACAGTTATGTCATACAACTCAGTTTTGCCGTTCACTAAATGTAGGTCTATGTATGTCACAAAACACAGTTTAAGGTGAGCGAGTGCTAGATAATCTGTCAGTCTTCCTCACACATTTTTTTACATTTGGCTCAGCAGATTTAGAGATTTGGGCATACTGAAATTTCATTTCTCCCACTACTACTCCATTCTGTGTTCGTCTTCCTCATCCTCAAGAAGAGAGGTCAACGTTTGTTTTACTGTTTGCTGGCATTTACAACATCCTCACTGTGAACTTATCAGGAAATTACATGAACTTTCTGTCTTTACAAGTTCCAATCTTTTCATCTAAAGCTCTTGACGATGACCCAGGTCATTTGGAAAGAGGTTCAATTTAAAAGGAGATTAATGGTCTCATGTTAAGCCATGCTGCATGATTTAAATAGACCTCAAAGAAACTAATAAGCCAGGGAGTCAGAGAAGAGAGTAAAATACAAACACAGATTTTGGGATCACGTGAACCGGCTTAGTCTCAAAGAGATAGCGCACATAATAATTTATTGTAGTGAGAAAGGCAAAACTAAAATGTATGGCTAGGTTTCTTTATTTCATTTTTTTTTAATTATAGAGATTAATTCAAATAATGAATTGCATATGCCTTCATAGAAATGCAACATAAATAGTAACATTAAAGGATACATATGACGTTGCTACAAATCACATTATTTTGTGTATTTGGTGAAAATACAATGTGTTTATGTGGTTTAAGGTAAAAAAAACACATTATTTTCCACATACTGTACATTATTGTTGCTCCTCTATGCTTCACCTTTCTGAAACGAGTCGATTTTTACAAAGCTCATCGTTCTGAGAAGCGAGGCCTGCTCTGATTGGCCAGCTATCCAGTGCGTTGTGATTGGCCGAATACCTCAAGCGTGTAACGAAAATGTTACGTCCCTTACCGTATTGTGATGCCGTGTCCTTGTGCAATGAGACAAAAACAATAAAACCCATTATAAACGAGGCATTTGTAGCATCCAGTGGGGACATGATTACTGATTATAATGACTTATACTGTCTTTTTACGTGTCACGTTGCATCGTGCAGCGTAAACATTACCCTGTCTCAATTTCTGATCGGAGAAGCGACAAACAACAAGCGCTACTCTACATAGCTCAAAGGTCGCGTTTGAATCGTCAGTGGCAAATTCTTTAAATAAGAAAACGTACTTACAGGCTGTGAGTCAGAAGCGCCAGACTGTCCTTGAAATGTTGGAATTGCCCCACTTTATAGAAACAGCCTTTGTGCACAGCTGGCAGGCTACTCCCAGGTTCAGGGAATAGTCCTCCATAAAATGCGCTGCACACACTCTAATATTCGGGTTGAACTGTTCTGGAACAGTGTTGTAAATACAACTTAACCAATGATTTCTTGTTGTGTCCTCTTTTGGAACCCAAACAAAGTACTTTCACTTTCACAACAAAACACAGCGTCTCCAGAACATGGCGGCATCAACAATACTACAGGAGAATAAAAATCACGCCCTCTTTCTTTGCGTATACATTTGGGCGGTGTTATGCAAATCCTCCCACACCGTGATGTAGACATGTGGGGGCGTGTTTAAATGAGCATTTTAGGGGAGCGTGGACAAGTCTTACCTTTTATAAAGAATATATATTTGGGTTTGAGACTTTAGTCTTTGCAACTTCAGGGATCATATCTATGGATGAACAGCTTGTAACACTCCAAAGAGAAAGGGAAACTTGAAATCGCATCATATGACCTCTTTAATTAAAGTGACAAATTTTACACAGAAAGTAAAAATGAAAATATAAGAATGTAAAAAAGAAATTGTGAATCCAACATTATATACACATATAGCCATATATAAACACAGCTTTTATTATTTATATTATATTTTTTTATTATAGCCCATTACCTTTGCGTCTCTTCCTTTTTGTTGTTATGGAATGCAGGCAGCAACACTTCCGCTTGCAGCAAACTAAATGGTTTGGCGTTTCCAACGCGCCAGATTTAAATGAGGCGCTCAAGGTTTTCGCTGAATAGCTAGTTCAATTTCATTGTTTCCTTACGTAGTGGTACCATATGACTTAGAATGTAGCGCACTTAGTTTTGAAATATTTACAGTATGAAATGTACAAAATATATTCATGGAACATGATCTTTACGTAATATCATAATGATTTTTGGCATAAAAGAAAAATTGATCATTTTGACGAATACACATTGTTGTTGGCTATTGCTACAAATATACCCCAGCGACTTAAGACTGGTTTTGTGGTCCAGGCCAGGGTCACAAATGTTGAATACTCATTTGAAATTATATAAAAAAAAAAAATCAAAAGATACTTTAAATGTTAAATTAAAACCACCAGTAGGTGTCAGCAAGTCACTGATAAGCGAGTCATTGCGATTGAACAGAATCATTTAAACGGTTAATTCATTCAGGACCGAAACATCGTCATTGCTCACAGAGGAAAACTGTATGGAATTATTTTTGTTGTCGAAATGGAGCAAAAACAGGCAATATGGTGTCTAAAATGCAAGTCTCTCAATTAACTTCTTGTTTTTTGAACTGTTATTTAAAAAAAAAAATACAGGCCTATGTAATCTTGCTGATTTTTGGAGAAAAAACGGCACTCTTCAAGTGATGTTGACTTACTGTATGAAATTATATAAATATATACATTTTCGGCCCCTACATATTGAATTTTGTGATCATTCTAAACACATTTTAACAGACTGAATCACGCAGTGAAAGAAAGCACTCTAAATGCACGCTGACTAGTCTAATCTATCGATTTCACAGCACACTGTTCAGAGTGTTTTATTTGTTTTTTGGCAAAATACTGAAAATGACAAAACGCACATCGTTAAACAGACAATTACAATATTATCACAGACGATATATATCGCACACCCTGCACCACTGTCTTTTTGGCTAAACTGTCAAAGCTTAATTTTAAACACCAATGCAACGATGCATTGTTCCTGTGTTCTTGTGTGGCTCAGTGGTAGAGCATTGCGTTAGCAGCGCAAAAGGTTGTGGGTTCGATTCCCAGGGAACACAAATACTGATTAAAAATGCATAACCTGAATGCACTGTAAGTCGCTTTGGATAAAAGCGTCTGCTAAATGCATTGTAAATGTAAATGCAAGTACCTTACCTCTACATGCTTGCAAAAGGGCAATGTTGAGATGTATTAGCTGCTAGTTTGGTCTCCCTAGGCAAACACAGCTTATAGAGCATAAATATGGCCAGGGGTTCACTTCATTTCCTTCGAGTTCAACTTCAGCAGAATACGACGGGGTTTGGCTATACATTTTTCAGTTCTTCTTCCGCTGGGTCAGTAATGGGTTTTAAAATGTGCACCATAACGCCTGTTTTGTCCGTCTGCATCTTTCTTGTGATTTCAGCGCCAGTTTGTTCTTCTGCCCATTATTTACTGCAGTAGTTTCCAGGCAGCGATTTTTTTTTTTACTCAGTAATGAATGTGTTTTAAAATGTAGCGAAGTACAATACTTCAAACAAAATATACTTAAGTAAAAGTAAAATTACAGATTAAAAAAAAAAAAAGTAAAAGTACACAAAAAGCTACTCAATTACAGTATATATTCTAACATATCCTTGAAATAGATGAAGACATCCAGAGTTTATTATTTGTTAAACCGCCATAAAGCTGTTTGGATGTGCAGTTAACCTGACAGGAAGATGAAGGTGTAACAATAAACTTAAACAAACAATAAACTTCACAATAAATAAAATATAAAGGTAATTACATCTTTTTATTTCACATTTCTAACTTTTATCTAACTCTCAATTCTGACTTTGAGGTATTACTTTGCAACTGTAGACGAGATGTCTAATTTTCAAATTTTGGTGTCTGCAGCTAATTAAAGTTTTTTTTTTGCATCAAACATAGAAAACAATAAATGCAATTAAAATGTCTATAATTTTTCAAATAACATTTTTGAAAGTAGAAACCAAAATGTAAAAATATGGGAGAAATAATGTACCATAATCATTCAGAATAAGAGATATATTTATGTAAAAAAGAAACAACATAATTATTCTGACCTGTACTTATTAAATACATAGAAGAATAAATGATTTATTCTAAATTATATTATATTTTGAAAGATTAAAAAGGTATTGCTGACAAATGGATAAAACCATGAAGGATAATGGCAAAGATTGGTATAGATTACAATTAATTATTTTTGGAGGCCGCACTGTGATCTTTAAATAGTCTAATCTAATGATTCTGGTTCTCAATATGCAAAACATATTTCTTTGGTAAATGAACTATTGTTGCACTGAACGACATTTTAGTGAGCATCTTCTGTAATTCATGGCAAAAAAAACACCTTATTGAGTCAATGTCTGCTGTTTACTTGCAAGTGGATATAGTTAAGTATTGCTTTAATAAAATGCAATTCAATGTTTAATATTAATATAAATAAAACAAATAAGTTAGATTTTGGGGTTTTCTGATTTGATAGGTAATTACATTCTGGCCACATGTCTAAATTTGTCTAGATTTGCTTATATTTGAGTAACTTTTTGCCTGTTTTATTGTCTATCAAAACTAGGACGAAAGTGAACAGAAGGGGGCAGGGAAAGGAAAAAAAATGATATAAAATGACTTATTAAACCCGCAGTTTGATATGACCAGTTCACTTTGCCAGAAGCTGTGAGCTGTTATGGCACTGGCTTGCGAAAAACAAAACAAGAGTGGCATTTGTTCTCCAAAAAAAATAAATTACTGGCAAGGCCTCAGAGGCTCAGCTCTAACTGCCCTCCCCTTCAGCTACTGTTCCCCCTCATCAGCATCAGAGACTGCCAGCTCCACTTCAATCCTGAGGGGAGACGCCGTCTCTGGGGAGACCTGCCTGGATGGCATGGCCTAATTGGGGCCCGAGGATGAGAAGCCCGCTGCAGCTGCCCTGTCAGAGGAACTAGGGACCGGCTACGGCCACCAGACGCAGATACAGGCCAGTGATGGGGAAGAGAAGAACCACAGTGAGACAACATGGCTGGAAATGAGTAGATGAGATGAAGAGGCTACAGACATCTAAAGGTTATATATGTTTTTTATTTCATAACAAACTTTCATCTTTGAAGATTAAGCATAAGCGATTTCAATTCTGAGAGACCGACAGAAAGCAAAAAAACAAAACAATGAAAATATAACAGTTTTTCTTATCTCTGTCCCCTTAGGTCACAAAACAGCCAGTCAAACGGGAAGGTTTATAAATTAGAAATATGTAAATTGAAAGACTTGATTTGCATTCCGAGTTTATTTGTGTTCCTTTGAGACTTTTCCCTCATATATGACCATTATACTTTTTTAAAAGGATTACTGCTATCAAAAAGCATACTCAATCGAGACAGTCAGTAGTTATAATGAAAATGGAAGTCATTTCAATTCAAAAGCAAGAGGGAGTGATTTTTAAATGAAAGAACCCGAGTTAATGAAGAAATGTGGAGGCAGTGTTCAACTGCTGAATTAGGAAAAAAGAAAAACAAGATGGGATTTGCAGAACTTGAGAACACAAGGCTGATTTTCAAATACAGCAATTTTGTGCCATGCACAGAAATCAAATCATAAAGCTGCTTTGATTTTCATGGTGTTTCTTGTCTGTTGTGTTGTCCGTTTGGTTATGCATTAAGGTAATTGTGAGGTTGGTCTGAGTTTATATTTGTTTTGTCCTTTCTGGCTCTTAGATCTGTGAGGAACAGTGTATTTTTTCCACTCTGTGGGTTTTGGCACCGTATCAATCCTGCCTCAGCATTTCAGCATGTTGAAACCGCTGCTTACACGGCCTTTGCTGTCCATGATAGGGAGTCAACAGTGACAAACAGGAACGTTTGACATTACCCTTGACCAAGGACTCGGAAAACCCCAGGAAAACATACACGCACACAAACACCAAAGTGCTCCCTGAAACCTGCGCAATGTGCTGATTTCCCTCTGCTCTCATTTCCTGTCTTCTCTCTCCTATTTCTGGTTTTGAATATCACTGACCAATATTTACGACGAGTCAAAGACAGGAAAAAGGGTGACAACCTTGTTAGACTGTGAAATTAAAATTGCATTGTTTCACAGTGTAATGTGTTTGTAGCAAGAGATCTTTCCTTTTATTATTGTGAAATACATCGGAGTGTAACAGATTAAAAACAAATCTGCAGTAAAGTAAAGCAATCAAACAGGGTTTTACCGACGCGATCTGGAACTCTTTCCTAATGTTACCCTGTGTCTAATCCGGAATTAGTGTGACGCAAGTGCCGTGATGCCACTAAAGACAACAGAACCTATTACAATCAGTGATTCTGTCTACACTGGATGTGGCATGGATTGACATGACAAATTCCCGACAGTAAACTGATGTCTCATCCTGATTCTTGCATACTCCATGCGCTCGCACGTCTTCTAAAATAAAAGAGAAATGGATTTGCAAGGTAATGCAACAACGCTTGTGTCCGATGTAAATATGGTGTTAACATCACAAGGAAAAGGCAGTTCAACGACTGTGTATTTTCTCAATTTACACTGCACAACGTCTTTTAATAGTTGGAGGCAGCTCTATGGTTTTGTTGATGGAGTAATGCTCTGTTTGCATCTCTCTAGTATTTCCTCTCCTCCTATTACATTTGTAAATCAGTGGGCGGGCCTAAATAGGCAATATTGTATTATCGGCATTGAATAGCCATTGATTATCAGCAGAGGTTGTCTTTCATCGCATTTTGGGGCGGCACAGTGGCTCAGTGGTTAGCACCGTTGTCTCACAGCAAAAAGGTCCCCAGTTCAAGCCCCAGCAGGGTTAGGAGGCCTTTCTGTGTAGAGTTTGTTTGTTTGTGTGTATAACCGATTTGTGTATGGATTGACTTGTGTATGGATTAACTGGTTCATGCCATGAATATAGCCATAGATGCTGAAATGGCGTTAAGAAAGTAATAATCGCACTCTGACATCATAATGTAACAAATTCCAAAACAAGTCGTTGCAAAACTGTTTTAAAATTTGAAGGATTAGTTCTCTTCCACAATAAAATAAATTCCTGATAATTTACTCACCCCAAATAAAGTGCAAAGGTGTAAATTGTGCAAAAAGTTTTTGTTCTTAATGGCAATGATGAAGGCCATTAAGCCTAATGAGGCACTAAAGAGGCACTGGACCTGTGAAGTGAAGGCAGAGAAGTAGGTGAAGGCTTTGCCCGTCTCTAACCCCGCTGACAGATCCATTTGTGAACCCCAGGACTGCAGCCTTCGCTGTGCCTCGGCAACAGCGGGACCAGAGCCCTGGGGAACGCGAGCCTGAGCGCCCTCATTGTTAAAGAACGCCAGGCGGATCAGAGTATCCGCAAGGGAAGCACATCACAGTGCTCACAGCCAGCACCCTCGAGCACTGCCCGTGCATGCTCCTCTCCCAAACAGGCAACACAAAGAACGTGTATATCCCCACCCGTTAAATAACGTGGGCAGGGATGAACGCACATTCTAAAAACTTGTTGTTGCTTGCTCGCCATTTCTGCTTTGTAATTAAATACTGACAGAAAACACCAAATAAGACAAGGACAGTTTCACACAGAGCGCGTGACACACTAGTGACAGTTTTGTTTGGGCAGGCTTGATAGATTCCTGGTTCGTGACGTCACCCACTCTGACGTCCCATTACACCTAGGATTGATTTCACATGTGCTTTAAGACATATCATGCAAAACATTCCCCTAGCATTAAAATCGACGCAACGAGAGTTCCCTTGAAAGGGAAAATGCCACGATTGTCTCCCATATAGTGGACTTAAACAGGGACCAATGTGTTAAAGGTCCAAATTGCAGTTTCAGTGCAGCTTCAAAGGGCTTTACATGATCCCAGCCAAGAAAGCTGGTGCTGGAGCATTTGGGGTTAAAGACAACTTTTTTTTATTTACATTTTTTTCATTATGGAAAAGTGGCGATCGTTTTGCTTATAAGTTTACATTTTTTTTTTCCTCAGCTTTGTTAGAGCCCTTATGAAAAGCTGCATTGCTATAAGCCCCTTATTCCTCAGCTGGGTTTGTGTAGAGCCCTTTGAAGCTGCATTGAAATGCAATATGGACTTTCAACCCATTGGTCGCTGTTGAAGTCCTACTATATATATATATATATATATATATATATAGTATCTCACAGAAGTGAGTACACCCTTCACATTTTTGTAAATGTTTTATTATATCTTTTCATGTGATAACACTGAAGAAATGACAGTTTGCTACAATGTAAAGTAGTGAGTGTACAGCTTGTATAACAGTGTAAATTTTCTGTCCCCTCAAAATAACTCAACACACAGCCATTAATGTCTAAACCGCTGGCCACAAAAGTAAGTCACCCCACTAAGTGAAAATGTCCAAATGGGCCCCAAGTCCATAATTTGTGTGGATAATTTGTGTGGCACTGCCATTTTTTAAAGCACTGCCTTACCATGGCATGGAGTTCCCAGAGCTTCTTACAGGTTGCCACTGGAGTCCTTTTCCACTCCTCCATGATGACATCAGGAGCTGCTGTGTGATGTTATGGGACCTTGCGCTCCTCCACCTTCCGTTTGAGGATGCCCCAGAGATGCTCAATAGGGTTTAGGTCTGGAGACATGCTTGGCCAGTCCATCACCTTTACCTTCAGCTTATTTAGCAAGGCAGTGGTCGTTATCATGTTGGAATACTGCCCTGCGGCCCAGTCTCCGAAGGGAGGGGATCATGTTCTGCTTCAGTATGTCACAGTACATGTTGGCATTCATGGTTCCCTCAATGAACTGTAGCTCCCCAGTGCCGGCAGCACTCTTGCAGCCCCAGACCATGACACTCTCACCAGCATGCTTGACTGTAGATAAGACACACTTGTCTTTGTACTCATCACCTGGTTTCCACCACACATGCTTGACACCATCTGAACCAAATAAGTTTATCTTGGTCTCATCAGACCACAGGACATGGTTCCAGTAATTCATGTCCTCTTAGTCTTCAGCAAACTGTTTGTGGGCTTTCTTTAGCATCATCTTTAGAAGAGGCTTCCTTCTGGGACAACAGCCATGCAGACCAATTTGATGCAGTGTGCGGTGTATGGTCTGAGCACTGACAGGCTGACCTCCCACCCCTTCAACCTCTGCAGCAATGCAGGCAGGACTCATACGTCTATTTCCCAAACACAACCTCTGGATATGATGCTCAGCATGTGCACTCAACTTCTTTAGTCGACCATGGCGAGGCCTTTTCTGAGTGGAATCTGTCCTGTTAAACCACTGTATGGTCTTGGCCACCGTGCTGCAGCTCAGTTTCATAGTCTTGGCAATCTTCTTATAGCCTACGCCATTTTTATGCAGAGCAACAATTCGTTTTTTCAGATCCTCAGAGTTCTTTGCCATGAGGTGACATGTTGAACTTCCAGTGACCAGTATGAGAGAGAGAGAGCGATAACACCTAATTTAATACACCTGCTCCCCATTGACACCTGAGACCTTGTAACACGAGTCACATGACACCGGGGAGATAAAATGGCTAATTGAGCCCAATTTGGATATTTTCACTTAGGGGTGTACTCACTTTTGTGGCCAGCGGTTTAGACATTAATGGCAGTGTGTTATACAAGCTGTACACTCACTACTTTACATTGTAGCAAAGTGTAATTTCTTCAGTGTTGTCAAAGGAAAAGATGTAATAAAATATTTACAAAAATGTGAGGGGTTATATATATATTATATATTTCCTCAAAAAACGTAATTTCTCTTTGACTAAATAAAGACAGACATGAACATCTTGGATGATATGGGGGGTAAGTAAATCATCAGGATTTTTTTTTTAAGTGAACTAATCCTTTAACAAGAACGTTTTGAGTTCTGAAACTTACACAAAGTATTTTTTTTATAATACATTAACTTCTTATATGTTAAAAGATCAAGAGAAATGTGATATCTTTGTTCATGACCCCTTTAATTATAGTTCTGCTTAGGTATGCTGGGCTTGAAGCGGTGCTGCACAGACCTATCAATGCATGACCTCAAAGTACTGCGAGAGCTCTTGCACTACATTGATGCACTGATCGGTCTGTGCAGTGCGTCTACAAGTCAAACACTCCTTATGATTTTGGAACCATGTGGTCTGGAAATGTAATCTGGTTCATTGACATATGCATTGACGAATTTGTGAAAGTTTTGCCCATCTAGATTTTCTGACAATACTTCATTACACTGTTTAAATGGCATTTACAAAGATGGTACATCAGTATAAAATTAAATAAACATTTATTTTTACTGGTGTGTGTTTATTGGCTATTGTTTTTTAGAGCTGTAACTCTGTGTATGGTTTTATTTATGTGGTGGAATAGCTTGTAAATAATTGCATTTGTTACATGTAACTTGGAGACTGTAATGTGAAGCAGAATACATGTCCATTAATACTGGAGATTAAGTAAAATGTAGCCTGATTTTATCACCTCTGAATGAGAGATATAGCCATATCACACTAATTACCAACAACAACACAGCCTCATTATTATTCCTCACATGTAGTGTCTTGCAAAGCGATGAACCACCTTATCTGATATCTCCATCATTACGTTTGACTGACTCTCATTTTATCACCTTTGGTGTTTATGTGATGGAGAAATTGTGCTGACATGTAAAAAGTCTTGCCGTCAGCAGTCCCTGCTGATTTGAGAGCCTCTCTTTAGCTCTGAGGGGTGTCTGGGATAATGGTGTACGCCAAGACTGGCTCTGAGCAAACACAGTGTGTTGCACGCAGAGACAAATGCCGACTACGGCATCTCAAAATGAGTTCACACCCTCAATTTCATACCTGCCATTCAGTTCTTCATGAGAAGTGCCGCGATACTCAATTTTAAGTATTGACGTGTTGTGTCTTGTCGCTGTGGCCAGAATGTGGGAGTTTTACGGAGATGTTATTGCTAATATTCATATGCACACTACTACAGATGGCTCTAAATAGACAAAAATGCTAATTTCACCAACTTTAAAATAGCTTGGATTTATTTAACATGAGCTAGCCTGTTTTGCACATTATCAGCCGAGCATGTTGTACTGTTATTGTCGTCACTGATGAAGAACGTCATGATGGGGAAAACAATTGTGGGGTGTTTGTGAATTTGATTCAGTAGACTGAATGTAAGCAAACGGAGATGGGCTATTTTCTCCCAGGATGATGAACTGTCTCTGTGGCCTTAAATGGATTTACTCTATGAGCATAAAGCTGTTTTATAACTTTAGACATTTAGGACGTGCAATTATCTGTGCATGATTGTGTTTTCTTTGTGTATTTTACTGTTTCCTTCTTGACTCTTCCTGAAATTGAGGAAAATGGTGTTGGAACAAATTCCTAACTCCTAACTTTTGATTTCAGCCTTTTAAAGCAATGAACGAATTTGGCATAACATAAAATCAATTTCATGATAAGTTGTAGATTTCTTGACTATAAACTCTGAAAGCAAAAAATAAAAAAATTAATCATTAATGTAATATACTAGACATTTTTTTCCCATTGTGACATTATTTTCAGGACAACTATTTTTTTATTGAAATAAATGTATTTTAAATTAAAGTCAGTACAACAAATGCTACAATTTTGTATAAATGCTTAAATAATAATGTATTACTGTTTTTCGTGTCACGGTAATTCCCCTCTGTCTATTGTGCATTACAGTAAAAGTGCATTACAGGGAATAGTGGCATAAAATGAGCTCGTCACAATGTAAAATCTTACATTGTGTCAGGGAGTCTCAGTCACCACCAACTACACACACCAGATCCAACTCACTTGATTACTAATCATCGCCACTTGTCACCAGTCATCAAGAGCTCTATATCAACGCACTCCTCCCATACAGTTACTGTCTGGTCTCAAACACTCGATGTTGACTCACCTGACCCTCTTACCTTTTGTCTACAGTCTTGTTGTTCCTGTGTTCCGCTTCCAGATCTCCAAGCTCCATTGCTCCGCTGGTTCCCCTGGATAAAGTAAAGGATTGATTACTCACAGATAAGACTCTCTAGAAACTTCTCTATTCCTGATTCACTCACCTGGACTCGCTGCATTGCTCCATTTCCCTGCCATAGTTCAATAACCCGGCTGTTGATTTCACTTACCTTGTCCCTTTTCTGCTGAAAATGAGTCTTTCTTTTGCAAAATATAGTGAATTCAGGTTAATTGGGCCATTCCCCCCCCCCCCCCCCCAGTCAGCTTAATGCTAAAACGTGTCCCAATTTACCTCAATTCCCACCCTCTCTTTTCTTTTTCCTCCTTTAATTTTTGAGGTAAAGTGTGCCCTGGACTCCTTGTTATGAGATCCTTTCAAATATTGGAATTTATTTCAAAGTTTGAGAGACAAAAAACCCCACAGAGTTACAGACTTTGAAACAAAACACTCCACAGTCTCGTCTATACCATCAGTCTTTTCTGGCCCGATGGCGAGCATGAGATGGAGAGCGAGAGAGATGCCTTCCAGCACAGCATAAAAATGACTCCCTTCCCTCCAGGGCCAATCTGTCTGCAAGCCAACCCTCAGATTCCCTTTAAAGAGGTCAGAGGCCAGTGTCAGACTCAGCCCAAGGCTTTTTGTAATGTCTTCACATGATCTGACGTCTTTTGCGGTTTGTTATGTGTCCTGTCAAACAAACTTGTGCGGTATGAACACTTACAGATGTATAGATCCGAGTAATGTCTGAAATGAGCCTTTTCAACTTGACGGTTACATGAATTCTAGAGGCAATGTAGAAAGTATCAAAAAAAATTTGCCATCTAAGCATAACAAAAACATTATTAAGTTATGTGAGCAGTACGTGAGTCTACATACTGTCACAACAAAATATGTATCTGTGGCTGTTGTAACCCCCTTTAAGCTTCTGTTATCTTTGGACTTTATTTTGGAGCTTTCTGTATTTGGAGATTATCTTCGGACATCATTTCCTAGCATTCTGTTTAGCCGCCGTTATCTTTGGACATCGTTTCAGAGCATTTCATAAAGCCTTGGCTATCTCCGGACCTTGTTTTGGAGGATTGCATGGTTATCTTTGGACTTCATATCAGCACATTCTGGAGAGCTTTAAATATTTGAAATGTTCTTTTTTAAACTTATGACTCAAGTTGTCCCTTAATTTTAGGGACAATAGTTTTTATTCGTTTTAATATTTATTTTTTATAATGTCATTAAATAATAAATATATTTATTTCAGTTTCATTGTTAAAACTTATATACATTAAGTGTATTACATAATACCTATTTGTAAATATATTATGTGTGCATATGTTTGTTTCATTGTTGATTGATGGGCAAAAAGTATTTTATAATATTTAACCATGATCTGATAATATAATTTAATTGTATTATATGTAATTCATATTTAATTAATATGAATACATTAATATAAATCTAATTAATATAACAAATAAGAATGCTATTTATTATACAGTATGGTAACATGCCCCCCCCCCCCATATAAAGTTAATTTGAAATTAAGCTAATTTGATATGTTGTTAAAGTGGAAGCCTGTCTGTAACCAGCAGCTTTAGGAGTGTTTCACTGTTTCAAAGCCACCAATGCATATTCTACCTGTATAATGCTGATATAATGTATACCTAGCCTATATATTAAGGTAAATTTGAGCTACCGTACAATATATAAGCTATACTGTGCAACGGATCTCAGATGGGGAGGAAAAGAAGAGATTTATGATACACAACAATATATTATGGAGCTGAACATAACGGCACAATCTAAGGGAGGAAATGGGATGGAAATTCTGTTCTTCATGCTGCAGTGATTCATCCTTCTGAGGGAAAGACCTCCACGTCATCAGCCTAAACTGATCTGGAATCAGAGAGATAAATAGTGATATTGTGACTCCTCCATTGTAAATTGGACTGATGAGATCACTGTGAGCTGGTCAAGAAACGGAAATGACATAACCTGTCATGTATTATTATTTTAGTACAAAATGACTGCAGATGACATGGTATTAAGACAGATTTACTAATTTGACATATATTTTGTAAAAGCTTTGTCTTTATTTCTGCTTCCTGAGATAGCCTTGACATTTTATTTTTACCTTCATGAAAATGCTTAAATAACATGACAGGCTATTCAGGCATGTTTCGCATTACCACGAATAACACGATTTTCCTGAATGACCTTTTGGGCTTTTTTGTTACTTAATTTTACCCTTTTTTTCTTGCGTGTCTCATTTCCCCTTTTGCCACCAGCCATCTCTCTTTCTCTTGTTCTGTCTATTTCCCCTCCGCTGAGAGCTGTGCATTGACACAGTTCAGCCCAGGGGTGTAGCGTGGCCTGCAGCACTCCTCTATAGCTCACCCTGGTCAAGGTTGTACTGAAAAGATAGTGTCTACATTCCCATAATCCTTAGCGAGCAGGTTGCCAGGAGTCATTTTCATTGCTCTTTCTGAGCTCTACTCCTGGTATTCCTTACTAAAACACTGACCTTTTTGTAGCCGGGGTGGTTAAAGATTGCAGACTTGAACCCAGAAGTTTGATCCTTGAGAAAGATGTTTAACCTCAGATTACTGCGGGGGTCTGAACTGTACTAAATGTTGCTTTTGTTTAAAGGAATAGTTCACCCAAAAATGAAAAAAAAAATGCGAGTTTGAAATGATGAAATGTAGAATTACATCACTTGCTCACCAATGGATCCTCTGCAGTGATTGGGTGCCGTCAGAATGAGAGTCCAAACAGCTGATAAAACATCACAATAATCCACAAGTAATCCGCACTACTTCAGTCCACAATTAACGTCTTGTAAAAAGCTGCGTGGACTAAAGTGATGTGGTTTCCTCGTGTATTGTTTTGATGTTTTATAATCTGTTTGGACTCTCATTCTGACGGCACCCATTCACTGCAGAGGATCCATTTCTCCAAATCTGCCCTGATAAAACAAACTCATCTACAATACTGGAGGGTCTGATGTAAGTACATTATTGCCATTTTTTGTGGGGGTGGGAAGGGTGAACTATTCCTTTTATGTGTTAGCTACCATACAAGATTTGTACATTATAGACATTTACAGAAGAATTTGTGGTAATATGTACCACACAAGTCTGTGTGTATTTAGCAGGGCAGCAGTGTTTTTCCTGATGTTCATTTACTCCTGTGTTGAGGCTTAGTCATAGAGTTAATAGCACATAAGAGATAATAGCACCATTGCCATCAGTCCATGACCCAGTGAGTAGTATTAAAAGTTTAAAAAAGTATTAAAGAATAGTTCACTTAAAAGTGAAAAATCTGTCATCAGTTGCTGTTGAGCTGCAAAAATTGTCTTCACTTCTTTCTCTCAGATCTTTTTTTGTGCATGTTCATATAAATATGAATGGTCACATTTGACATCAGTGACATCATAAGTCATCAGTTCTCACATCTCAACTGAACATAACTGACATCAAACCTTACGCGACAGCGACACGTCATGACATTCAAAAATGTGCAAACATTAATGTAGTTTGAAAGCTGCAATGGAAGACATACATTTTTGGTGCCTTTTTGGGGGGGTTGTTTTTGGATTGTTTATTCTTTCAAAACTGTAATAGTAATATAATTGTATATAGAATAATGATTTCAGGAAACTTAACCATGCATGGTAAATATTGTTTCTAAGCCTTTAACTATTATAAAAAAATTAAAAGGTAAAATAAATTGCAACGACAATTATAACAATTTAAAATAGCTGTTTTCTATTTCTATTTATTTGTACTGTTTACAACTTACTGTCCCCAAACTTTTGATTGGTAGAGTATATTAGAGCAATACATTATTATTTTACAGTAGCAACTACTGTAGTATATATAGTACTTTGTGTAAACTATACTTATTATGGTAATACTAATAATAATAATTGTATTTATATAGCGCCATTCCGATACTCAATGTCACTTTACAAGTCAAACTTAAGGAAAAGAGACAAATAGACATCAATACCAGAAGACATAACATACCAAGAGCTGAGAGTAATATACAGAAACCACTTACACGATTAGATTAGAGATACAGAGAGACTGAAGATAAACATCCATAACAGGGTACAATTCACAGACTATGAACTGAAGAGTAATACTCCGAGAAAAAAATATGGGTTTTTAAGAGGTTTATAAATGAGAGAAGGGAGGATGCATGACGGATGTTTTGGGGAAGAGCATTCCACAATCTAGGAGCAACAACACTGAAAGCCCTAGATCCCATAGTCACCAGACGAAACTTAGGGTGACTAACAATCCCTCACTAGGAGATCTTAAGGAGCGGGCAGGTACATAAGGTAGAAGTAAATCAGAGAAATAAGTAGGACCAAGGTTATGGAGAGCTTTATAAGTGACAATTAGTATCTTGTAGTTTATACGCAAGGAAACCGGGAGCAATGAAGATGATAGAGGATAGGGGTAATGTGATCGTTCTTTCTTGTGTGAGTAATCAAGCGAGCTGCAGAGTTTTGAACATATTGTAGTAATTGGGGGCAGTTGTGGCCTAATGGATAGAGAGTTGGACTTGTAACCCAAAGGTCTCGGGTTCGAGTCTCAGGTCCGGCAGGGATTGTTGGTGGAGGTATGTGTGCACTTGGATGGGTTTAGTGCAGAGCACAACATACTTGGCCACATGTCACGTCCCTTCCCTTAAATCTTTGTAAGTGCTTGTCATGGTTTCTAATTATCAGAACAACCATAATATAAAATGTATTTCCCTTTTTTCTAATTTATCGGTGTTTGGTTTGAAATTTGTTTTTATATTAATGCAGTTCACTTTATAGCACTTCAACAATAGCTTCCTTTAATTAAACCCATATCTCACCAGGGGTCAAGAAACTCAAGTTTATTTACCTTATTTATGTTTTAGATTTTTTTCACCCTCTTATTTCCTCCTATAACTCACATCTTAATTTCTAAAGCATCTCTCCCACAAGCCTTTGCTTATTCCTTTTAGAAGGTCTTCTGCCAAATTTGACTTTTTGAGGTTCCCACGTGTGGCTCCTCACATCAGAGCTGTTCACACCTCCTCTTGCCTCTCTGTCTCCTCTGGGGGTTTACAGCTGCTATTTCTTCTGTCTCTGCTCTTGATCACACGAGGTGGTGAGGTCTTCATCGCAAAACCCAGCGGATGACGTGAAAATTAAATTTGAAAGGTTCTAAGAAAGGCTGGATTGAATCCAGACCAGCTTTCAGGAGGCAGTTGAGGTCACATTTGACGGGACTCTGCTGTGTTGGGGTAAAACAGTTCAAGGGAATATTAGAGCCATATTAATGTTATTCTTTATGTGTCTAGATACAAGCTATAAGCCATGTGAGGCTTTGTAACCATGATTTTACAGGCTGTTGTAAGGCTTATTACTTCTATAAAATAACAGGAATGACACTGCACGGCATCTGTGGTTCCATGAAGAACCTTTAACAACCATAGACTCTTTCCATTACACAAAAGGTTCTTTATTTATAGATTGTTAATGTTTATCATAAAATTAAGAAAGGTTTGGTTTGACTTTCAGAGGTAGGTCATTTGTGTATTTGTAAATGATATGGGTAAATAGTTCTTGAAATTTAAATTTGTGGTTTTCTAGCAAACGGGATGAGCTTTAAAGTCAACATAAAATCAAAACTGGCCCTATTTTATTTGTAACAATCCTGGTTGCATTGTGAATGATTTATCAATCCATGTTATTAAAAAAAACAAAAAAAAAAACGTCTGCATTTTTGTATCAAAATGTAATAACTTGCTCTGCCATTTTTTTTGTAAAGATGACGTTACTAAGAGCTCTTATTTTTTGACACTTCAAATCAATTCCTTTCTCATTTCTCAGAAAAATGTCACATTGTTGAAAAATGGGCTTTGAATATCATTTTATGTTGACTTTATGACACTGTGATTTAAACAGCTCAGATCTAAAAAAAATCACTCTTGCAAACAACACTCACAAATATTAGGTAAACAGATTTGTTGACTTATTTTGAAGGATTAGTTCTACAGTAGATGCTCTGTGACTTGGAGGATTAATAGATTCTCATTCCCTATACTCTTCCTTTGTAATCCGTGCAGACTCTCAATCTAGTTTGTTACTGATATTAATTTAGATTAAACAGAGTGAAATTCATTAACATGACTTCAACTGTCAACCCTCAATAAAATTTGTGTGTGTTATGGCATATGGTTAATGGACTTGTGTACATGAGTGTATGGCTGTAATATGCTTGTGTATGAGCAGTTTGCATAATGTGTGTGTTGTCTATTGTCTAATAAAGTGTTGGCTTTTGAATAACATTGGATACATTATTTTATTAGAAACTAAATGTATAGAGTTTATATGGATAATGACATCTCTCGATGCTTCAAACAATGATTTGGATAATGTATTTTGCATTTTTTTAATGAAAGAACTTCCAGTAGTTTTAGTTTGCAACTGCATTTTATTTTATTTTATTTTTTGTAGGCAGTAGTCATTTGAGCTCTTAAGTTTCATTGATTGGAATAGTGAATCTGTTTCTTAAAAAAACATTTTGAAGACATGTTAAAATAATAGCTCCAAGTGAATTCAGTTTGATACTGAAAAACATTGATAGTCAGAGTTTCAGGGTTTAGTTTAATCTAGCACAACTCCAAATGTTCAATATCTGCATTGAGGTGGAAAAGATCGCCGTCAGTCATCACATTAACACATTTTTGCTGTTAGGTTGCTGTTGCATCTAGCATACACTAGCTGGAAAGACAATGTATCCCGTGCAGCGTAAAGATAGTGACGGCCATTTCACCACCCCACTAACCCAGTGAAACCGATCTTGGAGTGGCCGATCGCTCTGAAGGACTCTTCATTTACAGGAGCTGCTATGATAACCTCTCCGTACGATACACGGAGGGCTGCTTTTTTTCTCCTGTAGATTGGTTATTGATTTCTATTTTTTGTCAGCCTGTACTGCTCACTGACCAATTTTGTTCACCCCTCCCCTTCGACGCAGCCCTCTCTCGTACTGACCGTACCCGTCTGGTTTCGACTCTTATCCCGTTGCATGAAATATACTAAAAATAATTTGCGGTGTCATCTGGCCAGCCCTCTGCTCATAAATAACGATCATTTCAGAAGTCAGCCCATTGAGCTCTGTAAAGCAATATTTTCTGAAGCATTTATTTCCCGTTTTCTCTGGACTGCTCTCATTTATCATGAGCCACGCAGGTATAGCGGCCACTTTCTCCATAGACGCAGACCGGCGATATTCCGCTCTCAGAAATTGCTGTCCCTTCAACATGGGCCTTATTTCAAGCTCAAGTCCAACATGAAATAGAAAGCATGCTTTTTTCTCATGCCGGTCATGTGTGAAGCGAGTGAAACTAATGGCTGCTGCTGTGTTTTGAAGGGACGGTTCTGAGGGGGATCGGCATCTGGGGACTGAGAAATCTCGGTAATCTGAGACCATGTGTGACCGCACTTGTAGATCTGGGAATTACTCTGACACTTCATGTGCATCTGTGAATGAGTGAATAAATTCAACAAAAGTCCAAATCTGTGACTCTATTGAATCTGAAAAGAGTTTGCTTCTTTGCTCTTTCGTGATTCTCTTTCTCATACTTTTGCTTGCTCTGGATTTGTTTCTTTTTATTGATCATTCTTTTGCTTCTTTCCTCATTCTCTCAGTATTTTGTGATTCGTTTTTTTTTGCTCTTTCTTGATTATTTCCTTCATTCTTTCACTCTCTCATTGTTTTACTTTTTATTTTCTAATTTTTTCACCTTAATCATTCATTCTTTCCATCCCTTTCACACTCTGTTGATTCTTTCCCTCATTCATTTAGTTTTTTCAATTATTTCATTCTTTCACTGTTCATTCTTTCTTTCCTCATCATTTGCTCTTATGTCGTTCATTCATTCATTCATTTGATCTTATGAATTTTTCCCCTGCTTTTGCCATTTATTCTTTTTTTACTTATTTTTTGCCATTGCATGACTGATTTATTATTTATTTAGCTCATTGTTTATTCTTTCTTTCTTTCACCATTCTTTTACTCCTTCTTTCATCATTCTTTTGTGATTTGTTCATTCTTTTGGGATTCATGAATTATTTATTTTGATGTTTTATCATTCTTTTGGATACTATCCTTCATTTGCTCTTTTTGTAAATCCTTTCTATTGCTAATTTTTTCCTTGATTGTTTGTCATTCTTTTTTTGTCTTCCATACTTTCTTGATTCTTTGTTTATTTTGCTCTTTTACTTTCACTTTGTTTTGCTTTTTCATTTCATGTTTCTGGGCTCTATTTTTATTCAGTCTTCAAACTTTTGCTTTTTCCTCCTTTCCTTACTGATGTCTCTCCTTTTTTCTTTCTTTTTTGTTCTTTGAAAAACAACAATGCAAAAAGGAATTGAAGGAAAATTTCATCATCTTGTGTTTTATCTTGTGGACAAACTGTGACCTTTTCCGGCCCATAATACGAGCTTAAAATAATAAGTCATGTTTGGATGGAAATGAAAACAGACAGATTATTCTATGATCATATTATGCTTCTAATTCTCAGTCGCTGGCCAGACATCAGGTCATCTGTGAGATGACCATCAATTGATATCTGGAGTCATTTTTTGATGTTTACCATTAAAAAATCCAATCTATAGCACTCTGTACAGTCAGTAAGAAATACCACAGAGCCACGTTTTGCATGACAGCTTTCACTTTTTACAGATAATATATTTTTAGCAGGTGCTTTTATACAAAAATAATGATAATTGTTTTAAAAAAAAAAACTTTTTTACTTCTATCTTATCTCATTTCTTGTCATTTTTACTTAAAAAATATCATAAACTAAATAAAATGTTAGAATAACTAAGATTTTTTTCAATACCTGTTACATGTAGTACATGTAAATGATGTGGAAATAAACTGTGGCATATATAAAGTCCATATCAGATACGCTCAATATTCTATGGACTATGGAAAGTAATTAGGGAATTGGGATAGAGAAGATGTAGCAGTGGAATTATTGTAAAGGCCGTGTTGAACCACACAATAAGCTTTATGTGGTTATGTGATAGAACAGAAGTTGAAGTAGGGCATTCACATATCGCGGTTAGAAACGTCCCCTGGCAAATCATCTCACATCTCTGTTTGACACACAGTGGGAGCCCACAACAACAACATGAGCCCTGGCATGCTAATTAACCACTGAATGCTCCATCTAATTGGGTGTTCAATAAAACATGAGGAAGGCTCTTAACGAGACGGAACGATCATTAGTAAAAAGTTGATTACATTGTGTTGATTAATACAATTACTAATGACCAGCAGTGTATTGAGAGCTTCAGATATACAATATGGTGTGGGAATAAATGCTGATGCTAGACTGTTCGTGTGTGTGTGGTGTGTTGTGTGTGTTGTGGGCATGTTTATGTGGTTTATGAGGACACAAATTTGTATAATGACATGGTATGAGGTATACAAGGAGAAGGTGATTTATGAGGACATTTTCTGTCCCCATAATAAAACGCTTATAATCATACAGAGTGAGTTTTTTTGAGGGAAAATAGAATGCACCGTTCTGTGAGGGCTAGTTTAGGTGTAGGGTAGGTGTAGGGCAATGCACATACGGTGTACAGTATAAAAACCATTGCCTATGGAAAGTCCCCGTAAACCTAAAAACCAATGTGAGTGTGTGTGTGTGTGTGTGTGTGTCCTCTGACATCAGCAAGGCATTTTCTCCACACAACTGCTGCTCACTGGCTATTTTCTCTTTTTCGGACCATTCTCTGTAAATCCTAGAGATAGTTGTGCATGAAAATCCCATCAGATCAGCAGTTTTTTAAATACTCCGACTAGGCTGTCTGGCACCAACAACCATTCCACGTTTGAAGTCACTTAAATCCAGGGATGAAACGATAACCGGTTTAATGATAAACCACGATAAAATGTCCTGACGGTTAGTATTATCGTTAAAAATTTTGTTATCATTAAAACCTTAGTCTTTGATTTTCGTTATTTTGAAAACTCGCGGTAAATCCCGTCCAGCCAGCAGCCTCACGCGGAGATAGCACAAAAAGTTTTATTTTTTTTGCGCGAGATGAAATGGCGGAAGGCAGTGACAGCGCTCGGGAGATTTTTCAGCCATCCCTTCTGTGCATCCCAGCAACCAGCGTGCCTTCAGAGAGAGTGTTCAGTGCAAGCGGGCATATTGTTTCCCCTCAAAGAGCACTACTTAAACCAGACAAAGTAAATATGCTGACATTTTTGTCTTCTGCATGCTCGTCATCCTCATCGGGGTCTCGACCTGACTGCAGTTCGTCGTCGTAACCGACTTGAGGGGGCAAATGCTCACATTCGATGGCGTCTGGCACTTTGGAGAGGTGTTCTCTTCACGGATGAATCCCAGTTTTCACTGTACAGGGCAGATGGAAGATAGCGTGTATGGCGTCATGTGGATGAGCAGTTTGCTGATGTCAATGTTGTGGATCGAGTGGCACATGGTGGTGGTGGGGTTATGGTATGGGCAGGCGTATGTTATGGACAACGAACACAGGTGCATTTTATTGATGGCATTTTGAATGCACAGAGATACCGTGACGAGATCCTGAGGCCCATTGTTGTGCCATTCATCCACGACCATCACCTCATGTTGCAGCATGATAATGCACGGCCCCATGTTGCAAGGATCTGTACACAATTCCTGGAAGCTGAAAACATCCCAGTTCTTGCCTGGCCAGCATACTCACCGGACATGTCACCCATTGAGCATGTTTGGGATGCTCTGGATCGGCGTATACGACAGCGTGTTCCAGTTCCTGCCAATATCCAGCAACTTCGCACAACCATTGAAGAGGAGTGGACCAACATTCCACAGGCCACAATCAACAACCTGATCAACTCTATGCGAAGAAGATGTGTTGCACTGCGTGAGGCAAATGGTGGTCACACCAGATATTGACTGTTTTTCGAACCCCCCCCCCCCCAATACAGTAAAACTGCACATTTTAGAGTGCCATTTTGGCACACCTGTGCAATAATCATGCTGTCTAATAAGAATCTTGATATGTCACACCTGTGAGGTGGATAGATTATCTCGGCAAATAATAAGTGCTCACTAACACAGATTTGAGAGAAATATAACTTTTGTGTACATAGAAAAAGTCTTAGATCTTTGACTATTGGCAAAAACAATAGTGTTGCGTTTATAATTTTGTTCAGTGTAATTAGCAAAAAGCTGTTTAAAAACCCATTAAATGGAGTATAGCATATCAAACAACTGACAGCATTGCACATTATTCCATGTGGTGATTCAAAAAAGGGCAGTACTTATGGGTGAAATGTCATCGCAAAATTCATGCAGTTTGTCTTCTCAGCTCAGTCTCAGTTTTATGTTTCTGGTCAGCTACTGCTGTGGCGAAGCAACAGTTCATTTTCATCAGATTCAGCTATCATTCACATCCGTGTTTGCGTGCATTATTCTCTGGCAGGGGTGTGTATCATACACAATTAAATTGAGAATACATTTAAAATTCCAATTCAATTCAGGAATTTGATTTCCATTTGAAATGCAGTACCATACATGATGCAGAATTGCAATTTAAATATAAATGTACGGTAAGATTCATGTCTGATTGCAATTTAGCTAGAAAAGCAAAGTTTGTGAATACATACTATGAATGTTGGCTTGACAAAGTCTTGTTTGAAAGTTTTGGAAAAAATAAAACTGTAGATAGACAGGTGGCATCCATATTTTTTGGACCAGATTAGAACACATTTACCAGAATGCATCACCTGTGTTGATTTTCTTTGAATTTATGTTTATGCAAAAGTTGTATCACTCCGGTTCAAATCCAACTTTCTATGGGATGTGGACAAATCTAATTTAAATTCACACAATTTAAAGGGAGTCAATTGTTCAATTCTGAAATTAGCAGAAACCCTCTTTCTGGTTTGTACTGATTCTAATGAAAATCCAGTGCTGAAAAATGGCCTAATGACGAATCAGCTCCAAAAACAAATAAAAAAACCTGTGCTAACTGAAAGAAAATAAGTTGACAAAAAGATTGAATCCAAGCTTTGTTGATAACAAGGCATAAATAATTTACAAGCAATTTTTTAAAGGCCAGTCATTTTTGTTCTGGAACACCAAATTAGGTAAAGGACTTTCAGTGCAGCACAAGGAAGCTAACGTTTATGTTTATTCAAATACTGTTTGAAAATAGTTGAAATGCTAATTTAATATACACATTTAAAACCGCCAACTGTATGTTTTGACTTCCTTTGGTAGGATTTGAACTTAAGTATGTGACGGTGTATGCATTTGTTTTGGCTGCAAAGTGCGATTGAGGACAAACCATTGTCATATATCTCAGTCAGACATGTTCAGGTGACAGTAAGTTCTCTTAATACACACAACGATCTTGTCGGGAATAACGTATGACTGACATACTGGCCTCGTTGTGCTGCAAAACTGCACTTTGCCACACGGCTGGCTGAGGGCCCTCACTTTTCATCTGTTTACAGGCATCTTTAAATGGGAAAATAAAGTCTGGGCTCATTATGCCCGTGTCCTTGACAGCCCGATGGCACCTTGAAGAGCATGTCACGCTGAAGTAGTTTTAATGGTGCTTAATCTATCGAAAGATGCCACGTTTAGCCTGCTAGCGCAGAACCATTCATAGCAAATACGCTATTCTCCTCATAATGAGGCTGTAGCTCTCAGCGGCAGCGTAGACAGAGGAAATATGGATATGCGTATCAATAATTTATGTTGTTGTCTGGTAGAATTGATTGCACTCTGTAGAGAGAATTTCTCAAACATGAAAGTCAACGAAGTTTCATTTAAAATTGAAGAGGAGAGTCAGTGGAGAAATGAATTATAATTCTATCTTTGGCTTTTTCATGGCTGAGGTGAGCTACTTTTGGGCTGTTCCTATTTCTTGACAGAACAAACTCCCTCATGAGTCCCTCGATCATCCTAAAATGAAGCCTTTATGGACTTCGACAAAGCATATGATATTGTGCTCCGAAAAGAATGTCAATCGAAAAGCAATCCTTAAGCCAAGAGTGTAAGGGTTTCTTTTAACTCATAGAATATTTATGACACTCTCATCAATACTAGTTGCTTGGTGCATTTTGAAACCTTTATGAAGTCTTTAGTTTAGTGTAAACACACTTATGAGTTGGTTTGAAATGATTGCTTGTACTTTGCCCATAAAAGATTCATAACTGCTTGCTTGTGATGTATTGATAATTTGTATTCGCTTGTATATTTAATAGTGTCATGTTGCATTCACCGTGATTGAACTATATTGAACCCCTCACCTTCTTCTCTGACCATTCTGAATCTCAAAACTTTTTTGATATGTGATTTAACCTTAATTCTTAATGTAATGCTTGACTCAGCATTGTTATTTATTAATGTTGGCCTTTTTGCAAATTTAATTGAAATTATTTGATTAAAGGGGTCATTGGATGCAAAATTCACTTTTACATGTAGTTTGAACTGAAGTGTGTGTTGGCAGTGTGTGTACACAACCACCTTATAATGATAAAAATCCATCCAGTGTGGGTTTTTTTATCACCAAAAATCATAAGCCCTTTCTCTGATCAAGCCATTCTCAGATTCTTGGCAGAGTGACATCACACAGACCCAGGCTGCTCCCACGATTGTTGATTAACACTTGCGTTTTATCACAGACCCGCCCTGAGTGAACTGTCATCAGTCCGCCATTGTTTCGACTCTGGAGCAGGTGTAGACAAGAATGTCTTCTAAGTGATTGAGGTGTTTTGTTGTTGGAAGTAACAATGGACATAGCAGTCCTCATTTACTCTCGACATCTGAGCTGCTGAAGATGCAGTGGCTTACATTTGTTTGTGAAGGGAATGCGTCCCCGATCTGCCTACATGCGTCTATGTTCGCATGAATCACTCGTGATCCCGCTTCACCTACAGAAGAAGTGAGTATACAGTTGTAGATGAATCTTTGCAAATCACCTTTCCTAATAATGTGCTAGTTAGCCAGTTCAGTGGCTAAATGCAGCTAAAGTTTACAGTCTCTCAGAGAACGGCTGTCACCCCATGGAGGGAGAGGGGCGGGGTCAGCAGAGCTCATTAGTATTTAAAGGGACATAGACCGATACGGCTTGCTGTGAACTGTTACTTAACTTAATACCTCGTTTTACCTGAATTTTAAGGAAGCATTGTTTGCATTATTTGTAGACACTCCCAGAATTGTACTAAGCTCAGTTTAAAAAAAAAAGTATAAATTAAAAAATTCACATTTTCCTCAAAATATTAAGCAGAACGACCATTTTCAATGCTGGTAATATGATAATGTAAGAAATGTTTCTTTATCAGCATATTTGAATGAGTAATGATGCTGAAAATTCAACTTCGCTGTAGCAGAAATAAATTACACTTTGAAATATATTAAAATAGAAAACCGTTATTTAAAATTATGTTTTATTAATTTGAATGTTTTTAAACAAATACAGGCTTGGTGAGCGTAGAGACTTCTTTCAAATCTTTAAAACAGTACTTAAACAGGAGTTTGTATGATATTATACATATGTGATATGCATATATCACATAAACAGCACAAGACTCATAACTATCTGAGATAAAAAAAAATACCCTTCGCTCCCTTTCCTTAACTTTGCTCTCTTTTTTCCTTAAACACTCACCGTCTGGCTAGAATTTGCTCTGAACAATGCCTATAAATTTGTATTACAAGCACTTCCTTTGTCTGTTTGCCTCTTTATAATGTATTGCTTATTGTATTCCTCAATTGTAAGTCGCTTTGGATAAAAGCATCTGCTAAATTAATACATATAAATGTAAATATAATGAGTCCTGGGGCGGGTTTATTTTATTTTTTTCATCTCATCTCAGTCCATCCCTGTCTTCAGGAAACCTAACTAAACCTGTTGAATTTGAGGGTGGTAACCATCCATTGAACAAATGGCTCTCCACCGTGGCAGGGCCCATATTTCAGCTGGGTTATTGATTACGGTCTCCTGTGAGATTAGCTGTATTACCCTCTCGCTAATTGGGACTTGCACTTTAAGTAGATCCCCGCAGAGGAGATTTAAAATTCCATTAATGCCATTGACAGCTTCAGCTAGAGAAAGACGGCCAGGGTCTGATCATTGTCCAAACGCTTTCATGGTAATTGATGCTAAAAAAATGAGCCTGTCGCAGCACGGTGATTGATAACACTGACAGGCTAATTACACACTTGCGGTTTTTCCCCTCCATTCCTTGTCATTCTTATGAGAGAGACCAGTCTAGACTTCTTCCACAGCGAAAGCTACAGATGAAAATGGATCATAACTTTCTCTCAGGTCACTAGACAAGACCATAAATGGTCTGGATTGAGCTCATTGATTCATGCATGGCAACCTGATGGATGAACTAATCACAGCAGCTGTAGAAGTCAAATCAGTAAAATAACACAGACAAGACACATCTGAGATGACTTTCACGGTTCTTCAGGCTGTAGGCTCATCATCTGTCAGAAAAGTGAAGTTTAGTCAAATTATGAAACTCTTCTTATTCAGAACTGATTCCATTAAGAAACAAAAAAAAGCTGTATAAACACCGAATGATTTTCAAGATACTTAAATGTAGTTTTGTTATGAGTAGCATTTCACGATTTCACTCTTACATATACTAGCACGATAAACGTAATGCGTATTTGGCGAGTATGGTAATACGTTGTTGGCGTGCTGTCCTGGGGGAGGGCTCCGAGCTCAGGAATGGCCCGAGCCCAGAGTACCCCCCGGTGTGATGAGAATTCTAGTGATATTGGTGGAGAAGGGGTGGTGGAGGGATGCTGCTTAACCGTCAACTGGATGGAGGTAAGTCAGCTGTATTTATGTCCAAGGGTTGATTACCTTGATTGCGTACCACCTGTGTTAATTAGGCTAAGTATCTGACGTGTTCCTCCCGAACTTTGTTAATAAAACCTAATTTAAAAAAAATAATGATCAAGAATGCTTAAAATAAATGTGTATTTTTAATGTATAGTTTATTGTATTGGATTGCATTTATGCCTTCTCTGTGCTGCAAACACATTTTTCACAAGAATTGTATTAAATATAAAAACAATTTTTACAAAAGTTTAATTTGTGCATATTAGTTCAAGCTTTGGTTTTATGCTCATAAACTAACAATAAACACAATTTTTAAACATGATTTACGCATTTTAATGTTAAATTAAAAATATTGTTAATGCTATTCATGTCAAACATTAATGTTAAATAATAATAATAATGTTGAAATGCAAAAAATGTATTAGTTTGTATAATTAACATAAATAAATGTTGTAGAAGTACTGCTTGTTAGTTCAGAACACCGTTAGCTGCCTTTTATTTATTTTTAAATAAAATGTATTTTTGATTTTGCTAAATCAGTTGAAATCTAAAATGATCTCATCACATTTTGTAATCAGACTGTTTTAAGGAAATTAAGACGTTTTATTTTTTTTCAAAGTATTTCTTCTTTCAAAAGTACTAAATGATTCAGTGAGGAATGAAAATCAGTTAAAACACTGTTAACGAATCATTGAATTAATTACAGTTCTCATCTCTATAAATTATTTTATGGAAAATCGACTATTATAATAGTAATGTGTTTTCACCAAAGCATTTTTCATTTTCAATACTATCAGGCCCAAACAAGCAATCTTTTATAAAAGATTATGATTTATTTATTGGCAGTGTAAGTGTTGCATGAGGGATAAAAGAGAGAGAAATGCATTGAGAGAAGGTACAGAAATGCTGTTTGTGTATAGCACCATAAGCAGTGTTGGGGGTAACGCATTACAAGTAACGCGAGTTACGTAATAATATCACTTTTTTCAAGTAACTAGTAAAGTAACGCATTACTTTTTAATTTACTAGAAAATATCTGAGTTTCTTTTTCAAAAAAGTTGTCACACAGTGCGCTGTGAACATGATCTTACTGTAGTTCTAATCTAGACTAAATGTGAACGTGTATTAATTCATCCCACTCGCAAAAAACACATTCAGTATTCATCAAAATGAATTAAAACAGTGAAATGCAAACTCAGAATATGACGCAAACCTGCAATAATTAAATATGTTAAACAACACAAATGTATCTAATCTCATTTTATTAACCAATGTGTTTGCTGCTGACCTTTTGATGATCCAGTTCAACCATACTAATAAGCAAAAAAAGATAATTTTTTTTAAGAAACAGCTTGCTCGGTATTTGCTTAGATGTTTGAGTTGTTGCAGTGATGTTGTTAGGTGGTTGCTAAGTTGTTCCAACGCTATCTTACGGCAATTCGTACATATTTTACGAGGTGGCTAATTCGTACGAACTCACTCATACGATTTAATAGGCCTACGATTTATCTAAACCCCAGTGACGGGTAGGTTTAGGGGCGGGGTTAGGTGTAGGCCATACGTACAAATACATGCGAATTGGCAACTCGTAAAATATGTATGAATTGCTGTGAGATCAGGCTGGTTGTTCAGAGTGATTGCTATGTTTTTTGTAGTATGTTCTAGATAGTTTGAGTAGGGCTGGGCAATATAGCTAAAAAATTATCACAATATAATGTTTAATATCAGTTGGTATCTGTAATTATTGAATTTTTTTAACAAAGAGCAGAAGGAAAAAAAAGGTTTAAATTTAACCACTGTGTTTTTAATTTACCCAGTTTAAGCCAAACAACAAATCATTTTACTATGAACTAAATTATGAACAACTACACAAAAAACAGCATCATGTATTTAGTTTAATACAAAAAGCCGAAGCGCTGATCATACAGATTATAATTCAAAACACACAAACACGTTAAAATGAGTGCTGTTCTATATAGCCTCACTATATTGTGTGCTATACCAAACATGTTTTCCTATTTTCTATCGTTATCGATGAAGGTGTACCCTCGATAAATACCATTTTATCCCCCAGGCCTAAGTTTAAGAGTGAGCATCACCCTAGAAACAATTGACTGAAGTCATGGTGCACCTGTCAAACTGCATAATTGGAGACGTCAGCCTTTTAGGGCTTATTTTAGGGCTTTTTCTTTTTTATCAGAACATTTGACCAATTCAAAGGTATTACACGTCTAGTAGGTTAATAAGAGTAAATGCATTATAAAAAACAAGAAATTAACAGCAACTTTCAGCCTGTAAACACTCTTGATGGACATGTTTGACTTACACTCCTGCATAAAAACACATTTTAAAAACATGGCGCTCAAGTAAAAGGAGGTTCAATTTAAATTACAATTTTTTACTTTTTATTTTTACTTAAATTAATTCTTATGTTTTTTCCCCATTCCACTGCCCGCATCTCATGTCTTTTTTAATGCAAAAATTAATTCAGGTGTAACATGTGCATGTTCAACATGTAGTCAGATCATTAGCGTATTGCCCAAGTGTCTACTTGTAATGTTTGATAATGTTTTTATTCAAAACTGTGATTCCTGCTAATTTAATTAAAAAAAAAAATAATAACATTGTGGCAAAACATTACATTCAAATTAATCAAAATTCCGAGCTCTGTAACTGTAACAGTGGTGTGGGAAAGTTAGTATTTATGTTACGACAGAAAATATAAGAGAGAGGCCAAGTATGAAGTGTTTCTTGGAGGTTATAATACATTAAAATCGTGTGACTTTTATATATGCCAGGTGACCCAAAAATAAAAAAACTGTTTCCATTGCATTTTTGCAAAATTGCTTTTAATTGCTTTTTTTTGCGATATACAGTATGGGAGTTTTTGTGAATTTGACGCGCTTCCATTGGCCATATTTTAAATTCACAATTTCAATTTGCGCAATTTGAAGGGTAATTGAAATGCAGCTAGTGTTTTTATGATTTTTCTATGTTTCCTGCTAAATGAACTAGCCTAAGATGGTTTGCTGGTCTTTTGACTGGTACTAGTGGGGTTTTGGGAACTTTTAAGGCCGGGAGACCAGCCTAAATCAGCTTAGACCTGTTCAAACCATCTAAGACTGGTTTAGGGTGTTTTTTCCAGCAGGGTTTTTAGGAGTGTTCTGAATGATTGCTCGCTGGTTCAAGTCACAACAGCCCAAATCTCTATGGCCTTATACACTGTATAGTTTCAAGAGTGACAACCGCATTAAAATAGGAAGCGAATCCCCTCTAAATTGTGTTTTTTATTTATTTTACTTCTAATTATTATTTTTTGTATGGAACAGAACTCACTCTTGAAATTGTGGTGACTGACAACAATGTTTTGCCATCTTGCGCGTTTGGTATATCCGTTTTAAGTAATTTTACAGTGACCGAAGACGATTGTTCTGTGATTTTATTTTTAGAAGGTTTTTTGCAGTGTTGCTCTCTTCAGGGTTTCCATGTCCACTTAGTATAAACAACACTTATTAAGCTTCTTTGGGCTTGTTTTTTTGGGCTTTGCTCATGAAGCTATTCAGTTGATGGAGGAAATAAAGTAGTAATAAAGTAAAGTAATAAAGGCTTAGAATTGAATTTCTGCAAATGCAGTTAATGCCACCTGCATTTTTTTATTTGCGAGTCAGTTCAGCTGTATAACGCGGTTGTCACTCCTGTAAATTACTTTAAGCACTAAAAGGTGAACCGACAACTGAATTTAGCTGCAGTGTGTATGTGGCCTTTGACATTCTTCTCTCTAGATATGACTTCAGTCCTTCAGTGTAAGTGCATGAGATTGTTGCCCATTTTATCATCCACCAAATGAAAAAAATAGTGCATCTTAAGACTTGGAAAAGTAATAGCATGAGAATAAGATGAAAACCCTTTAGCTAAAATCAAAGCAATAACCAAATGCCTTTCAAAACAGCAAATCGACAATCAGCACATCCAGAGGAAATTCCATTGACAGGAACAGACAAAGTGAATCCAGCATCGCCCTTTTTTATTTAATGAAAGATTGATATCTGTTTATTGAAAAGCGAAACACATCATGCAGGTGCAGAATGCAGAACAGTGTGTTTTCTGGGTGATGACCCCTGGCTTACCTCAATCACAGGTGTCTGAGAGGAACATGTCTCTGCCACGAGTCGCCATGAATAAAACAGCCACGAGCTGAAAAATTCATATGTCAGCCGAGTAACGTTAACAGTCTTAGCACCATGACATGTCACAGCCTAATGAGTCTGAATGGGATTTTTGCACTTGTCTCTCTGCATTTAGATAGTGGCTGTCCTCTGTTGTCAGGGTCTTCCTCATTTCCTGTCACATGGCTGTGGTAAACCGACAGTTTTTAAAGGGAATGTGTCTAGCGTTAAGACGCTGTTTTGCCGTGATCTTAATTAAAGGCGATTTTTAAACTCCAACCCATCTGAGCTGAACTGGAAATGGTGATGTTAGTCTTTGTTTAATGCATCTACAGTAAATGTGTGTTATTGCCTCAGGTTTCTCTGTGGAACTTTATTACAGGTAGTAACCTGCAGTTTATTTTTACCTTAGGGCCTCGAGGTTCATGGATTACTCCTGATAAGATTTGAACATATATAGAGAAATAATTAAGTAAACATATTAATTGTATTTGCTTATAAACTGCTGCATGGACACATGTTTGTAGGCCAAACCCAGAAACGAGTTGTTTAAGCAATTTCTGTTCCATCATTCCATCCTCCTGAAGTCAGTGGGATTTTTTTTATTGGGTTTTTTGGTTAAATGTCTGAAATAAGGTCACAAGCTCAATATGTTTTCTTTTTTACAACATAAAATACATCCATAATTGGTAATAATGTGTTATAAATATGTAACCAGGGTAATGCTACAGGTAATGCATAGAAATTACTTCAGCTTGATTTGTATATTGTATTATATATATATATATATATTGCTGCTATTATAAACCCAGGGATCATAACTTTTTTTCTGTTGTATTGTCCTTACTCAGTGATAAATGATTAAATAAACTCTCCCAATCCTCTAATACACAATATGACTTTATTTCATAAAACTGTAAGAGCCTGAATAGCCTTGGGGGACGTGTGCTGTATAAAGCGTCTAATCTCTCTGACCAATCAGTCTAACCTCTTACTGACAATAAGCTTTTTAAAATTCATAATAATCCAAGTGATAGCAGTTAATACCTTCTTTTTTACATGACTATACCCTCTTTATGTCCACACAAACAAGACTAAATTGAATTTGTTCTGTGATTGACAGGTGCATTAGAGACCGGAGGGGGGTGGATCTCTCTTACCTGTCAGGCAAAGGAAAGAGCGCACCAAGGAGAAGTCAATACTCTCAATGCATTATAGAAGAGCGTTTCTTTTCTTAATACATCTGCGGGAAACCACACACGGCTCAAGGTACAGCTGCTCAAAATATCAGCATGAAAGATCACAGAGCGATCCTTTAAGGCCATGAGGGTTTGCTTACAGCGGTCACCTGATGTCCTATGGTTTTATGTTTCTGTACCGTATAGTTTAATATTTCAATAGTTTGCGGTCAGTAGAATTATTTAATGTTTTTATTAAAGATGTCTCATATGCTCTCCAGGGCTAAATGTATTTGATCAAAATTGCAGTACTATTGTGAAATATTACTGACATTTCAAATAATGGTTTTCTGCTTTAATGTATTTCAAAGTACATTAAAACAGAACAACTTTTATTGTTATAAGTTTGTTTCTTTGTCATGTTGCGATCACATCTACACCTCTCTCCTCACAAGGGATGTTACATGCAACTATGACATAATGTTGATTTGATGGTTGTTAACTTGCGTCCGTGTTGAGACAAACAGCTGAGACATGCTGAAACATTAAAGGTCAGTTATTAATTGCCATGTGCCGCAGGAGGGATCTGCCAAACAGAGATTTCACCTCCAGTAGTAATGCTTTCCACTGCCAGGTCACATCAGCCCGTGTCTGTTAAACTTCTCCAGGAATATCCACCTCCCTGCCAGAGTCAATCAGAATACACACCATTTACACTCATTACTGCCCATAAGATGACATGTCAACCAGTCTATACAGGTCTGGAATAAATAGACCCAGCCCAAGGAGTAGTCGTTTAAGTGTATGTGTGTGTGTTTTTGTTGACCCGTGCGTGTAATAGCATCTGAATTCAACACCACACATACACATTAGACACAATGTATGGGAAAATACCCTCAGGATGTGTGAATGCATGCATTTGCCCTCTGAGCCCTCGTTTAAAATGGCCTTTTAGATGATTAAACCATGTAGAAGGGGAGGAATTCAATGTTTGCTTCACTATTTACAGCATATATATTTATATATATATATATATATATATATATATATGTGTGTACAGGTGAAAAGGTTGCAGTTTAAGATAGCGAGAGAAAATCAGAGGTGAGCGTGTCGGTGTAAGGTCAAGTGTATTTTAATGACCACACATGGTAAATTTGCTGCAGAATCTGTGTGAACTGCATTAATGAGGCAGCTACGGCTATAATCTCTTTCCATCATAACCTAAGAGAAAATCACCAGTTTCTTCAACACTGCCTGCTTCTGAGAACAGTAACTTCATTACTGGGTTTGTTTATCGCTCAGTAAATTGTAAATGTTTTGGATGTGATAACATCTTTAACTAGTGTCAGCCTCAGATGACATTGACAGACCGCCTGCACACAGTAACTGAGGCACTTTCTCAAAATTGAAAGCTTTAATCTGATTGGCTTTTTTATGCACATTCCCGAAGTCATTGTGCACAGGTTTTTATTCTGGAATATTATTATCAACAGCATGTTTTGACTTATTAGTTTCAGCTAGAAACAATAAACTATTTGCTTGTAGGTCTGAAAAGTGAACTTGTTTCACTTTGAATTAAGTTTGCCTTTCTTACCCTAATAAAAAATAGTTACTCAGTAAAGTTCATTACATTTTTCTAAATACAAGATTAAAAGTTTTTTGTATTTTTCTCCTCAAGTATATGATATAGCTTGTTTTAAAATCTGAAAATATATTTTGCTGCATGTTTTCATTTACTAAACAGGATTGTGATATTAGAGACATTCCTTCAGGAATCTGACTGTACTAAAGTTGCGGTGTTACTAGTTGAGCTGGGGGCTTAGTATTCTACTATAGTATTCTACTAGTATTCTACTAAGTATTCTAGTATTCTACTATACTAGAATAAGCTGCCAAAAGAGCCAAATCTTTAAAATCATTCATTCAGGAATAAGATTATACCAGCTGTCCTGGTATTTTTTGAATCGCTAAAAAGACACGGCTCATTCAATTAATTCAAGTGCTAACTGGCTAGCAAGATTTTTTTTTTATTCACTAAACAATCAACTTTATTTAGGGATCAGACTACAAGTTGTGGTGTATGTTTTTGATTCAGAAAAATCTGGCTTGTTTTTTTTTATTATTCACTATAAAGAGCCAACTCATTGAAATCAATTGTTTTTGGCTGTCAAACTTTACTAGTTGCACTGGAGGTTTTTGATTCTCTAAAAAGTACATTACAGAGTCGTTTATACAGTAAAACTATATTTTTACTAGACAAAGAAAAGGAAAAAAGTTGTTTTGGGAAATGAACAGACAAGAAGATTGAGCTGGCAAATTAATGAGAATGTTATCGGTTAGCATTTCAGGTATCATAGACGTTTTTCTTTTCACCTGACTGGTGAAAAGGATATCATAAAAAAAAACACACGGGCAACTGCTAAAACCTCCTTTAAACCACATAGCAATGCATTAACAACCATTCAGAACACCTAAGTAATTGCATAGCAACTTCTCGTAAGCATTCAGAGTAACCTTTCATCATGGATTTAAGTTGTTCATTTTCTTCAACTTCAAAAATGTTCACAGAAGCACCTGCACAATTAATTTGAGCAAGCTTTCACTTTGTTGCGTGCTAAGAATAAAATAAAACTGTGGTTGATCAATTTTCATGTAGGTCAGGTGGCTTCTTCCTGTCTGAGTGGGCGATTCTTGGCCAGAATAAGCTGCAGACTAATCTGCGAGATATTGATGATGGTATAGTCTATAAAGAGACAAGTGTGTAAAGCTGTGTTTGTTAGCAGTAGTCCTCTATACTTGTGGTGTTGTCACTGTCTCCCTCTTTCTCTTTCTCTTCCCTTCAGTCTATGTGGTTCCCCACAAGGATGGAAAACCCTTCGGCAGTTAATTACTCCAGTCAGCTGTCAAACATATGATGGAATTGCAGACAAATCTCAGATGCTTTGATTATGTTCACGCCTAGCCTCATTCACGCTGGGATTATCAGGTTCCTCTCCATAAACCCGCCTGAAAGAGAAGTCGAGGAAGAGAAAGCGAGAAAGAAAACAAGGGGGAAGACGAGCGAGAGAGAACAAGAGCGGAGAGCACATCATATTTCCAACCGCTGCTAAATATGACCACATTAATTATAGATTTCTCAGCCTCACACATTTTTCTCCCGGAGGTATTTTTAGAAAAGAGTGAGAGATGTATTATTTCTTTAAGCGTGCTGACAGGTGTCGGGGGAATATGGACATGTTCGTAGAGTTGTCAGCCCGCTGTGCCGCGTCTGTTCACCGGTTAGGTCAGACAAGTATCTAATTAAATCAATCTAAGTCTTTATAATCACAGGTTTTTCATTTCAGCAGGCATCAGTCATCCCAGATAAGTACACAGTGAAATATAGGCCTACCTAGAGAAGGAGGAGGTTACGACGAATGGCAAGATAAGAGAGAGCGATAGGCCTGTCCCAAATGCCACATTCAGTCCTTTATGTCCTCTACTGACCCCACACTTTGGTGATGTAATGACACATAGACTTTTTTAACTTTGTATTTAAAGCTGCAGTCCGTAACTTTCGGCGCTCTAGCGGTTAACAAACAGAACTCTGTGCATCTTGCGGAAGAAAATTGTAGCCGGAACTACTTCTCTCTGTTATGTGTCTATACACATACTGATAAAAAAAATGTATAGCCTGAATGCACTGTAAGTCGCTTTGGATAAAAGCGTCTGCTAAATGCATAAATGCTAATGTAGATGTAAATGTCTTTGACAAATCACACAGGTACAGGGCTACTTCTCAGCGGTACCTACCCGAACCTAGTCTCAGCCTCAGATGTCATGCCCACGGACCATTGGCTAAACGTCTGATGCATATGTTACACTTATTCAGATAAGACAGAGATATTACTTATTGGACCTAAAAACAGTACACAGAATATCTTGGATCACAATTTGCAACTAGATGGATGTTCTGTTACTTCCTCTACAGTCAAAAATCTGGGTGTTATATTAGACAGCAACCTATCTTTTGAAAATCATATTTCCCATGTTACAAAAACAGCATTCTTCCATCTTAGAAACATTGCCAAGCTACGGAACATGTTAAGTGTTTCTGATGCAGAAAAGTTAGTTCATGCATTCATGACCTCTAGACTGGACTATTGTAATGCACTGCTAGGTGGTTGTCCTGCATCTTCAATAAACAAGCTACAGATAGTACAAAATGCTGCGGCTAGAGTCCTTACCAGGTCAAGAAAATATGATCATATTACTCCAATTTTACAGTCTCTGCACTGGCTACCTATTAAGTTTCCGTATCAGTTACAAAATATTATTACTTGCCTATAAGGCCCTAAATGTTTAGCTCCTGCGTACCTAACTAATCTTCTATCACGCTACAATCCAACCCGCTCCCTAAGGTCGCAAAACTCTGGACTCTTGGTAGTACCTAGGATAGCAAAGTCCACTAAAGGAGGTAGAACTTTTTCATATTTGGCTCCCAAACTCTGGAATAGCCTTCCTGATAACGTTCGGGTTCAGACACACTCTCTCTGTTTAAATCTAGATTAAAGACATCTCTTTAGCCAAGCATTCATATAATGCACCTCATAATCTTGTACTGCCGTATATCTGAATCAAATGCACATTATTATGCTTTAACTTTGGTTAACTGATAATTTCATCCAGGGTTGTTCCTGGATGGAACAACTGCTACGCTAATTGTCTTTTTGTTTATCTGTTTCTGCCACGGGATGTAACTAGGAATTACACAAGCTTCAGTCTGGATCCAACCCTTAAATGATCTGAGATGACCGAACACCTGAGAAGAGATGATGACAACCCCTCGGAGGACCTCAGAGGAAGCCAACCATCAGCGATTATACTGAATTAACCAAATTTTGCCATAAGTTGATTATATTGAGTTTCTACAGTGTGGATCTATTTTGGAAAGTTGATTTCCTGTGAAGTTGCTTTGCAACGATTGTATCGTAAAAGGCTCTATGCAAATAATCTTGAATTTAATTGGATTTAATTTATCTGGAAACACTTCAGTAGTGTCGAAGTCAGTCGGATTGGTGGAATTATGCAGGAATTCTGGGAGACGTGTGTGTCACGTTCTTTAACGTTCTGCCTGGAATCAAAGATGCCATGGTGCCAAACACCTCACGAAAGAAGAAAGCCGTTGTGTTTACAAATGTGACGGCAAACACTTATCAGGATCAACAAAACGCTGGATTTTCAAAAGTATGTGAAATATTTAAAGTTTGCGGCATATAATCTTTAAAATACATCCAAGAGTTTCACACACCGGTTTGTTATTGTGGCGACATTTCCACGCCCCGAAACGTGACGCTGAATGAACAGGACAAGCCAAAAGCACGGTTTGGAAAATTGATTCATGGTGTACTCGCTTATTATATCAATTTTGCAAATTTAACACAAATAAGTTACAGACACTTACTTTAAATAATAGTATTGAAATAATAATAAAATATATTTTTTGAACACTTATAAAATCCATAATGAGTTTCTTTAACTGGTCATTGTCATTTAATCAACCAGTCAATAACACATTTAGTTTAAAGCTGTTCCCGACTCAGAATATTTAGTTCAGGAATCGGACTACACTGATTGCACTGTTTCATTTTTTTCACTAAAAGGGCACATCCACACGAAGCCAGAGCTTTCCCTAACCAATCTTTTTTTTCCCCTTGTCTCAAGAAATATCTGCATACGCACGAAACTATGAAACCGACACAAAACGATGTAGTATACATGCCAGACCAGCATGTGGCGCTGTAATTATGCCACAGAGATACAGTAAAAACAAAGAAGACTTGGCATGTGCACAAACCTTGCGCTGTATACAAACCAAACACAACAACAAGAAAACGACCATGGAACAATACATTTATTATTCTGCGTTAATGTTAGTTAATAAAAAGACAATCATTCAGTGTTTTTTTGTGTTGTTGTTGCTGTAACGTTACGTAGCGGTCTCTGACTTGGGGCGAGACATGGGGTGATGACATCAAATGAAAGGGTGTTGTTTTCAGATTTATCCACTCTGGGACCCGGTTTAAAAAGAAAGCGGTTTCACACTCCCAAAACGCTGGATCCGTCTGGACGAAACGCAGATACGATACTAAATCTTCACGTATACTGCTAAACATGTCTCTGTGTGGACGGGGCCTAAACCAGCTCATTAGAATCATTTGTTAAGGAATCTGATTCCACCGGCGAGCTGCATGTTTTTGATTCACTAAAAAGAATAGACTCTGAGACATTCGTTCAGCAATCTGACTATACTAGTTCCACTGTATGTCATTAATTTGCTAAAAATACCTGGCTTGTTAGAATCATTCATTCTGGAATCATACTACACCAGCAGTACTGTATGTTTTTGATTCACTAAAACGAGGAGACTAAACAAAATCAGTTGTTATGGAATCAGACTATACAAGCTGCATTGTGTGTTTTTGGTTCACTAAAAAGGACTGACTAATTAGAATCATTCTTTCTAGAATTTGGACTTCACTGGTTTTGCTGAATATTTTCGATTGAGTAAAACTCATTAAAATAGTTCATTTGGGATTCAGACTTTACGAGTAGCACTGTTTTCATTAAAAAGGACTGATTCATTAAAATCATTAACTCCAGAATCAGACAATACAAATTGTTCTGTATGTTTTTGATTCACTAAGCAGAATCGACTCATTAGAGACATTCATTCTGGAATCCTACTAATTGAGTTGTAGGCATCTGATTTGCTAAAAATAAGCAATTCATTAGAGTAATTCATTTGGATTAGACTATATTCTGATTCACTAAAAATAACTGATTCTTTCTGCAATCGGACTTCACAGGTAGTGCTATATTTTTGATTCACTAAACTGAATCGACTTGCTAATAGAGACATTAGCTCGGGAATCAGACTATTCCAGTTGCGCTGTTTTTGATTAACTAAAAAGAGGTGTTAGAACAAGTAGTAAGAGAATGTTTGAACATCATTCTCATGTTCATATTACTTTCATTATGCTTTTCAGTGTGACAGATCCCTTTGCCCGTAACCTCAGGCTCTCCTCTCCTTCAGAATGTTTTAATGAAAAATATTAGGTTGTAAGCGGCTGTCTTTTCTGCTATGTTTTCACTTTACGTTGTATTGTAGTCCACTTTAGAGCCTCTAGCAGTGTGGGCTCAGAGAAAAAGGGAACATTGAGCACCATTCTGAATCTAAACGACTAAAGGGAGTCTTGTAGACTCTATATGCATACACAAATCTTCATCAAGTGCGCCTTAGGGCCTAATAGTGAGAAAATGAGCCCACCATTTTGGCTCAGACCTCCCAGCGCACTTGTTCGAACTTCCCTCTCATGTACGCATTACTCTGATTATGCTTAATTCACATTGACAGATCACTTTCCAGTGACCTCAAATGCAATAATAGACTCTTCCGACAGGCTTCTTAAGTAAACAAAGCAGGGACCTACACATCTGTTGCACATAATTACCCATTAAGGGTATTACGCTGAACAGAGCTAATAACACAGAGATTTCATTAGCCGCATCTACCCGGGCTTTCCTGTATGCTGTAACTCTCTCTCCCATCTCTGACAGATGCTATCATGTCATTAAAGACCCTTCAGGAAACAAACCATCTCCCAGAGTCATTTTCTTAATGCTTGAATGAAATAAAAATACATCTGCGTGGTAATTTAGGAATGTGGAAAAGAAATGGGGATGGATTTTCTTGGAGGAGAACGTCCTCTGTTTCTCGGTTTCACCTTGAGCGGTTTTCTTGGCGGATAAAGAGTATTTTGTCTATGTCTCCGACGCAGAGTGATCAATATCCTGACATGCAGGAAATAAAAACAGGGTGACATCCTCTCAAAGGAGAGATACAATAACGACGCTCGTCTCCAGCTCGCTCAATCCAATCCAGCATGATTCCCTGCGTTCTTTGAAGCCTGATCTCTCCGTCGCTCTCGAACTTCCTTCGTCTTATTTATTCCCTCTTCTTTTGTTTCCCCTGAAGCCCGATCCAGGCAGATCATATCCAGTGATCATCCAAGGTGACATTGATTTGATTGGACTCTTGCGAGCGCTCTGCTTCTGTTACGGGGCGATGGGCCTCCATCCCAGAAGTTGTTTCTCTCGCTGACAGACACACGCTGATGAATGGGAATGGCTGTATCAGACAGATCCACCATGTCGAGAGATAAAGAGATAACCGGCTTGCAGGGGAATCTGTCTTTCCACCCGTAGGTCCAGAGGCATCTGTCAGAGCCAGAAGCGCAATCGAGGACGATTCGTAGGATCTCGCTGACCTTCTAGAGCAGGGGTAGGCAATGTCGGACCTGGAGTGCCGCTGTCCTATAGAGTTTAGCTCCAACCCTAATCAAACACACCTGAAAAAGCTAATCAAGATCTTCAGAATTACTAGGGCTACAGGCAGATGAGGTTTTTTCAGGGTTGGAGATAAACTCTGCAGGACATCGGCACTCCAGGACCAACGTTGCCAATCCCTGTTCTAGAGCATGACCTTTGACCCTCTGCTGGCAGGGATGGATACAGAAAGGAGAACATAGGCTTTTCAACAGATTTTCCTCTCAGATCCTGTTCTTCTTATCGATGTAAAGACAACATGAAATCAAATTGAGTTTATTTATATATTTATTTATGAATGAATGTACTTGCTCTGATTCTGAAGTTTAAAATTCAGTATTATAACATTCTGTATTGTGGCTCTTTATTCTATATTAGTTCTAAATTAATAAAATTATAGCGCTATTGTGCTTTGGGCATCCAGAGTTCGAGTCCCGGCTTGTGGACCTTTCCCGAGACCGACCATCCGCTCTCTTCCAATCGCTTCCTGCCTAAAATACTAAATAATAAACATAGGCAAAATATGTAATAAATAAATAAATTGTCCATTAGTTTAATTCCCTTTAGTTAGGGTAATGAACTTGAAAAACAAACGTATTTCATTGAAAGAATAATGTATTAAATCCTTATAAAATGGTTTATTGTTTAATCCTTTTCAAAAAATATATTGTATAAACAATTAGAAAATAATAAATAAATCAGAAATAATATTGAGAATTAATATTATAAATATGATGCTTGCAGAGTATTCTGTTGATTTTTATTCTTCTCAGCCAAACCATTTGCTGCATCTGAATAACAATAAAAAAAGCCATTTAAATTAAATACTAGTTATGGGTCTTCCAAAAAACTAAAAAACAAGGCATTTCTTTTCACTAATTTTAAAAGGAAATACTGTAGAATCTTTATATTTTAATTGGAGATAAATTAACACCGAAACACTGCCCTTGTCATGCCATTTTTATGGTGTTTTTAACTATCTGTGGTAAAGAAACCTTTTTACATGTTTGTGCCTATATTACCTCTGTAATTCATCCTGAATGAAGTCCTAAAACAAATGCTCCAAACATTGTGTTCAGTTATTACTCCCATAAATAAAACCGATATGTGTTTTTGCTGCATAGTGAGGGGTATTTGGAGATAAATGTATATTATCCATCTGCGTTACTGTGAAATAGTCAGGAAATGCAGGCGTAAGAATGTGTGTGCGCATTAGAGAGGTTTTCTTTGGCATCACAAACTACTCTCTGGCGACGAGACAGCAAGAACAGCAGTTCATCAAAACAAGCTGTTTTTGCTGACAGTAATCTATAATATTATCTATGCCGGTTGAGTTTCACAAAATGACAGAATCTGTTACTTCAACGCTCATTTCAAAGATGTCTGGAAAATCTTTTAACCACTAGTTGTTCCAAGGCCCACTCCCAGGTTTGGAGATGTTGTGTAATGGAGGGTTTGCTATTCATTGGTCGCAGGTTCAATTCCAGTTTTGTTTGGTGCTCTCTCATAGGTGGGAATTTGCTAAGAATTAATTGTGCCCAATGCGTTTTTGCATGTGTTTATGAGAGTTTTATGCAAATTAGGTAATGGCTCAAAAGCGCCCTGTGTTAGAATCCATTTGCACAGCGCAGTTTCTGATATCGCTTTGCTATTTAGGGCCTGGTTATACCAGACTGTGATTATACTACATTTATGACCTGGTTACACAGGATTGCGGTCGGTTGGTGAATTAACAGGGATTTGAACTGAAATATATCACGTGCAAGTGTTCGTTCTATAAACGTCATTTGAGAGACGCATTTAAGCTTCTGTGTGATGTACCCAGTGTGATCTCATTGGTATTTGCTGTTAATCACCTGGGAGGTGTGATTGTAGCACCTGTTATTTATTTATTTTTATTTACATTTAGACATAGACAATGATAGGTACAATATCAACTAAATAAGACATCAAATGTATAGTATGATGTCAATTTATTATAAATAAGACCAATACTTTGAAGGACTTTTGAACATTTTTGATGTTTTTATCATCTGTTTGGACTCTCATTCTGACGGCACCCATTCACAACAAAAACCATCCATTGGTGAGCAAGTGATGTAATGCTACATTTCTCCAAATCTGTTCTGACGAAGAAACAAACTCATCTACATCTTGGATGGTCTGAGGGTGAGTACATTTTACACAAGTACACAAACAAATTACACTTTTGGGGTGAACAATTCCATTAAAACTACGCTCGGCTGAAGTTTTGATGAAACTGATTTACACTGCATATTTAGAGTATAAGTAAAAATATCATTTTGATTGATTTTTTAAACTCTTTTTTAGACCCTATTTGGAGTGATATTTGAAAATGCACTCTTTTGTGTTTTGAATATACATTTAAACTCCCCCAGCATATACATTGTGTGTGCATTGGATTGTTTTCCTTTTGAATAGAGGAACGTTTTAGCGTCTGCGTTGACATCCCATGAATTGTTGTCTGAAATGTGAGCGTGTGTTATACTGTGGGACAGACAGTGGATTTTTAAACATCCATTTCCCTCAGAGTCTGAGCGATTATGATCAACAACCTCCCCTCTAACTGACCGCAATTTTCCTTGGAGGCCAGAAGGAAGACTTTAAAAGACTTATTTTCCTCATGCACACAGACAAGGCTCTCATTACAGACACGCTGAATTATGACATCATAGACAGATGTATCATTATGATTCAGTGCCATTATGACATCACCAGCCTAACACAATCGAACAGTCGCTCTAAAAGTGTAGATGTGTGCTTTCTCATCTGTTTGATAGCATTAGCTCTATAATGCCATAGAATATATTGCGCACATCTGTAAATAAAACCGTGACATCATATAAAACGGCCATAAAGCACGAGTCTTTGCCTCCCTGTCTCTCTTTAATGATAACTGAGACTCCAACGCAGAGCAGCTGGACAAGTGAATGAATTAATAATGGCATATCTCATATCTCATAAATAAAATGTTTCTACAAATATCTGATCTCTTAAATACCGGCAATCGACAGCGCTCGGTTTGCTTTTGGAGATGTGCTTTCAAAAAGGAGCATACACCTTAAACATCGTCTTGAATGATCAGGATATATAATAGCACAGCACAGTCAGTACCAAAGCAAGATATGGATACTGGCCTGCATTGTGCTGCGGATGTAGATATGAAATATTTGCTTTATTTTTTTCAGCAGAGTTTTCAGAAAGCAATCATCTTTAATAGAAATGTTGCCGATGTATTTACTGTCATGTCTTTTATATATTTCTTTAATAAGATATTTTTATGATAAGTCACACAGTGTAGAATTTGTTTGTAATTAATTTGTTTCTGCATGTCATACAATGTGGTCTCATTATTATTATTCATAACTGTAAAGTGTCCTTCTAGTGCATGCTTATTTGTACTATGTGATAGCAATAAAACAAGAAGTTTTACACATGCATGAACGTACGAACTTGAACTTTAGAGCGGTTTACAACGAACATTAAAATCTCAGAATTCATAGGTTTATTTTATTGTATGGAATATATTGTGAATATTAATATTAATATAAATAAAAAAATATTGATATTCATTATTAATTAAATTAATATTAACTTTTTTATTTTAAAGTAATACTAGCTTACATTTTTTAATATTAAATGTTATGTAAATGTTATTAAATGTTGTAAATGAATGTAAATTTAGATACTGTTAGTACTGTGCAGTACAAAAACAAAACTCTGTATTTATATAGTATGACCAGACATCAGAGGTGCATACAGTCTTCTGTATAAACGGTTTTACGTTTTAGATTCGGTGGATATTTTACCTTTAAGTGTTTAAAAAATGAATATACTGGAATACTGGAAATGAATATGAACAAGATCACCCTGCATATATAACTGGCGTATATTTTTGAGCTCATTTATCTTTCCTTTGTGTCGTTTGATCTCTGAAACGTTCATCTGCTTGTTCTCTGAGACTTTACAGGGGCCTGGCTGATCATGTAAATGGATAAAACACTGAATTTGACGCGTCACATGAGTGTGATGAAGAGGTACATGCATGCAGATGAGAAACAGCAGCAGTGTTTGTGCTGACTTTGTTCTTGGTGGTATGACCAAAAATAATGATGTCTACTGCATGAAGGCATTCTTCTCCTGTTAGGAGTGAATCTCACTAAACCTGTCAAGAACACGTCTGGGTCATATTTCAGCCCAGAATTCAAAGAAAGAGGTAAGCGATTATATTTTGCTGTATTTTGGAATTATAAATTTGCTTTGTGACAATAGCTTTATGGAAGTTTGCATTACTTAAAAAATATATATATATATATTATTTTATATATAATATATATATATATATTGCTGCAATGTGAAAAATAATGTTATTAGGTATGAATACTTTATTGTAGTGTGTGTTGATCAGACTTTAAGCTGATTTAAATGTAATGACACATAATATTCATTAATGAAAATAATGGTAACTACCAAAAAACATACATTTCGAGTGAATTTGAGGAAAACAAGCTTAATTGTCATGAAAGTGAAAAATGCATTTTAACAGGCTCAATAAAAAAGTGAAAAATAAATAACAGACTCAATAACATTTTTTACTTTCTTTATGCATAATATAATGTGTTTTTTAATTTGGATTTTGAAAAGCGACATGTTTTTGTGAAATGCACACGTAGACTTCTGACTAATTGAACTAATATTTTCTGGAGCTGGTGAGTTTGAATAATGCTTTTTATTTCATTGTGCTTGTGTGATTTCCATCAGAAACATCTGTGTTGAATGGTGCCTTGCTAAAGGGTTTAATTGGACTGAAGGCTATTTGAAAGCACAGCACGCTGGACGCTGCTCCATTCAGGTGAATGTTTTCATTGTTGTAGCCACAAAACCTCTCTGTATAAAGCTGCACACACTCTCTTTTTATTTATTAGAAACACAGGGAACCAGAGATTTCTTGAACCCAAAGTTTCAGGTCAGGTCAGTTCATTGTTCACTTATGATACAGAAAAAAACAGAAATATCAACATCTTATTAATGTTTCAGGTTTTTGCTTTATTTAGATTTTCTGTTGAAAAATCACATTAAACACTAAAAGGAGATTCTTGGAAATCTCCCACATCACACATTTAGATTTGTACATTTTCTGGTATTTACTGTTTTATTGCTTTTTTTATGTTTGATTCTGTGCACCATCTTTATATAAGAATTGGCCAACCTGGTCTCATAAAAAATTGTTTAATATGTACTTATTGGTACGAATTCTGCGTCTTGCTAAAAAGTGCACTCAGGTACATACATGCCATGAGACCAGGTAGGAATTTGCCATGGTTTATGAAATCCCACCCCTCTCCAAAAAAACACATTTTGGTAGCTCAAGTAAATTTTAGATTTTAAAAGCTTAACTATTGCATTTTATTAGTATTACAGAATATAATAATTGATCATAACGTGTCTATTAAATTGCTTTATTAATTATTACTTATTCAAATCATTGACTGAATTTTTATTTTGATGAACCTAACTTTTAACTCAGTCACTCAATGTTTATAAACTGTGGGGGGGGGGGGGGACTCTACTGAGGAAACTGTTGTTAAATATATATGCACTTTATTACATATTGATTAAGTGTCTTTAAATGTTTATATTTCAACATAAAATACCAGAAAATATTAATAACAAACTGCTCTATGTGCAGTTTAAATGGTTAATGATGATTAAATAAATGTTATTTTCAATTTCAGTTTTTGGCAAAGTGAAAACTTAAATGCTGACTGTTTGAGTAAAAAATTTTTGGGGGGTTTATTACTATTATTATTTAGGAAATACGATTTATAAAAATGTGATATTGTAAACAAGACCCACATTATTTAAAGTCTGTTTGAAGCACCTTTGTTTGTTTTTTTTTAATATATTTTTTGTATATACAGTATGCACTGATTCAGCACCCAAATATCTTGCGCTGTAAACATCGTCGCTGTATTTTTACAGTGAATTTCTGCTGTGTGCTTAACACAGTGCTTAACTGTACATTTAATAGGATATTTTTCTACATTAAGTTTGAGCTAAAAGAACAACCTCTGATTAATGAAATCTTTCTCTGGTGTGTGTGTGTGTGTGTGTGTGTGTGTGTGTGTGTGTGTGTGTGTGTGTGTGTGTGTGTGTGTGTGTGTGTGTGTGTGTGTGTGTGTGTGTGTGTGTGTGTGTGTGTGTGTGTGTGTGTGCGCACGCACTTGAGTCACAATCCGCTCATTCTTTTGGAAGACAATGAATGTGTTTTTGTCTATAGCTAGTAGTAAGTGTGTGTGTGACTCTAAATCGAGGTTAAAACATTTGTTTCTCGTATATCTCGTCATGAATCAAACAAAACCATGCACACAATCACATGGACTCGAGTGTTTCTCTGTGTCTCATTATAAATGTTGTTGTTGTGTAAATGTTGCTTTTGTGTCTAATAGCACAGCACTACACTGTTCATTAATTCTCTCCATTCAAAGCATCTCTCCACATTGCTATGTCTGTGGAGTGTGCTTACAATGCATTCTGGATTGATTTTGCTCCTCTCTCCTCTGCGCACAAAATTTGACTATAAAATCAGCGCACCCATCTCAGTATCACAATGGAGGATAGCATTTACGGCACCACAACAATATAGAGACTGGAAATTAGCTGAGAGTGCAGGATGGAAAAATAAATACAGGGGGGAACAAAGCCTGTTTATTCAGGTCTGCTCATGGCCGAGACAAGCTTCACTATATTGCTTAAGCTTAGTTCAGTTCACTAAGAGTATATATTTAACTTAACTTACTCCACATTTGGTGCTATTTTGTCTAAAATAGACTTGCACTGAAGGAGTGATATTTTTTTTCACAGAAAATGTGAATATCTTGCGGTTATTACAGATATTACAAATAAGACGAAAAGAAGATTCTTCATTTGAAAGTACTTTGACAGTTTTACAATTTGAAAAATAATTGTACTGTCTCACAAAGGTAAAAGAAAGTAACTGTGGTAACACTGGAGCAATGTTATTGTTAACTAAAACTATTAAAAAAATGTTTATTGAAATAAAACATACATATTAGATGGAAAAGATAAAAGATAAAAATTGAACAAATCAAAAATAGTATTATATTATAAATTATTAATACATAATAAATACATTAATATATATGAATATATTAATATTTAGATATTTACTAAAAGAAAAGAAAAAACTAAATGACAGAAATGCATAAAATACAAAAAATTGCAAGTGTAATAATACCAGATACTAAATACCAAATAATACAAAATACTAATGAAAACTATAATAGTATATAACATAATTATATTATAAAACTCTGCTAGAGCTATTCAAAATCCTAAATATTTACAATTTTAAAGAAATTCAAGTTTTGAAAGAAATTAAAGTTGTATGTATTTATTTATTGAATATACTCATACGTAATATTAAATAAATATCATAATATTACATACATATCTGTTGTGCAGCTTCCTCAGGGCTGAGCCAATTAAAAAAAACTTTTTTATTTATTTATTTTTTATGGATGTATACATGTAGTGGGTAAATGTGCAGAACTCTTAAAAAACAGGGCACAAAATACTGCATTAATATGAATTAATGTTTTCATATTTTTTACAGATGTTTTTACCTGTAATGTTTTGAATTTTGCACTTTGTTTTGTTTTAGAGTATAACAGAAATGTCCGTAAAAATAATGGATAATGTCCTGGCAGAAAATTACCTAACACTTTTTTAATGTGAAGATCTAAAATGAATTGAGTATGAAGCACATGTCTTTTACGGATCTCTCTCTTTTTGATCATAGCATGAACAGAAGCGCTGACTGCTTTAATGTCAGAACATGTCCAGGAAAGCCAGACAGCAATATCCCATCTTCTTATGGTCTTATGTCCAGCTAAATCTAAACATTTGGTCACATGATAACTTCAATTCAATTAGGTAATCCAGGAATAATGTCCTTTTGGTTTGTACAGTGAAATATAATCTGTGGACTGCTCTGTTTAATCTTTTGTCAGTTTAATGCTACTAAAGACTCTCTCTCTCTCTCTCTCCCTCTCTCGTCTCTCTCTCTCTCTCTCAGGTCTCTCTCTCTCCCTCCCCCCTCTCTCTCTCTCTCTCTCCTCTCTCTCTCTCTCTCTCTCTGTAATGCAGAAAGCAGACAGGCTTTTCTGGACAGATTGGCAGAATAGCAGCACTTAACCCTGAGCTAAATCTGACATTGCTGAATATCCAGACAGCACTCTGCAGAAAATAATATACTCAGAGATTGCAGGGCAGACAATATTTGTATGCGTAACAGGGTTTGTGGTTGTCCTAATTTTGATGCTACTTGTGCATTTTGGGTGATAAACCTTTCTCCATTTGCAGAAGAGAGATGAGCTGCATATTTCTGCTTGTTCTTCCTCCGCAGATTGTAAATGACAGAAATCATCAAACTGTGACATATTCATTGATGCATTCATAGGAGCTTATAATTATAAACGGGACTGATCCTACATTTAAAAAGAGATTACAGTAACCATACGTAAATAAAATAAGTGATATGTGCATTAGCACCATCAAACTATTTTCTTGATGTCTTTGTGTCATTTGTAAATGAAATATCATGGTGATAGTATTTTTTTATTATACTCTATAAGTTGTAATTGTGCATGATAACTGTGCAATAGATTTAGCCTTTTATGTCTTATTAGGTACAATAATACACAAGACAAATTTACTCAGCCATGCTCTATGGCAGGGGTTTTCAAACTGTGGCCCAAACTTAGACAAGTTTATACAAAACTGCATGAATGAAGAAATAAATGAAAAAAGTACATTACTGTAGTAAGTAAAAACGAAATAATGTATAAATAACAACAATAAATAAATAAATATATAAAGCTAGGATTAAATAAATAATTTAAATAGTTGAATAATTTGATTTTAAACATAAATTATTTAAATAAATAATACATATTACAATAATACAAATGATACAACAGTAAGGCAAAACTGATTTAATGTGCAGGTAACTGTGTTCTTCCTGGAATTGGTGAAAGGGCTTTTAATGGTCTGTTGAGAGTCAAGTTCTCAGGCAGCTACGCTTAGTGTTTCCGAGGAAGATCAGTTCTTTGAATCTCAAAGTTTAGTGGCACAAAATCTCGGAAAGACTTTTAGCATTTTGAGGTACTTTAATCAAATTTGAGATCCTGCTTACTTGGTACTCCATAGAATTCCATTTCTAAACATGCTTTTAGTTTTTCCTTTAACTAACAATCTGACAAACACACTTTCTCTTCATTACTCACCAATTATTTTCCATTTATATGGCCAGAAGCACCTGGATGGGTTTCTCAGCTGTGTTGACCCAGTGCTGGGTCAGATATCTGACACCTGATATCGGACGGGAAGCACTTTCTGTGACAGAATCGTCCCACACACCGTCATGTTCATCTTTACGGAAGTGCAAATTAATCAGAGAGTTCAGGAAAGAGCAGGTGGGTGTTTATACAACTACAGTCCAGTTAATGCAGAAATGTATATATTTATACATTTATGAATACATTTGGTGAATGCTTTTTAGCTAATCTGTTGCATGCAAGGTATTTTTCTTTCTTTCTTTTTTATTTTTCTTTCTTTCTTCTTTTTCTTTCTTTCTTTCTTTCTAAAATTAAGAATTTTTAACTAAGTGTCGATACAGTGCATTTATATATTTACTTTCATTTATGCATATATTTGGCTGACACTTTTACTTAATCTAAAGCAGCTCAAATTGTATTCAAGTTATATATATGTATTTATTCTGTTGATTTATGTTTTATTTTATTTATTATCAATTATTATCATCATTATCATTATTTTTTTATTGATTTTATTCTTAATTTTTTTTATTTAAATTTTTTTATCTTTCTAAAAAAATTTTTTTTTAATGTTTATTTATTTATTTATTTAAATGTAATTAATTTACCTGTGAGGTGGATGGATTATCTCGGCAAAGGAGAAGTGCTCACTAACACAGATTTAGACAGATTTGTGAACAATATTTGAGAGATTTAGACCTTTTGTGTACATAGAAAAAGTCTTGGATTTTTGAGTTCAGCTCATGAAAAATGGGGGCAAAAACAAAAGTGTTGCATTTATAATTTTGTTCAGTGTAATTAGTCAACTTTTCATTCCATGAATTTCTAAAATATATATTTTTGCACTGCTACAAAGATGCATTCGCTGTTCCAAATTTAGAGCAGCATGGCTCATTAGAATGGCAAGTTAGTATCTGTACTAATACTTGATTCCAAATCTGTTCTAGGAAAACTCCTTATATTTAATCTGTGTGCTTTTCAGAGTATATTAGATATTAGATATGTCACGTCTCTTTCGGCCTGAGTGTTTCTGGTGATTCATGTATTTTTTATTGCAATTTTGTGCCCTGCAGTACCAATTTCTTGTTCAAGCATGAATCATGGAACCCATCTATACAGAACCAATGACCCGATACAGGAAATAGATGAATAGATTGAATCAAAATAAATCTGTAGTCTGTATCACAAAACAAATTAGTTTCATAGTATTGTCTGAAATTTCTGAAAAATCCATTGGTGTTCTTGCGTGGGAAACTGATTTGATTTGTGCTCTGCTCCATCTAACCTTATTAGACTCGGCATCAAAAACCAGCAGCAGGTGTCTCGAAAAAGTGCTTTTAATTACAGCTGTGAGTCATAGCTGTAATTCTCCATCCACAGGAGTTGGTACAGACCCTGCGCTCCAGCTGTCATTGTGTATTTCACACAACAATAATGTCCATCATTGGCAGAGCGAGGCAGAGAGCAACAGGAGAGCTCCATTAGATCCATTACGGCACAGTCAGAAGTCGTCAGGTTTTGTCAAGAATGTGAATTTAGTGTTTGTCTGTCAGCTCCGCCCCTTTGGCTTTTCGACTGGTCTAATTGGCTCGTTCCCTCTGTGGTCCCTTTTTGTGCTGACTGATAAAATGTGTGAGATTATAATAGAGAAAAAGAGAGATAATTAAGCCCCTAATATATATATATATATATATATATATAATATTACATTTTGTATATTTTATATGTTTTTATATAAGTCCAATAGAAGTCAGTCTGAATTTGTTGTTGTTGTATCACTGATAGTATCATTTTGTTGTTCTATCTAGCATTCTTTCTGCTGATCTACTGATCTGTACGGTGGCCGAGAGAGCTCAACGCACTGCAAATAGAAAAAACACCTGCAAATTAAGAAAACAACTTCCTCAATTTGACAACACACACGCTGCAAATGCTCACAGCACAACCAAAAAAGAAACGCGCTGCAAATAAAATGTATTTGGTTGTGTTGTGAGCATTTCAGTGTGATTTGTTTGTGTTGTGAGCATTTACCATCTGCTGTCAAACTGATGAAAATGTTTTCTTGATTTGCTGGTGCTTTTTCCTATTTGCATGTGTTTTGTGAAGTTGCAGCGCGTTGAGCTCTCTCGGCCACCGTAGAGCTGCTTATTTGTCTATCTATCTGCATCATATCCATATGAACGCTTATTTCTGTAAAAAAAAGTCAAAATTCTATAGATGTTTACAGGTGCATCTCAATAAATTAGAATGTCGTGGAAAAGTTCATTTATTTCAGTAATTCAACTCAAATTATGAAACTTGTGTATTAAATAAATTAAATGCACACAGACTGAAGTAGTTTAAGTTTTTGGTACTTTTAATTGTGATGATTTTGGCTCACATTTAACAAAAACCCAATTCTGAGAAAAAAAAATCAATTCTGAAAAATCAATTGTCTATCTATCTATATTTCCATATGAAAGCTTATTTCAGTATAAAAAAAATTCTGACTTTTTCTCGCAATTCAGATAAAACAAATACAAGATATAAACTCAGAATTGCAAGATATGCTGAATTAAAGATATAAACCTATGGTAAAAAAAACAACATTTAAATTAAATTAAACTCAGAATTCTGAGGAAAAAAGTCAGAATTCTATAGATGTTTATGTCTTACAATTCTAAAGAATTCTACAATTCTAAAGTTTATATTTTACAATTATGAGATATATAAGTTTGGGGTCATATAAACACCGAATTGTGAGATATAGACATACAATTCCGAAAATAAATGTATCCGAATTGCAAGGAAAAGTTAGAATTGTGAGATAAAATAACTGTTTTATTCTGTGGCAGAAACAAAAAATGGAATTGCAAGACATGAACTCAAAATGATGAGAGAGTCATGAAAAATGTGACATATAAGTTTATTGCTCACAATTATGTAAAAAAAAAAACTGTAATTGAAAAAAATGCAAGGAAAGAACGGAAGTGTCTTGTTTATGTCTCACTATTCTGAGTTTATATTTTGCAATTATGAGATATTATTGTGAGATATAAATAAATGAATAAATCAGAATTGCAAGGAAAAGGTCAGGATTGTGTATTTAGTTTTTTGTTTAAAAAAAAAAGCTTCCATATACCCATCATGTTAATATCTGCCTTAAAAAATACTATTTGCAGACCATTGATATTTACAGTCATGAGAAGGTCCACCACCCTGATGATTACCAGCTTAGTTTTTGCAAATTAATATTTGTGGTTCAGCGCATTCTGCTTTACTTGCCGTGGCTTTGTTAAATTTCTCTATTCGCTACAGCGTGAACGAACGAAATCAGCTGGCTGGCTAATGTAAAGCGCAGACACTGTTTATTCCGAGATTCATCAAAAGCAGTGGTTTTATTAAGAAAGGCCCGAGCACTTTAAAAGGCTTTAAATGTAATCTAGCAGAGCCCAGACTCAGCGTCTCAGAGTGATCGTGCCATTAATCTTGTTACGGGCCTGCACTCCCTACCAGCTTTAAATATGCATTAAAAAGAATGGAGCCATTGAGCATATTTGGTGTATAAAAGATATTGGCTCGTCATTAAAAAGCCATGTTAGCCCTTTAAAGTGAGGAGAGGTGATTTCATGCTTGAGCGGGTGCTGTGCCACCCCTGAGCTGCTGTCCTTGGCAGAGCGTGCCACTCAAACATCAGCCCTTCACTCAGACGCTTCACTGAAGGAGCTGAGAGGGGAAAGGGTCAAAGGTCAATTCAGAGGTGGATTTGATGTCAAGTCTTAGGAGTCAGTCACAATCTGTCGTTCGTTGTGTCACACCTTCTATCATTCTGTTGTCCCTTCTGTCATTCTAGCATTTTTTGTACTGTACTATTTTTATTTCTGTCGTTCTACTATTTTTGTCATTATTTCAATTTTTCTTTTGATCATTCTGTCTGTTGATCTATATATTGTTCTATCTATCGTTCCTTCTATTGATCTTTCTATCATTGTATTTATTGTTCTATATGTTCTTCCGTTCTTTCTATTGTTCTTTCTATCATTATTTCTATTGTTTCTGTCATTCTTTCTATCATTCTGCCATTTTTTTGTCATTCTATCTAACTTCAAGCAATTTCTCTTTTATCTATTTTCTATCTACATGTATTCGTTTTTTCCTTGTATTGTTTTGATTTATCGCTCTCTCTTTTTATTGTTCTATTTGTTGTTCTTTCATTCTATCTATCTTGTAGCTATTGTTCTTTCATTTTCTCTATTTTCTATTTATTTTCTATGCATTGTTCTTTCTATCATTAATTTAATTTTCTACTATTCTATCTAGTTCTTTATATCATTCTTTTATTCTGTCTATCGTCCTGTCATTCTTCCTATTATTCTATCTACTATTCTATTTTTTCTTTCATTCTTTCTATTTTTCTCTCCATGGTTTGATCATTCTGTCATTCAGTGTATCATTAGATTTGTCTTTCTATCGTTCTATGTATTATTTGATCACTCAGTCAACTATAATTGTATTGCTCTATCTATCATTTTTTATTTTGTTCTGTCTGTCCGTTCGTGTCCGTCCGTCGTCCGTCCACTCATCAATCACTATCCATTTATCTATCCCTTCATCAACATATTTTTTTCCTATCTATCCCTCAATCTATCTGCCTATCCATCTAACTGTCCATCTGTCTGTCCATCCATACATCATTCACCCAATTATATATTTTAAGAAGAGTGAATATTAAAAATGTTCTAGTCAACATGTTCCGACATCCTGCCCTACAAAGATGTTACGGATCTCGATTCCACGTTCTTTGTAACTGACTAACAGGAAAGAATAGTGTGCTGACTGACCCAGAAACGAGCGAGACTCATCCACAGCGCGGGAGTGTATCAGTTCCTCCGAGCAATCCCACGGTCGTACCGGCCCCTCGCACGAGACTCTCAATCAACTATGCATGACTTGCCCTTAATAGGTTTCTTCACTGGAAATTTGGAACGGTTGTTAGCTGCTCGACTGGTTTGGAACCACTTTGGTCCCTCGAGAATGGAGCTATATAATAACAGTCTGCAAGAACAACTATCACAAGAATGGGGAGGGAGGGCTATGTAAAGTAAATATTTGAAGTTTATTATAGTGTCATAGTAGCCCCAGAGACAGCTCTGCTTTAAAGCTTCTAATTTGAACAATCTATGTAAAGTTAATTATTTGAAGTTTATTATAGTGTCAGGTTGAAATGGAGAAGAAAGTAGCCCCAGAGACAAGCTCTGCTTTCTCTCTCTCTCTCTCTCTCTCTCTCTCTCTCTCTCTCTCTCTCTCTCTCTCTCTCTCTCTCTCTCTCTCTCTCTCTCTCTCTCTCTCTCTCTCTCGTCCTATCTATGGTTCTATCATTATCATTCTATCTATCGTTCTATCATTATTGTTCTGTCTTTCTGTCTGTCTATCGGTCTGTCATTCTATCTGTTGTTTTATATATCTATCCCTCTATCTCTCTGTTGTTCTAGCATTATATTGCTCTATCGTTTTATATATCGTTCTATAGTTTTATAATTTTTTTCCTGTCTATCCATTCATTCTATCTATTGCCCTATATATAAATAATATATATATATATATATATATATATAATTGTATTACTTGATCTATCATTCTCTTGTTCTTTTGCTCTATCGCTCTGTCATTCTATCATTTATACTGTCTGTCAGTCTGTCTCTGTATGTATTTTTCAGTCTGCCGTTCTGTCTGTCTCTACAGCTGTTTATGAGATGACATCCTCCTCCTGTATCTGCTTTGGTCATACCTGTATCATAACAAATTGAGTGTTTAATGAATTTCCATGCTGTCTGTGTTCACTGATCTAGAACAGAATTTCTCATTATTGTACCGTCACTCTGGTAACCTCACATGCAAGTCTGTGTCTCTGATCACAGTATGAATTAGTGAAGTGCATGGACAATTCTTCTCCAGACTCACGCTGGGAACATCTTACCCACCAGCTGAGCTTCCAGACGGATTGACGGGGAACATCGATAGGATGGCCCTTCACTGAATGAGAGCTTCAACGAGGAGAGACCACTCATGCAGACCTCTATATAACACAAGACTCTCTCTGACCTGCAGCTTTTGTTGACATGGACCTGTTTGGTCTGTCTCTAAGTAAATAGTCTCTTCCAGCTGTGCGAATTAATTATAACATGCATTTGAAAGGTTATCAGCAAAGCACAATGAGTTTCATATGTGTGTATTTGTTATTTAGTCCAAACCTGAGGATGTCCTAAGAGCATACATATTTATTACATACATACGTGTTAATATTTACATAATTATATTTAAAGGATATGTCTATAATGTTTATATGATGAAAAAAATAAAGCTTATTATAATTACTACAGACTTACCCTGACTTTGCTTTGACTAAAAAGTAAACAAAAAGTTAATAAATTATGATTCGTTTTCACCTTTGAGAATGTCTCCAAAGGAATGTTTTGTCAGATTAATCTGGCTAATTTGTCCCCAAAGAATAACTAAAACACACACACACACACACACACACACACACACACACACACACACACACACACACACACACACACACACACACACACACACACACACACACACACACACACACACACACACACACAACACACACACAACACACCCACACACAACACACACACACACACACACACACACACACACACACACACACACACACACACACACACACACACACACACAGGTGATTTGTTGAGCTGCTGTTCAGGCACTGTGATCATAGAAATGCAAATATCTGTTTTAATTAGTGTTGCATGTTTTGATGCACAATATTTATCCTTTACCTGTGAGCAGTTTTCCTTCTCTAACAACTTACATTTGAATTCATTAATTTAGGTCACACTTTTATTCAAAGTGACCTACAAATATGAGATGCAAGGAGAAGCAGTAAACCAACTTCCATCTGTACCACTGCACAGGTCAAATCTGCTGAAAATAAATTGAAGGTACTAGAGTGCTACATGTTATTGTATTTTTCTCCATCCGTTGTTGCTATTGTTTAAGTATAAGAAAACTACATGGTTTTTATAACATTTAGCATTCAGCTTGTTAGATAATGTTATTATACTAACATCTTTAACAACCTTTGTTAATTTAAGTTCATGTTAATGTCTACGTGCACTATGTTTATAACATGCAATACATTCTTACAAGTTTGGGGTCAGTAATATTTTTTAAACAAAAATGTATAATTTTATTAATCAAAAGTGTATGACACTAATGACATTTATAATGTTAATCCTATTATAATAGTATTAAATGGTTTTCACTATTGATAAAATTAAGAAATATTTATTGAACAACAAATCATCATATTTGAATGATTTCTGAAGGTCATGTGACTAAAGACTGGCGTAATGCTGCTGAAAATTCACCTTTGCATCGCACTAATAAATTACATTTTAAAATATAACCAAATAGAAGACAGTTCTTTTAAATTGTAATAATATTTCACAATATTATTGATTTTCCTATATTTTTGATCAAATAAATGCAGCCTTGGTGTGAGCAAAAGTGACGACTTTAGTAAAAAAAAATATTTTAAGAATATTTTTAGTATTAATATTGATACATTATAAAATAAAATGGAATAATTAAGAACAATAGTATACTTATAAATTAACATTAACTAAAACAAATAGTTCATTGTTAATTCATAATACCTAATGCATTAGCGGTTTTATTTGAGCCTTATTTGAACCTGATAACATTTTCCATTCATTTTCATTCATTCATTTTGCCCATTTGATTATTTTAAACTGTTTATTTCAGTGCATCTGTGGATCAATTTTTAACTGAATTTAAAAAAAACAATCCATACCAAAGGATGATTTATGTGTGAAACAGATCTCACTGATAATTACATGTCCGTAGATGCTGATTCTGTGCTGTATGAATAAACAAGCGACAGGTGTCAGGCTACTTTTCACATTCAAACGCAAAAAAATCACAACTATTTATTTGCCATATGCCACATGCTGTCAGACGAACATATCTGCTCGTTAAATTAGCTCACCTATCAGTTCTCTCCTTCGACATGATGAGTCCCTTCAGCTTTAGACACTAACAGATTTCAGGTTTTGTCTGCATAATGACGAATGCATGTAACAAGTGAAGCATTTGTACTTATTTTGGGTGGTAATTGCATGATAATGTGTTGAATTGCAGGGTGCTGTCACCACCTCCTGTTCAGATCATTAGGAAGCAGCCGCTGTCACCCGTCACCAGCCGATGTCAGTCGAGCAGCTATTACTTTTAGAAACATCGCCTATTATTTTTATGTTTTGATGTAATAACAAGCTCCGATGAGAGGTAATGCAGGTCGCAATTAAACAAAATAGCTAGCTGACCTCTGCAATGCTGAATCTTGTTCCGCTTCAGGCTTGTTGCAGCATATAGCACAGTGTCGCAGCATGGCTTGTAATGGTTGACATATGCTTTATCTTTATCAGCCACTGCACTCAGAGGCTCTTCCCCAAGGGCTTCACAGACGGATGTCAATTTTGAGATGAAGTGAGCTAGCGGGGTTTAGATGGACTTAGTTTTAGAGCTGCTTAATACTTGCATATCAAAGCCTTTAAAACCTTTTGACAACTGAAACTTCTGTGTGTGTGTGTGTGTGTGTGTGTTGAACCCACTGATAGCGTTTACTTGGGACAAGAAAATACACCAAAATATTCAATTTGTACAGAGCAATTATCCATTTGTGATCCTGAAGCACAAAACCAGTCATAAGTAGCATGGGTATATTTGTAGCAATAGCCAACAATACATTGCATGGATCAAATGCCAAAAATCAGTAGGATATTAAATAAAGATCATGTTCTATGAAGATATTTTGTAAATTTCCTACTGTAAATTTATCAAAACTTAATTTTTGATAAGTAAGATGCATTGCTAAGAACTTCATTTGGACAACTTTAAAGGTTATTTTTGGCATTCTAAGATTCCAGATTTTCAAATAGTTGTATCTCAGCCAAACATTGTCCTCTCCTTACAAACAATGCATAAATAGATAGCATATTTATCCAGCTTTCAGATGATGCATAATTCTTAATTTCAAAAATATTGAACCTTATGACTGGTTTTGTGGTCCAGGGTCACACTTAGCATGCCAGTTTTGAGTTACTAGGTTTTTTATTTTTAAAATGTCGCAAATGCGCTTGAATTACCTTGAATGTCTATTGGAGTCAGTACAATCAGATTTTGATTGGTTGATTGGCCGGTTGATTGATTGGTTGATTGGTTGATTGGCTGTTGATTGATTGATTGATTGATTGATTGATTGATTGATTTATTGATTGATTGATTGATTTGATTGATTGATTGATTGATTGATTGATTGATTTGATTGATTGATTGATTGATTGATTGATTGATTGATGATGATTGATTGATTATTGATGATTGATTGATTGTTTATTGATTGATTGATTGATTGATTGATTGATTGATTGATTGATTGATTGATTGATTGATTGATTGATTGATTGATTGATTGATTGATTGATTGATTGATTTATTTGATTTATTTATTTTTTGGAAACAATATATCATTTTCAACAACGATGTATTAAATTGATTAAAAGTAAAGACATGTATAATGTTACAAAATATTTCAAATTCAAAACAAATGCTGTTCTTTTGAACTTTTTGTTCATTAAGTCATCCTGAAAATTATGGTTTCCACAAAAATATTTAGCAACACAACGGATTTCAACATTATTAATAAGAAGAAATGTTTCTTGAGCATCAATCAGCATATTATAATGATTTCTGAAAGATCATGTGACACTGAAGACTGGAGTAATGATGCTGAAAATTCAGCTTTGATCACAGCAAAAAATTGTATTTAAAAAATATATATATTAAAACAGAAAATGCTTATGGTAATAATATTTCACAATATTACAGTTTTTATTGTATTTTTGATTTTTTTAAATGTAGCTTTTGCAAACATAAAGACAAAAAAATCTTTCCAACCTAAAACTTGTATATGCCTGGTTAAATGCTCTTCTCCATCATTTGATAATGATTTGATTAAATACTTACAGAAAATATGCAGACATCTGAAAAAAAATATTAATTGCACCGGCATATAATGCTATTTTTTTAATAAGGAGAAATATATAATAAACTAGGAATTTACACAGAAAGACTGAATATTACAGTTATTCTCAATTGGTTTGGCTCAATTCTCGAATGATTTTTTATTTACGAAACAAAAAGTTCATATCTCTGAACAATTAGCTTCTTGTTCACATCAGATTGGAATTTCTAATTGATTTGAGCAAATTGTAAATGCTTTGGCACATGTGTGCAAACAGTAAGTACAATTGTCTGCAATTTGCACAACAGCTAATTGCATTTGCTTATGGCTTGTTGATCAAAACTGATGAGTCGATTCTCACTTAAACTGTCCAACTCTTCACAACTTCTCAATCATTTTTCATCGCGTAAGCCATCACATTCAAAACAATCCATTCAATTATGAAAAATGTGTATACACGCATGTATATTCCATAAATATCTGACATTGACATTGTTTGTAATGTCTGCTAAATTGGCAAATGACCTCTAATTGCAATACAATTTGAATCAACTATTTAACCAATCGAGTTTGGGAGCATATGTAGATCATAGAGCACAAGATAAGATGTCTCTGTTGGATGCCATGACTGCTGCATGTGAGGACATCACAGCTGATCATTGCAGGGGACGCGTGCGGCATTCAAGGAGATTGTTTCCCGGAGCATGGCAATGGAATACATCAGATGGGATGTTGATGGAAATCTTTGGCCTGACCAACAAGAGCGACAGCATGTACACCAAGAATAATGTTTTTCGTGGATGTTATTTTGTAGTTATTTTGTGTATTTGTGGTAACATAAGAAATATGAAATGTACAGTAATTGCACAAGCAAGATTTCACTTTACATGTAATACACTCTATCAAAAAATAAATATACTGTATAAATACAAATGTTTATATACTTTTTTTCTGTGTACTATTGACTCTTCTCAACAAATATTCATTTTTTTTATAAAACCGTAATTTCCATGGTTGACTGTCATGGTGAACAATCAACTAAACATTTTGACCACTGTGGCTCACACAATGACAAAAATACTTTATATTTTGGTGGCCTTGGTCAAATTACTGACATGATAACTAGGTTTTGAAGCATGAATGAAATGTTTTGGGTGAGTAACATTTTGCAGACAATCGATAAAGTTCTGAAGTTCCAGCAAATAGTTGTGACATTTGCACTCAGAGAGAATGTTAAGACTTTCGAAAAATGCGCCAAAGCAATTGAGAAAAACTGTAATGTAGCATTACACTGTACTAAGCACCGGTTACACTGGATTATGGGTGGTTTGTGAATGTGAAATGCTGTGTGCATTGCTTTGTAAACCTGCTGTACATGTTTTGTGACTGTGTTGCGGTGAAGCCACACACTTATGTGAGTGTGTGTAGGGAAAAATAGAAGAGATCAGTTATGAAATGTCTCCATGTCATGCAGATGTTAGAGTAATCTGTCTGCTTTTAGAAAGCCATTTATACCACTCAAAAACAGGCTGTGTGCTTTCACTGACCAGATGATGGGCTGTAAAAGCCATTCTAGAAACATGACCGCTGACTTGTATGACATGCCGCCTGATATGTTATCATGTAGCTTGATTGAACCTATGGAGAGAACCTGTTTCATGGTATGTTTTCAGTCCTATCATTTGTAAGAACACTCAGGAGTATCTGTACCATTCTATCAGACTGCCACAAACCATGTGTCTGTAATGGGGAGTGTTGTAGTTTTGTCTCAATTGGGTGCTTGCAGTGCAGATGGGGAGTAAATCATACACTGCACTCTATATAATTAATTTACACTATCCTTCAAAAGTATGGGGTAGGTATTTATTTAGTTATTTGTAAAGTCTGAATTACTAAGCTCTTTGTGATCTTTTTTTATCATAACCCACATGATAGCTTTAAATTGATAATTTACTAACCCTCATGTCATTCCAATTGTATGACTTACTTTTTACACTGGTAAAACTTTTGGAATAATTAAGATGTTTTAATGTGTTTGAAGTCTCTTATGCTAACAAAGGCTTAATTTATTTTATCAGAAATACAGTAAAAACTATACAATATTTTTACAATATAAAATAACTGATTTCTACTTGAATATATTTTAACATTTATTTTTTTCCTGTGATGCAAAGCTGAATTTTCTGCATCATTACTCCAGTCTTCAGTGTCACATGATCCTTAAGAAATCAATCGGGAATGTTGATTAGTATCAGTTATAATGATGGCGCTTATTATTAATAATGGTTCTTATTATTAATGTTGAAACCCATTTTCCTGTTTAATATTTTAATGATTTTTTTTAAAATGGATTTATTGATAGTAAGATAGCTTTTTTTGTTTAATGTCGTTTTTTTACTTACCTCAAAATATTGCATGGAAGTGTATCACGATTTTCACAAAAACACATTAAGCAAAGCAAACTGTTTTAAACATCATTAATAAATGAGCAGCAAATCATTGTATTAGAATAATGCAGTTTTAGATGATATATCATCTTTTGGGTTCTGGAAAAGAAATACACAGACAGGTAACCGAGGTAGAGCAAACGAACATGAAATTTGAGAACAGATGGGTAAACCTTGAAGAAACTGCGAGACAGGACTACAGCACTACATCACCATAGCGTCCGATAATGTCGGCCTCACCGAAACCCACGGCAGCCATTCTGCTTCTTACCTAACCTTGATCTATTATCCAGACCAGGGCAAAACTGTGCTCACATCAGTGAGGTGAGTGTTAGTTTCACCCGCAATCGATTTATTTCGTCTTTAATGGATGGCTTTATTTAGCTGCGAGAAAGAGCACCACTCTCTCATACACCACCAGCAAGCTTTTTAATAGACCCAAATCTATATTTCATTAAAATGATGACATTCAGCACCCCCTGCTTGCTCTTAACTGCTGTCCTATCGATCGCCGGCCGTTTAACTCTTGTAGTCGTGTGATAAATGGGCTGCTCGTAGGTGGCGCTCTCCTCCGACCCTCACTTTTCACGATGCTCTTGATTCGGCCCTTGTTAGGTGGGGTCGGAGGTCACGGTGGCGCCTCTGTGGATTTCTCATCTGTTCGACAGAATCCGACGTAAGAAGCGAGTCCGGCGCGATGGCGTTCTGACACAGATGGAGGATAATTGGCTCGGGTTGCACAGAGATTCATCTCACTCAGTCGGCTCATATCTGCTCCATTTGTCATCGGGACAACAACAAAAACTATTGTATCGATTTCATACCCAGAAAACACGAAGGTATTCACTGCTGCCATTAATGTTTAAACACTATTTGAATGAACTCGCTTTTTGCTTTCTCTTTGCTTTGCTGTAGTTTGTGACAAAGTATGATGAGATTTTTTGTCAGATTCTCATGAAACCTGTCAAAAACATGTCACAGAATCTATCTATCTATCTATCTATCTATCTATCTGTCTGTCTATCTATCTATCTATCTAATCTATCTATCTATCTATCTATCTATCTGTCTATCTGTCTGTCTATCTGTCTGTCTGTCTGTCTGTCTGTCTGTCTGTCTGTCTGTCTGTCTGTCTGTCTGTCTGTCTGTCTGTCTGTCTGTCTGTCTGTCTGTCTGTCTGTCTCTCTCCTCTCTCTCTCTCTCTCTGTCCTCTCTCTCCTCTCCTCTCTCTCTCTGTCTGTCTGTCTAGTCTCTCCTCTCTCTTCTCTGTCTGTATATCTTTCTATCTACTCATCAAAGCATCCTGAAAAACTAAACTGTTTTCAGCATCGATAATTACAAGAAATGTTTCTTAAGAATCAAATCGGCATATTAGATTGTTTTCTGAAGGATCATGTGAGACTAGAGTAATAATGCTGAAAATCTGTATATTTTAGTATTAAAATCTAATTGATGGAAGTTTTATACAGATATTTCTGCATTACACTAATGATAATGTTGTAAAAATCTTAAAATAAGTACTAAAATGCTTGAAGGTCAATCATTTTCTGGATAGACACGGTTCATGAGATTCGCTCATTTCATCTCCATTTATTTTTTCTGCAGAAATCAAACAATAATATGAGGATTATTTAAATGAGTTGAATAGAGTTACTTGTTGTTTTTACATTTACGCATTGAGCAGACGCTTTTATCCAAAGCGACTTACAGTGCATTCAGGCTATACATTTGTATTGTCAGTATGTGTGTTCCCTGGGAAAAACCCACAACCTTTGCGCTGCTAACGCAATGCTCTAACCACTGAGCCACAGGAACACTAGTTCATTTAGACCCAATTTAGATAAACAAACTAAATCTATCCATCAATTAGCTTTTCACCCTCTTGTTTTAATGGTGCCTGCTATGTACATACTATCGCTTTAGCTCATCCGTAGGGTTAGAGACTTGAACAATCCACTAAACTTAACTATTAAAGTGCCTACAGACATGAATGATACCAAATCATTGTTGAAAAGAGGTATCAAGACAACCATTAAATTATGATAAAAGTAGTTCATATGACTCATGTGCTACATATCAAGTCTTCTAAATCTCAAGTCATATTAATTGAGTCAGTTGAACTCAACCAAAAATCATTGAAAATAGTCAACTCACAAAAAATAAAATTAGTTTACAAACTGCTCATTTTTGGTTGCACTTTATTGAATAGTACGTGCACTTACAAGTACTTATGTACGTCCCCAAGTAAGTGAGTAAATACATGGGTAACGGTTAGGTTTAGGAGTAGGTTTTGAAAGAGAACACTACTTGAAGTGAATAATGACTTACTTTTCAGTCTTAAATGGCTTCATAAGAGTACTTTTATTACTTTTTCATTTTAGAGCGTGACAGTGCAGTCTTCAATCAGTGGCTGTGATATTCTTCAACAGTTCACCCTTGTTTTCCACGGAAGATTTTCTGACATGTTTTGAATGACATCAGGGTGAGTAAACTGTCATATATTTGGTGAACTATTCTTTCTGTCCACCTCACCCCCATAATTAATGTCGCCATACCATTTTATATTAATACTATTTGATCTAGTGACACAGAGTACAAAAAAGCCTGACATAATTGAATATGTTGTGGAAGCTGCGGTGTTTATGATGAACTGGTCTGGCAGTAATCTGACAGCTTCTTGAGAGTAAACACATTTGACATTTTCTCGTTGACCTTATGTTTGCTCTTCCAGGAGCTGATCTTTGACAGATTCTCCTCTGCATCCTATAGAATCAGTCTGCTTAACAAGTTCTGACTGCTACAGCAGCACGTCCTGTTATCAGATTATGGTCCTGGGTAGAAGTTGCTCAGTTTAGAGCATTTTAACATGAGCCAGTTGTTCCTTTGGAGAACAATCATGTTATACACTATTGTTCGAAGGTTTGGCATCAGAAAGAAGTCTCTTGTGCTCGCCAAATTCATTTATATGATAAAAAATTACAGTAAAAAAAAAGTTATATTATGAAATTGTATTACAATTTAAGATAACTGTTTTCTATTTCAATACATTTTTAAACATAATTTATTTTTGTGATGCAAAGCTGAATTTTCAGCATCACTACTCCAGTCTTCAGTCACATGATTCTTCAGAAATCATTCTAATATGCTGATTTTATGCTCAACATTTATCATCAATGCAGAAAACAATTGTGCTGTTTAATATTTTTTAACAGCATTTATTCGAAACAGAGATCTTTTATAACATTATAAAACATTTTTACTTTCACTTTTGATCATTTAAATGCATTCTAGTAAAATACAAGTATTAAATTGATTTATGTATATATGTATATACGTGCAGTGGGGGAAAAAATATTTGATCCCCTGCTGATTTTGTACGTTTGAACAAAAAATTGATCAGTCTATTATTTTAATGGTAGGTTTATTTGAACAGTGAGAGACAGAATAACAACAACAAAAAATCAAGAAAAATGCATTTCAAAAAAGTTATAACATTGATTTGCATTTTAATGAGTGAAATAAGTATTTGACCCCTTCACAAAACATGACTTAGTACTTGGTGGCAAAACCCTTGTTGCACTCACAGAGGTCAGAAGTTTCTTGTAGTTGGCCACCAGGTTTGCACACATCTCAGGAGGGATTTTCTTCCACTCCTCTTTGCAGATCCTCTCCAAGTCATTAAGGTTTCGAGGCTTATGTTTGGCAACTCGAACCTTCAGCTCCCTCCACAGATTTTCTATGGGATGAAGTTCTGGAGACTGTGGCTAGGCCACTGCAGAACCTTAATGTGCTTCTTCTTGAGCCACTCCTTTGCTGCCTTGGCCATGTGTTTTGGGTCATTGTCTTTGGGTCAAGCAGCTTGGTGAGAAGGTGACAACAGTTTGTGTGATAATTCACAAATGGAAGAAACACAAAATAACTGTCAATCTCCCTCGGTCTGGGGCTCCATGCAAGATCTCACCTCGTGGAGTTTCAATGATCATGAGAACGGTGAGGAATCAGCCCAGAACTACTCGGGGGAAGGATCTTGTCAATGATCTAAAGGCAGCTGGGACCATAGTCACCAAGAAAACTATTGGTATCACACTACGCCATTAAAGATTGAAATTCTCCAGCGCCCACAAGGTCCCACTGCTGAAGAAAGCACATGTGCAGGCCCGTCTGAAGTTTGCCAATGGTGGGTGAACTGGGTGAAAGTGTTGTGGTCAGATGAGACCAAAATCCAGGGCCCGGTTGCATAAAACACCTTAAGTGTAATTTTCCCTTAAGATCGGCCTTAAGTTTCCCTTACACTCAAGGGCGTTGCATAAAATATCCCTAAAATGTCACTTAAGAGTTTCTTGAGGTGAAACGTCATAAACCCTTAGAATTTATCTTAAGTATCCCTTAAAGCCTATTAAGTGTTGCATAAAGCCCCTTAACCGTCATTTTCCTAAGTATAACATAAGGTATGGAAAATGTCACTTTAAGTATTTCACAGCTAGCAGATTCAATCCAAAAGTCTTCTACAAGACACGATCGGCTGCTTTATATGTTAAATAGATTTTAATTTAGGCCAGTGATACTCAAATCTGGCTCGCGAGATCCACTTTCCTGCAGAGTTTAGCTCCAACCCTGATCAAACCTGTGTTTTTCTAATGATCCTGATGACATTGATTAGCATGCTCAGGTATGTTTGATTAGGGTTGGAGCTAAACTCACGTTGCTCGAATTACATACAGCACATAATAGCTCAAACTTGATTGCGTCACACTTGAAAACACATTTATATTCTATAATATTGCATCCTTGTATAACTGCACTGCATCTAAGGGATGATGGATGGGGCCATGTACCGTCAGGGTCAGAGCATTGAAGCCAGCCAGGGCATTGAAAATGGGTCGTGGATGGGTATTCCCTTTAAGAGAGTGCTCCTAATCTCAGGTCGTTACCTGTATAAAAGACACCAATTTATAACTTTTTTAAAATGCGTTTTTCTGGATTTTTTGTTGATATTCTGTCTCTCACTGTTCAAATAAACCTATGATTAAAATTATAGACTGATCATTTCTTTGTCAGTGGGAAAACGTACAAAATTTAGCAGGGGATCAAATGCTAAATTTTGCTGATGCAAGCTTAAATATAAGGATAATTGAGTGTGATATGATCTTATGGAGTATTATGTGTAGGCTGTTTTGCACACTTAAAATCTAGTGTGATTTTACAGTATATGATAATTTCACTCGGGTTTTCTTTTATTTGAATTTTGAAACATAGGTGTCACATGCTAAATTCATATATGTATCTGTTACACATCAGAAAGCGTAATTCACGTAAATGCGTATTTTGATCTGGGGAGGTGTTTTGGCTTAAAAAGTTACTTTATGTCTTTATGAAAAGTTTTTATTTCGAAAGATCTTCAGTGAAATTCAGTAGACCATACCAAATAGGGGGTTATGTTCATTGAATATTAATGTCAAACATAATGGTAAAAACACACTTATTGCTCATGGACAAGAGGCACTTCTCAGAATGAGAAGAGAGATGTACATATCCTAAAACAATCCAAAACAGCATCACTTCCCCTCTGAAATCCATTTACCTGATGAGGCTGCTCTCAGGAAGATCAAAGGCGGTGTAGCAGCTATGCTCATTCACTTAAATGATGAACTGATGGATAATGCATTCACTGTTGAATGAATCAACGATCAGATATGAAGTCTAATTCTCTGCCTCATGTTCTCTACCGATCAGAATTCAGGGGTGTTTTATGGCAGTGCCTCATCTCAGGACAGCAGGTAAAGCACAAAGGATTGTCCTGCATAAATACACCTCTCACATTTTGATGATGCCAGAAAGTGCAAAATCTACTTGGGGAGGAAGAGCATTTTCATCCGTAGCTCCTAGGGTGATCTTTTTGTTTAAGTCTAGACTAAAGACTCATGTGTTTAGGCATATAGTTGAATTCCCACAGTCCGCTCTTAATCGGGCTGCACTAGTTCTGTATGCCGGCGGCTATTGTTTTATACATCCTCCTCTGTGCACACTGTGCAAAATCTGTTTACACGGAATACCCTGATGACACACTGCATGTGCTAAAATGTAATGAAAGAAATCCAGCATCACTCAATGCAATGCACTCCACTTGACCTTTCATTTTCAGTGTGACAAATTGCAGTTGATGCTTCCAGTAGCTACTTTCAATGGGTAATTTAATCAGCCTGCCAAAAACAATATGTTCTTTGTTTTAAATGATAGTGCCTATCATAAGGATGTTTGCCACATCGTTTGTAATGGTTTGGTTGTAATGTATATTCAATTGGCCTGACAAAGGATATTGACCAAAAGTTATTTATTTTTATTATTTTTTTTTATAAAATTGGAACTGGATTGCATATGCTAAATGACTGTACTTTTTAAATAGAATTTAATTTGAATAGCATGTGTGTGTGTGTGTGTGTGTGTGTGTGTGTGTGGGCATGTTTATGTGGTTTATGAGGACACAAATTTGTATAATGACATGTATGACATGTACAAGGAGAAGGTGATTTATGAGGTTTCAGTGTCCCCATAATTTAAAACGCTTATAAATCATGAGTGAGTTGTTTTGAGGAAAATAGTGTGCATCTCCTGTGAGGGCTAAGTTTAGGTGTAGGGTAGGTGTAGGGCAATAGCACATACGGTTTGTACAGTATAAAAACCATTACGCCTATGGAAAGTCCCCGTAAACCATAAAACCAACATGTGTGTGTGTGTGTGTGTGTGTGTGTGTGTGTGTGTGTGTGTGAGTGTGTGTGTGTGTGTGTGTGTGTGTGTGTGTGTGTGTGTGTGTGTGTGTGTGTGTGTGTGTGTGTGTGTGTGTGTGTGTGTGTGTGTGTGTGTGTGTTATTCAAACTAAAGCGGCAAGCTGGTTTATTTGTGCATTTATTCTGTGGGTTTTTTTCTTTTTGGTAGCGTGAAAGCTTGTGTGCACCAATGTGCAAAGATGGTTGATTTTAAATGTGTACTTTTTGTAGCATTTTGTGTGTGTGTGTGTGTGTGTGTGTGTGTGTGTGTGTGTGTGTGTTTTAAACTAAAGTAGCGAGGATTGATTTCTTTGTTTTTATCATTTTATTTATTATTGTTTTATTAAATGTTTTATGAAAATAAATAAGCTTGAAATTAATGTAGTTTTTAACTAATGAAGTAGATTAAAAATACTAAATAACTGCATTTATAAATTGTTTATATTAAACTAAGTGGTCTATGATTTTTTTATTTGATTTTACTTTTTAACATTTAACATTTTTAACACAACTTGATTTAACGTTATATTTATATTTTGTTCAGCAACCATGTGCAAAGATGGCAGAGTTCAAGTATGATACTTCCAGAACCAGAGGTCCTATGCCAGCCAAACAAAAGCCATTAAGAGGAATGCTAATAAATAGCTTTCCCAGGTATTAAAAAATATTTTAATTAAATATGCAACACAATGAGGTCACTGGTCAGTTTTCATGCTACAGGTTGCATATTGTGCACTGTTTCACGTATACAGTATGCTGCAGAGTGCTAGTTTTCTGTTCCAAACACTTCCATTGTGGTGATTCTTATTCTGATGCTGTCTGGCAGTCATGCTCTGGGAATTATGCATAAAGCAGCATGAAGTAATTTCATACCAATCACTGCTCATTAGTCATTACTTAACGAACATTGATGACACTCAGGCCTGGAGAGGCCACACAAACCAGCGCTGATGAGTTGTAATCACATTCTTACTTACCTCTTCGGAGATAACGAGGTTTCGGAAGACAATTAAGGACTAGTCAGGTTAAAGCAGGGTAATTCCAGAATTATTTCCTACCGATGAATAATTAACGCTGGTATAATTGTGTTTTATTTGCCTGCCAATGCTGGGCGTCGGAAATGCTTGTTAATTGTGTTTACTCTGACTCGACTCTCAACAACTCTTTCGGTTTTAATTAATAGGAAATTAATTTTGCAGTGCTCTGTTTTGACAGGGTTAATTAACATATTTTAAGTATGAGTGATGATGTATATTGGTGTTTAATATAGAAAATATAGGTGAGTTTATTAAGGTCATTTCTGTATGAATCTTTGCTTTCTTCGCTCTATTGACTTAGAAGCACAAAAGGTGAATTTGTAGCCCAATAGATTACAATTTTAGGCATTATTTGAACTTGCATTCAGAAAGACCAAATTCTGTCTTAGAAATTAATTTGTAGTTTTACAGTTCAGACTTTGTGTTGTGTATATGTGATATAAGAATCGCATATGTCTTTTAATAATTGTGTTGGGCTTGGTTAAGCTTTACGTTATAATAAAAGACAGAAAGTAGTCTATGCAGTATTTGTGTTCTATGGATGTTTTTTGTATTTGTATATAAAGGATTGAGTTATTACCAACAAGCTAATGTCAAGCTCCACTGGAATTAACTGTGAGTGTCAGAAGTGCTTCTCTTGAGCAATGCTATGTATGTGGCATGTTGAATGACTAGTTGAATAGCGTTTCAAGTCACAGTCATGTTCCATTAATGTTGAGAAGATAGTTACCTCCCTTTTTAAACTCATCATCAGGCCATTCAATATGTAGATTACTTTGTCAAAGATTTGGAGAAAATTGCATCTCTTGCTCTTCAATGGATCCTCTGCAGTGAATGGGTGCCGTCATAATGGGTGCCTAACAGCTGATAAAAAAAATAATAATCCACAAGTAGTGTGAAGTATATAATACATCCTTTACTTGCATGGATACAGTATACTTGCATAAAGCAATATATTAAGATATTTTAAACATTAACATTGTGATTTTCCGTAAAGCTGCTTGTGGACAAAGCAACAGTTGTGAAAAGCACTATACAAATCCTTTCGACCTCACTTGTATATACAGTAGATGGTAAACAGCAAGGCATCTTCCAAAAGTTTGGACGAAAACTGTTCAAAAAGTTTGGTCTAGAGGGAAAGTACTGCTTGGAAAAGACAAACCAAAAAAGTGAGGCTAAAACAGACTTTTAGGATTTAGAATTAAAGCAAAGCAGAGCAATGGTGCCGTTGAAACCCTAAGTATTAAAAATTAAACTGCGGAGTGGAAGTTGTCCTGAAGCATTTGTGCTCCACATCAGTTCTCCAATCATGTGCTTTGGTGAGGTCAGGTGAGCTGTGCTTTTACTTTACTGAGTGGTCTCACTGTTTATTGGGTCTTTGAAGGGGCTCAGGACCAAAACATCAAACAAGCACCTTAGCAAGTGCACAGCAACACCTAAAACTTCATAGTGGTGAGTTATGAAGGAGCAAAAATATCTGTGTAATAGCTAAACCTGAGCTCACTGAATATAGAGATGCGGGTTTTATTATTTAAATCCCAAATATACAGTCAAACTACATTACATTTTATTCTGTTAAATAGATGTAAAAAGACTAAACATTTCACCCTAGGGGAAAAGCCTTTGAATGGCCCATCATGCATTCCTTTATGTCCCTATAAAAATAGTTTTGCTGGAGGACACAGTCATGCAGCGTCATACTGTGAGATTCACTCAGATAAATGCCAGTGGAAAGTTCACACTACAGTATTAACCACGATACTTTTCACCTGACAGCTCTGTCACAGCATTTGGAAATAATTTTTTCTTCGTTCACAGATACCCTTTCTTCATTGACAGAGCTGTCATTGTGAGTTCAGAGCGAGATGTTCTTTATCTGGCCTTTTTTCTTGCTCCTCAGAAGTTCTTTCATCTGTACAGGGTTACACAAACATGCAAGTTTATGTGAGTCTGTGACTGTGAAATAAGCAAATGTTTAGGAGCTTTATCTTCTAGTGCAACTTGACTCAAACGACAGAAATAAAACACATCAGCACAATACCTTCTGTGTTGTCTCTGTAGCATGAATTCGTTTTTCTTTATGATTTCCTTACATAATGTTCTTCAATTTTTCCATATTTGTCTTGACCAATCTTTGCCGCCTTGCAGTAGGTAGCTCCGCCCCCAGTGGAATCTCATTGGTCCAAAATCCTATGCCAAAAAGCTGGATATTTAATCATTTAAAACCTGATATATCAATAAATGTCAGCAAAATCTATTTTAAATATAACAGTTTATTGAGCCTTTAAACAAAATGTTAAGTTTTTTTTTTATTTTTTTTGCATCGTATTTGATACGTCAAGCTTTTATGGCTAATATATATTGGAGAATATAGAGTTATATACTCAACTTGAGGAGGATAAAAAACATTTAATTCAGAGAACCAAAAATACGCAATTGGTGCAATTGCTGATATTTATACGGCCAAAATTAAGATTAAATTCTGATAACTTGTAATGTAAATCAATGAGATCTTTATAACAGACTGCTACTGCATAAAATGAATATAAATATGAGATATCACTCTATATCTTCCAGTATGATTTTGTAAGATGTTATTTAAATGCTTATTTTTATGATGAAAGCTCTGTAGTGTTTATTGTGGGGGCAAAACCTATTCATTTAGCAGATGTAGTTCATTGCAATACAATGATGGTTGAAATATGAACAAATAAACGTTCCCTCAAAAGCCTGATGGATCATAGTTGATGCTGGATAATTAAAATAATAATAAGTGATGTTTGCTAGGGTTTTGTGGTTGTGAATCGATTGTTATATTCTTCTTTTGTTGCTTTGGATAAAAGCGTCTGCTAAATGAATAAATGTAATTACAGTATGTTGTTTGTAAAGCGTTGCTATGTGGTTGCGAAGACAAGTGGTTTTCATTGTGTTGCTATGCAGTTTCAGGGGTGTTCTAGATTTTAATAAAAAAGAAGTAATGGAATTATATTTTTTATCATTTGAAATAGAGCTTGTGGAAGATCTTGAGATGTTTCCAGTGATGGACATGGTCTCCTGATCATTATCTTGAAGAGGGCTGATGGGAAGAAATTGAATCTCATGAACAACCTGGAAGTAGAGAGGAGAGAATGGCATGTGTCACGGAGGCGTTGTCTGTCTGGTGAGATATGAGCTGCATCTGTTTTTATCACCATTTCTAAAAACAAACATATGGTTGTGAAATCTTATCCATATGCTGCAGGTTTTTTTTTCTCACAAACACTAATTAAAGCTCTCACTTTTCCTCCTCACTGCTTTTCTCTGCAAACATTGCACAGGTGTTGCATGCCCTGGAAGGTTGGGTCCTCTCCCCCCTCCTGCTCTCTAGAAATCCTGGAGGGCATGAAGTGTGTGTGTCTGCGTCCGGCCGTGGTCTAATGCATTGATTTTATCAGGTGTGTATCAGTTGGCTGCATCAGTAGATCTGAATTATACTGACACGGTTCACCTGAGTGATCTTTATTCCTGCTGTCATCTGAACATCTGTGTACTGTGTGACACCGAAGAATGTCTTAGAATTCAGGTCAGTTACAGCGTTGTGCGCCATGTAAAACTGAGCTGAAAATGCATGCATATATCAATCTATCATCTCTCTCTCTAGATAGATAGATAGATAGATAGATAGATAGATAGATAGATAGATAGATAGATAGATCTATGTTAAAGTGCTAGATCTTTCTCTGAACTCTCCTGAAAGCAAAGCAGTCAAATCCAAAGTGTGTGTGTTTGTCAGCTGTCATGTGTAATGGATTTCAGAGAACACAAGCCTCATTAGTGACAAATATTCTCAAGACTGACTTTAACAAACAAATCAGGCATTTGTGAGCCTTTGGGTTTCACATGAGGACCGTCAGACATTGTTTTCAGACAGATATGCAGTATAAATGATTTTTCGTGACTGGATAATGAAGAATCTTGTGAGCGGTTCCCACCGAGATCCCTTACGTTAATTCACTTGATAACAGCAGCACATTTTGATCACTCCACAGGTACTTACAGTCTGTCGTTTGCCTTTCTGTAAAATTAATTTAAATGCACACTTGTTTTAACATTTTAAAGGGTTTTTTTACATTCAAAGGGAGATTCCTGGTGTGTTACAGTGATTTTGTATGTTTGTTTGTTTTTTACCATGGTTAAGCGATGTTGTTTTAGCACAATGTGAAGCAGAGAACCTAAATTAATCAAATAAATCCCCTTAAACATGGTAAAATCCTAAAAATATGACAGACTTAAATTGAAGGAAAATACTCTGCCATATCAAGAGGCCACTTCATAGAGGGGCAAACTGCACCATTCACGTTTTCCCATAAAATCTAAAAATGTAGTTACAGTAAATCATGGTTATGACCATTTTAATGCATTTCTACTTATTTAAGCTATGATGAAATCATATTACTCGACACACACCATTCAACTTTTCACCATCTCACCCTGTGGCTGACTCCAGGCATTTTCGTTGTGTTTTTCTTTAATAATACATTACACCCCATAGCTAAATTCACTCCCGTTCTGCCAGGGGGTTGATAATTGCTTGCGACCATGTCTGTTTGTGCTATATATCCTAAACAGCTGCTCTATTCCATCTCATGCTAATCAAGCCTGTTGTTTCTCCCACAGGAAGTCCATGCCTGTCAGGGACTTTGCCTTGTCGAATTAGGCCATTTAACATAACGTCCACATCAAAGCCAGCAAGCAGAATAAACAGATCGACATCATTCAAGTGTGAGCCTTTACGGGATGCTACCGCCGATCAGTCTGCGGCAAATTCAGAGCGATGTATAATCTCCAGAAACCACAGAGTCTTTTTGATTCGGGTCCGCTGTGCACAGTAGAAGTACATCTTTGTTTTATTCATAATCACCTGAGCTTCCTGATCAAAGACTCCCACGGTACCGCCGTCCACCCACCAAGTGTTCCTCTACGATTAAACGGGACTGCCTGCCCATCTCGCACCATCACGAACCCACCGTAACCTTTTCATCAGGTGCTTCCTTCATTTCAGTCTTCGTTAGTCATCCTAGTGGGAATTCTGCCTCTCTTTCTCCCCCTTTCTTTTCTTTCAGGATGAAATGAATGGGGAATAATAAAGCTTATATAATAAATTCTCATTTCCCATGTTTTCAGTTCGTCAGCGGCTCGTGGTGTTCCACATCTCTATAGACATGAAAGAGGAAGCTGGCACGGTTGGTGGCATCTTCTAGTATAAAGTAAGATGTGACAGCTCTGCGGTTGATATTGAGACACTGATCCGAGACCGCTTCGACACCTTTCATCATTCAGGTTTATTTCTACTTCTTTTTCACCACATTCATTGTTCTGTATAGACTGTTGTGTCTTTTGTACTGCAGTGCTTTGTAGAAAACCTTCTGGCACAGAATGACATTTTTTGTGAGTTTTTTCATATATATATATATAACTCCTAGGCTGTCATTTGAAAAGCGGTTTATGAAAAAATATATGCAATTACAGGCGTCGCTAGGCAGTTGCTATGGTGTTCTGAGAGGTAAGCGGTTGCTAGGGTGTTTTGGGTGGTTGCATGCTCTATAGAGTGCATACGTGTCCACTTTTTCAGTGGTGTAGGTTCCTGAAGTATTTCTTTGTTCTTTTTTTCCCCCATAGGAATTTTAAAAAGTCTTTTATATAGCACTTACAGGTACATCTAAAAAAAATTATAATATGGTGAAAAAGTTAATTTGGTCTTGTAACATTTCAAAAAGTGAAACTTTCATATATTTTAGATTCATTACAGGTAAAGTAAAACACTTCAAAAGTTTTTTTGTTTTAATTTTGATGATTAGAGCTTACAGCTAATGAAAGTCAAAAATGAGTATCTCAAAATATTAGAATATTTAAATTTGAGTTCCAATAAATGACCATCCATACAGTATAAATTCTGGGTATCTCTTGTTCTTTGAAACCACAATAATGGGGAACACTGCTGACTTGGCAATGGTCCAGAAGACGATCATTGACACCCTCAAGCTTGAGAATACTGTCAAGCAAAGCCGATTCAAACACTTGGGAGAGCTTCACAAGGAGTGAACTGAAGCTGGAGTCAGTGCATCAAGAGTCACCACGCTCAGACATCTTCAGGAAAAGGGCTACCAAGCCACTTCTGAAACAGAAACATCGTCAGAAGCATCTTACCTGGGCTAAGGAGAAAAATAACTGGACTGTTTCTCAGTGGTCCAAAGTCCTCTTTTCAGATGAAAGTAAATGTTGCATTTAATTTGGAAATCAAGGTCCCAGAGTCTGGAGGAAGAGTGGAGAGGCACAGAATCCATGTTGTTTGAAGACCACTGTCAGTGATGATTTGGGCTGCCATGTCATCTGCTGGCTGGTGTTGGTCCACTGTGTTTTCTGAAGTCCACAGTCAACACAGCCATCTACCAGGAATTTTTAGAGCACTTTATGCTTCCTTCTGCTGACAAGCTTTATGGAGATGCTGATTTCATTTTCCAGCAGGACTTGGCACCTGCCCACACTGCCAAAGGTACCAAAAGCTGGCTCAATGACCATGGTGTGTGTTACTGTGCTTGATTGGCCTGCAAAGTCGCCTGACCTGAACCCCATAGAGAATTTCACTCTATGTGTAATGAATCTATATAATATATGGGTTTCACTTTCTGAAATGAGTGACAAAAAATATTGACCTTTTTCATGGTATTTAATTTATTTTAGATGTACCTGTATAAGCCATGAACCAAGTTATTACAAACATTTCAAACTTCTGAAGAAAAGTTTTTTAAAATTGGACAAAAATAAAAAGGTAGAATACCGTGTACTTCACAGCTTTAGTGAGGGAAATAACTACAATCCCATGAAGCATTGCAAATGACATTATCGAATTAAAAACCACTGAAAAATATAGAACTCTTCATTTAAAGTTGTTGATTATATCTAGATAAATAATATATTGTAAGTTCATTGCAAAATATGCAAATATATATACAAATATATAAGTATTGTCACAGCATAGCAAAACGCTGCAATTCTCAGATAGGTGCAATTTTCTACAGGATTATGGGTAATGTAGTATTTCATGATTACTTTAAAAAAGTTGAAATAATGCAAACAGAAAGGCTTCAGAAAGCATATACATTTGATTAACAAGTCATTAGTTATTATAAATAAGTTACTGTACAAAATCAATTTCCCTATGGAGAAAATGAATGGAGTTTTCTCAAATCAAACTGTTAAACCCTATAACACTGTGGTCCCTATCTACACGATTTTATCTCATTTTATCATCCACTTTGCAATTTTTTTTTTTAATCTGATCACTTAGATTGAAAAACTGAATTATTTAAGGTCTGATTTATGCTTGTAGCTCAAACAGTGTGGGATGGGTTACGCACCAGAATTACTTAGTTTCAGAGGTTTGTTCAAGTCCCTAACTATGAGCAATAGTAATAATACTGCTTGACTTAACAAACACTGCTAATTATTAGCAAACATGCTTGGTTTTGGGCCCAAGAAATCATACAGAACCCAAGAGCCATGTTTGACTGAGAGCTTAAATTGACCATAAATTATCTACTTAATATTCATGCATAACGTACTGATAATTATACGACTCCATCAAATGCAAAATGTCAAAAAAGAGGTCATGAATGGATGATTTTCTAATTCAGCTCTAGCTCAGAAGTTAGTGATACATGCAAATGGCTTATTTTATGGATTTTTTCACAGTCAATTTAGAGTTAAATCTATCTTGCCGCTGAATGAATAACCCACTTTTCAATAAATCAATTTATTAATTCTCTAAAGTTCTGTTTAATTAACAGGGTCGGCCAGGGAGCCTCACATTTGCAGAATTAATGGCACCCTCTTTGTTGTTCATTAGCATTCGAATTAGATGGGAGAAGTTTCGTGTTTTTTAATCTTTAAACATGTTAATTAACTTTGAGGTGTGTACAGTGAGCGGAAAATTAATAATTTTAGTGTTTTAATTAACAGGGATGCAATTCATGAGAGATATCTGAAAATAAAACGTTGTATTATACACCAAATAATATCAAAGCTGTAGTATTGGCAGTTGTGTTTCAGGTATATTGAGCTGTGGCGCTCATGAGAAATACATGTTGTGTGCCCTGATCCGATTCCCCATTTCTCTACCCAGTCATTTCTTATCCTCTTTATACGGTCTCTATTAATAAATAATTGCTCAAATAAGCTAGATATATACATAGTTTGAAAAGAATGGTGTTACGTCCATAAATGTCCTTGTAGGAGTGTTTGTTTTTGTCTCTCTCTCCTGTTTGTCTTCTCTCCTTTGCCTGTCATTTTCTTAGGCTGCTCCCCCTTGACTGCTGATTGGCTCACAAAGTTGTCAATCATCGTTAGGCGACGTGATGTCAACCTATCCGCTTCCAGTTAAGGAGTTAAAAGGACACTGAAAAGAGGAATGGAGAGGCTTCTCTTTTTGCTCCTTGCTTGCTGTCATTTGCACTTGTTTTGATTTAGTTATTAGTTTATGCCTAGATCCTTTGTGTTTGTTTCTTGATCTTTATAACCTCTTGGTTGTTATTTTGTTTTGGTCTTTGTTACTTTGATTTGGATGGCGTTATTCTTTAATCTTTTAGTTACGCCCTATGACACTTACTCTTCACTTAAGAGGAAGGTGGATAGGGAAGATGTCGTACGACTTCCATTGAGTAACACTCTGTATAGAAACACCAGGTAAGAGGTGAACGCCACCCCTGTATGTTTTGTTTGTTAGTTGAGAGTAGGGAAGTATATGGCGCTTGGCGCTGAAGACTTATTTTCCTTTTCTTCCTTTAGCTAGGTAAGAGGTTTAATTAAGGTAGAATTGGTTTTGTTTCTTTCTTTCTTTTGGCGTCACTAGCGTCCCCTTTCTCTTGGGTTGATTTGTTTAGGTCTTAGCTTCCTTTTCTTGAGTTGTAAATATTTGTATATATTGATTGTCTCTTTAATGATTTATACTTTTGTAAATATACTTTATTATTATATGGATTCTTTCACTTTATATAATAAATTCACTTTCGTTGGCAGTTCGTGTCTTGCATTTTCTCTTGCTGCCTCCATCATTCCACAGTTTTTCCATAATCTCAATGTTACTCCTTTTTCCCTAGACAGTCTTAAAAGGGGTCGTAACAAATGGTGCCTGTGCAAAACTAGCTAAACATAACGCCAGTGTTTTGTTGGTGCTTGCAAAGGCTTGGCTTTGCAGTAGCCAAGGCATTGCTACTGTAGGTGGATGCTTTGCTTGGATCCATCTTTTGATATACATTTATGGTATTTATTTTTTTACTGTCTTATCATCTGCCTGACAGAAATCAGTCTTTTTTATAATAGTAATAATAATAATTATGTAATGTCAGTGATTGAATTTGACTTATTTTTTTTTAATCATTGATCATCAATTTGAACGATCATCAATTTGAATCAGCAATCAGCATAATGATCTATTTGAGTGCATATAAACATAATCATTGATTTCAGTGCATATGAATAGCATAATTGTTGATTTAATTTATATAGCACTTTTCTAGACACTCAAAGCACTTTGCATGGAAGGGGGTTGTCTCCTCATTTATATAAAAAAAAAAAACTGACCCCAAACTTGTGAACAGTAGTGTATAACGCAGCATCGCTATTGGCAATAGTAATAGTGAGGCTTGAATTAATTAAAAAAGACACTAAAAGCAGGAGGGATAAAGAAGTCAGCAAGTGTGTGATGCCTAGTGTGTCAGATTTCAAAAGTCATGTGGTGTTTTCCAGCCTTAAGTAACACCAAGGAAATAGTCAGACGTTTCAGATTCACGGTCAAACAAATTCTTGGGATTATTTGAGTCGGACCTCATAGTGGGAGTCGTGCAGAGGCCCGAGGGCCGCCTTAGGGGTCTGGGGGCAGAAGGCGACTCAGATTCAGCGCTAGGTGTTTTAGCAAGGCATGCTTCAGTTGGTTTATCGCTGACTTCAGAATAGAAAGCCGAACACGAGTGAAGGAAAGGCACCCGGGAACGAGTGTAATGAAGGAATGGGAGGGAGGACAGGAAAACATGTCACTGTCGGTAAGTGTTAAAGACTGGCTGCTAAAGTGGATGGTGGAGGGATGGAAGTGTGTTTGGGGAAACTCCTCTTGAGTTCAAAGAGAGGAGCTTACAAAATCATGTCCCATATGACCAGATGAACTCAGGTTGGAACAACCTGTGACGAGTCTTACAGCTTATCCGCTATTCAGATTTCAAAGTTATTATGATGACAGATGAGATGCGTCGATGCACCATATGTATCAGTCACAGAGCAGATCATCTCAAAATGTCCAGGATCAAGGATAATCTGTCATAAAACACAGTCTTAGCAAGAATCTAATTCTCTGCATCTTTGGCATGTTAGACCAGCTGTACAGTACATTACAGTGAAGATTTGACTCTTACAGCATATTGTCCGTTCGGTTTCAAACGTTGAGAGTTTTGCATAATGTTTAGTCCATTTTGCATAATACATGTTTTATGTTGTTGAGTAGAATGCTACAAGGATCAACAGTCGTTATACAGCATTAAGCTTACTTCCCTTTTCTCTGATCTCTTTGGATTATCTGAGATTATGGGATTTCATATTTAAAACCACTGCCCAAGTTTCCCTAAATCCAGAATAAGAGATTCCGGAGAAAAGAAGAAGCTGTGAGATCCCTGAGACTTAATAATCATCTACACTGGGAATTTATGCAACATGCAGTTGCGAGCATCGCATATTAACGCTCACCATGTGTATTCATATAATAATAGAGAGATTCTTGCTTTGATGTGACAGGCGTGAATTTGAATGTCGTTGCGATTGTATTTGGAAGTCATTCTGTGAGGAGAAAGAGAAGAATGACAAGAAAACGCAGATCATATAGAACAACATTTATTTGAAATAAAATGCAATATAACTGTCTTTATTCTCACGTTTGATCAACTTAATGTGTCCTTTCTGAATACAAATATTACTTTCCTTAAAAAAAAAAAAAGACTTTTAAAAAAGATTTTAAAAACTAAACCAGACAATTGGAAATTTTAAAAGTTTTTTTCACAAAAAGCCTAACATATCATCCTCTAGAAAGTGGCTTAATTTTGGATGAAAAACAAAAGCCTAATCATAAAGTAGCAGAGTTGATTTAATTATGCAGTGTTTAGTTATTAGTTGGTTTGTTTCTCTCGTCCGTATCAGTATGATTATGCACATTTCAAAAGTAATAAGATGCGTTTCCCATCAGAATCTGGTATATTTTCTTTCTATGTATGTAAAAAATATTATTGAAATACTTTCTTAAATTAGAATGAGCATATTCATTTTTTATTAGTCCAAAAAGTACTGCATAACATGAATGGCCCAAATAAAGATCAGAATCTGATATTATATTGTATTAGCAGTATTATGAAATGTTATGGTTCCATTAAAGGCACCAGAGGCCCTTTCGATAGATGGTTGGTGTTCATAAGAGGATAGATTCACACATTTATTATTTCATTTCCATACACAGCCTGCATGCACACATGCTGAAAGCCTTTCAGGAAGGCCTGGTGTGAAAACACTTCTAAAATCGTTGTTTTTCTTCTCAAATCCTTTCTGTGGAGACAAATTTGTATTTGGGTTAAGATTTCAGGGCAACTCTCTCTTTCACACTCCATTTGATCGTCTCTTTTGCTCTTTCTTGCCTCCGCCCCTCCATTCCTCCGTCTCTGTCCTCCTCTCATCCGAGAACACAAGAGGACATGTTAACCTCTAGCGTATAGTCAAAGAGAGGGGAATATTATGGGTGAGCTGCCACATGTTAAGTGCTGATTGGTGGGTGTAGCGCAGCAGATGCAGGGGCTTGTTGCTCCTCCAAAATGCCCACTGACCGGCCAGTTCACCTTGAAAATATGGCTAAGATGGGCAGACCTGACCGTGAAGCACTTTACAAGATCATTTTCATAATCGGCACATCAGCAAGCATCCTACAGCCCAACACGTATTAGGAGGTCGATCATCTTAAATACTATGCTTGTGGATTGAAACAGAGATTTGCTTTTTCCAAGTTTAGTTTGCGAATATTGATTACAGGTGTTTTTAGAAAATAAAAAGTGTAAAAATATATATTTTGTATGTCTCCCTTATCTAACACACCTGATTCCATTCATCAGCTCGTTAGTAGAGACTGCAAGAGCTAAACTGGCATACACTATAATGGATTAAAAGCAAAACAAGAAGGGACATACAACATATAACAGAGGGTCCTCCAGGACAGGTTTGGGATGCAAATGATTCCATTGCATACACTATAATGGTAAAGCAAAACAAGAATTGTTTATAACACCCTAAGCACTCAAATGTATTAAAAATAAAAGCTCAGGACTTAAATGATTCCATTGCACTGCTTAAGCACTCAGGTGTACCCTACTCTGGGAGAGTTGGAATTTAGCTCAGGAGCATTGGCATATTGCTTTGAGTGAAGGTGTTGGAAAGGCATCCTGTGGCTAAACGTCAATTGAATGGGTATGATTTGGAAATCCTGTGGCACACTGGTATTAAGACAATTGAATGGGTATGATTTGGAAAGGATCCCTGGGTATTAAACGTCTTAAAGGGATCCCTGGGTATTAAGAATGTACTTAATATAATAAAAGCCCTTACATGAAAACCCATTAAAGATTTATGTATTTTTAAAAATCACATATTTGGACGTATCTGATGCGTAAAATTATGGGGCACTCTGTTAACTAATCGTTCTGACCTGTAAAATTATTGCTATTTTTTTACCACAATACATCTGTTAACGGAATAGTGCTACCTGAAAATAAAATACTGCTATTTTTTTTACCACAATACATCTGATGACAACTGGGAAAATAAAATAGCTGATATACAGGTGACCACAGCGATGGATATAAGTATAGGTTTAGAAACCAGCTTACATGCTGTGGCATGGATTTTATCCCCCACAAGGAGTCTAAACGCCTCTGATAAACCAAATCGAGTAAGATCCATGGATTTTTCCCCACTGAGAAACTCCTCTAGCGACCGCAGCGTTTGATCATCGAGTAAGATCCCAACAGATGCATCGACGTTTCTTGAAACTCCTCTAGCCGTTTGTACCGCAGCTCTGTCAGTAGCTAACAGATGGCATCGAACGTTTCTTGTCTGGAGAGACTTTAGGTAGTTTTATTCATCCAGCTCTGTCAGGCATCTTCCCATTCTTTTCTCCTACTAAAAGACTCTTATCGTTTTATTCATCCACAGGAAATTCTTATCTTCCCATTCTTTTCTCCTCTGGTTGCCCTTATCGACTAGGAAATTGAAAATTACAACCAAAAGCCATTGCTTCTCTGGTTGCCCTTCGACAATGTGGTATACAACCAAAAGCCACACAATGTGGTATCAGTATTTTATTTTCTGAGTTGTGTTTCGGTAAAAAGCCAAAGGCTATAGAAATAAGCGCCAGTAGCTCACTGAGTGCAACCATTTGACGTCATCGACGCAGAATGCACTGTGCACATAAAATAATGGCGCCCCCCATAGCCCAAAAACGTTGATTTGTTGATTTTTAAATAACATGCATTATCATTGGTTTTCTACTACATTTAAATAAGAGACATCATTTACGTTAACTTGTAGTAATCTATACATGTCTGTTTTTTTATTCTGTTGTTGCTTTGTCATATGGTGTATGGAGTGTAGACTGATGTAGAAAATAAAACTAATTTAAAGCAGTTAACATAAGGCAGCAACTTGACAAAACGTGAAAAAAATGAAGGGGTATGTATACATTCGCAAGGCACTGTATCTATATATAGTGTGTGGTCTGATACACTGCAAATATTTGAGTGACTGTTATTGATTTTATATATTTCTGTTAATTCGTTTCAGGATCTTCAAGAGTTAAGCGTCACCTGCACAACTCGTGAGTCCTCGTATCTCTGTTGAGAGGCATCATCATTTCTGTGTGTGGATGAAGTGCAAACCTGCATCACGTCGAGAGAAGACATCGCCATGGTTACAAAAGTAGTTCCTGTTGTAGCGTCTGGAGGTGGGAATGGGAAAGGAACATCCTTTGCACCTCTGCTGGATGGAGGCAGCTACGGTAAATTGTTAAATGTCTGAAGATCGATATTCCTTGTCCGCTTGCCTCCTCGCTGATGGCAAGAAATGCTCTCAGCTTTCATTAGGAATGTCAGCAAACCAGAGACGTGACCTATACGCAGCCAGAGGTCAAACCGGCACCCACTCGCGCTGCACAACACCGGCTATAAGATTTGCTGAAAGTTAATAGAATGAGATATTTGAGGCTTGTGCAGTATGACATGTGTTTAAGCGTTCAGAGATATGACAGTGGCTATTTACATTTATTTATGTTCATTTCAGCTTTTAGACTTGCTGTGACCCGAACCACATCTGTAATGTCAAATTCTCAGATTTTAGCTAATTTATTCATATTTGTGAATATGTGTGTCTAGATTTTTCTCTCCGTGGACTGAGGTCAGCGCCCTTTGCCTGGACTTCAACATAGAGATGCTGACTGCCATCTAGTGGTCTGAAACAACCCTAGAGACTGAACACAGATTACTAATTTTCAAAATATTTTGACAGTTATTATTTTGTGATCAGATCTAAGTCCCTAATAAAATTTATATATCCTAAATCCTAATACAGTACAATGCAAATCCTAATAATTTGTCTCTTAATTGTCAAATGGCCATTATTATTGCTCATAATGGACTGAATCCTAAATATTAGGAGAGTGAATCATCCCACATCATTTTTTTGTTGTTCATTTTTTTCTTTACTAGATTTTTAAGTTTTAATTTCACCTGACAAATAGTAAAACAGGCACAAAATCTATTTTGACTTACTTTGAATGCAGGAGCTGAAATTAATGTGAAATTAAATTAATAATAGAATATAAAATTTATCTAATTCAAATTATATAAATATGTATATAATGTTGCATAATTTGTATCAAGTTTATTTAAAAAAAAAATGTTGTGGAACTTTATCAAATAATTCTGAATAAATAAATAAATAATAAGCAAGCAAGCAGCACAACTGTTTTTAACATTGATTATTATAATAATTTTATAATAATAATAATAATAAATAATACAATCTTTCTAAAGGTATTAGCACAGTAGTTATCAAGAAAAATTTTAAACAGCACTTCATGCCCAAAAGTTTGCCGACCCCTGCTCTAACCTGTTAAAAATGTCATTTTCATTAATATTTTTCACCTGAATCACAAGCACAGCAATCAATTCCAGCTCTACCAGTTGCACTCTTATCCTCCTGTATGAGACAGACCTGTGGTTTCCTTCAGTCTTCCAGATCCGTCATATCCCTGAAACACAGCTCCGGGGCCCGTCTGTGTCCTCCCTCAGGAGCTCGCTTTCAGTCTGGGATGTGTTTCTACATCCATCATACATTTCAAGCCCTGACAGACTGTTGGAAAACACGCTAAACATGTTTCTTCTCCAAGAACAGGCTGTTGAAAGTAAGATTATATGACCTGTAAATATATAAGATCTCGTTAAACTGTCATCTCTTTCCAAACCATAGAAATTGACCTTAGGCTAAAAACAAAAGATAGAAGCAAGAAAAAAAACATATTTCAGTATAGTTTAAAGGAATGTTCTGGGTTAAAAGAAAATTATAATGTCATTATTATGGCTTTACTTTTCAAAATGGTTTTTATCTATGAAGTGATGTCTAACAAATACATATTATTTTAATTACACACACACGCACGCACGCACGCACACACACACACACCACACACACACACACACTAACCTGTAGATGTTCTTTTTTCCTGGTATCAAGTGTCACATACTCTACAGTTCAGATTTTGTAGGTTGGTATGATTTTTTATGTTTTTGAGAGAAGTCTCTTATGCTCACTAAGGCTGCATTTATTTGATATAAAATACAGTAAAAACTGTCAAATTTTGAAATATTATAACTGTTTTTTGTTGTAATAGATATTTTAAAATGTATTCAGTAAAGCTGAATTTTTAGGCTCATTGCTCCAGTCTGCAGTGTCACGTGATTCTATGGAAATCATTTAAAATATTGATTTAGTGCTCAAGAAATATTTATCATCAATGTTGAAAATGGTTGTGCTGGTTAATATTTTTGTGGAAAATGATTTACAGGAAGAATAGAAAGTCGAAAAAAGTTTGGTTTATTTGAAATAGACTTTTTAACATTATAAGTGTTTGTACTGTTCCTATTGATCAGTGTAATACATCCTTGCTGAATAAAAGTATTTGTAAAATAAAAACTTTAGTGATCCTAAACTTGATCATAGATCTTAAATAATAGAAGATTCCTTTAACATAAATCATGTGAAGTATAAGCTGTGATCTCATTTCAGCGAAAGACAGACCACAGATCTCCAGTAACGTCTGCCCACGTCTCTCTTCCTGCAGGAAAGCAGCTATCACGTTTGATAATGGACCGTTTAACGGCTTTCTCCAGGTAATGAGGCAGAAGACTCAACTTCCTGTTAACACCAAGAACAGCTATCTGTCTGGGAGCGAGACAAACTAAGAGAGAGAATGAGACAGCAAGGTGGGAGTAAATACATCTAAAGGAAAATTAGATGGGTGTTTTCCAGTGCAAAACTCGATGCCTGGATGTTTTCAGTGTTTGCTGGTTTTAGAAAGGGGGTTCAAAATGAAGAAAATTATGGTTTCAAAAAGAGTTTTTTTTTTCAAGTCCAAGCTTGTAATTAGCAGATCTACCAGCAATGATATTCTTTTCACCTTTAAACTGGTATGACCAATACCAGCTGGTTTATTGGTGATCCAAGACAAGCTTGGCTTAAACAAGCTTGGCTAGCTGGAAACCAGCTTCAATGTTCTAAAACAAAGCTGCTTGAGATGAATTTCAAGCAGGGTTAGACTTCTCTAATGTAAATCTGTGGGATTTTTGTCACTCTCATTTACCTAATAACACAGCTCCTCGAAAAGCCATATGCTTTGAGGCATTTTTATGCCTGCTCTTAAAAATAAAGGTTTCAAAAAGTTTTTTTTTTTTTGCAGCAATGCCATAAAAGAACCAATTTGGTTTCCCTAAAAAAACCTTTCAGTGAACAGTTCTTAAAATAACCACTTTTTACCTTATGTGAAGAACATTTTGAAAAACGTAAGAACCTTTTTCCAGTATAAAGAACATTTTGTCCAGTGGAAAGACTCCATGTATTCTAAAATGTTCTTTCGGAACACACCAAGCCGACGCCGATGAACTAGAGGTGACGAAAGCAGACTGCGGGGTCGGCTCACGTCGGTAGTGTCTGGGTCCAAATTTGCCGTAATACACCAAGCCGACGATCGCCATCCGATGGCCAAGTAGCACACGTCCGTTCTGCGCCTGCGTAAGAAGAAATGCATTTCCATACCAGCAGGTGGCAGTAGTCTCATGCACTGGATCAGAATGATCAGATGGCCCGACTGACCTACGAGCTCTGACGCCAATTCAACATATTGAATCGGCCGAAAAAAAGCAGACGAGGACCAACTTCAGCCGGCGGTGCGGAACACACTGAGAAAACTTAATCGGTTGACGAACGGCTCTCGCTGCCAACAAAGAACCTTTATTTTTAGCAAAAATGCTGGCAAATGAGTTTAAATTTCTAATCCTAAGCATGAGCAATGGTAATAGTGATTATTGCCTTTTCAAACACCACTCATCAACACTTTGCTTTAACATTGTAACAGTGCTCATAAGACAGGCGCATCTGCAAAGCACAGATGGCCACATTCATAGTTGATAAGTGTACATCTTAAGAACAAGCCCTTACAAGCAACAGAACATGGCAGAAAGCGATCCAGCATTCATGAGAATGTGTGCTTTGATGGACACTTGATTTCTCTGCTGGCTTTAGCTTCTTGTCATACTTCTGTCTTGTAGGTGTTTGGAGTGTCGGGCTCTTGTGAGCGTGTGGATTGAAGAGCAGCTTTGTGTGAAGGGATGTCACGAAACAGAACGTGTTTTGTATTAAGTCATCTCATACCTGCAGACTTCATCTGTTTGCTTGCAGAAAACAGCTTGTCAAAAAAATATTTTGAACCTTTTGCTATATAACATTTATTCAAAGGAATAGTTCAGCTAAACACGAAAATCCTCCTGTTATTTCAAACCTGTGTGATTTTCATTCTTCTCTGGAGCATAAAGGGAAGAATTTAGCCGGAAACTGAATGGTGACCTTTCTCAAAGCTCAAAAAAAGGACATAAAGCATCATAAAGTGACTCATCTGTTATATTCCAAGCCTCCTCAAGTGAGTAACAGACTGAAGGGCTATTGAGCTGCTATTCACTGAAAACCTTCTCTACCACAGCAATTTCATTCACATTTGTGTATTTTCAAATATGACTCATCAAGATGTAGTACACCGGGTTTGAAGCCAGGGATGTCATATGATCTCATATAAACAGTAACAACCACTGATCTATAATAGAGAACTGGATTGCTCATGACGTCATGTAAGTGAAGCCGCCGCGCCGCCATATTGGTATTCCCCACTATTCCAATACATTCCATTGATTTAATAGGACATTGTACGAATTTAGTGAGAAAACATCACCTTACAAGTCAGCGTTTTTAAATCTGAAGTATCCCTGTACATTCTTACAGTACAAACACCCTAGGCATGTAAACACTTTTTTATGTCAGGAATTTCCCCTGCTTATTAAAAAGTTACATTCATTAGAGTAGCGAACATCAGATGAACACGATAAACATCGGACGGACACGACCTCAACACATATATAACAAATGACAAAGCGCTCATTCTGAAATATGAAGAAAGATTTATGCTTTGTATACACATAGGCTATAGCCTACATTCGTTCGCCTTGTACAGTTATTCATTATTTATGTAATTGTGTTATAGTGTTTTGTAATCGTACATTAGGCTAACTGCAAATGTTTCCACAATGATTTCGTTAACGGTGTTCCTGTGGCTCAGTGGTAGAGCATTGCGTTAACAGCGCAAAAGGTTGTGGGTTCAATTCCCAGGGAACACACATACTGACATTAAATGTATAACCTGAATGCACTGTAAGTCGCTTTGGATAAAAGCATCTGCTAAATGCATAAATAAATAAATAAAACAATATTCGTTTTGAAGTGCAGGTAAAGATTTAAACGGTGGTTAAATACATTTTTAATAGCATACATAACATTTTACATGGAAATGATAAACATATGTGTGCGATCTTGGAGGCTGAAATAGATGTTGCTCAATCAGGACATAAAAAATATACACATCGTAATTTATTCAGAGAAATAACTGACTACATACAGTAGGGACTTAAAGACATGAAGCATTATTTCAAGATGATGCATAAAGCTGCTTTTCATTTCAGTACAACAGAGTAATATAGTTAAAGAGGCTAGCCTATTGTATTATTCATTGTATATTCAAATTAATTTCTGATACTAATACGTTCATGTTTGATCATTCCTGAATAATTACGTACATAAAGAAATAGGCTATATTTTGTGTTGGATCAGTTACCTGTGTCGGCAGTGCGCAGTTGACACACCCACCTAAACAATTTAAATATATGCTTATCTTGCTCAAAAATACCATAAACAGTGCAGATAACATCTGAAGTAAAAATTAATTTATATACACGTAACATACAAATGAATCCCGTGTGACTGATTCGCTTCAAATCGGGTGATTTTAGATCAGAGGTTTGCATGTGACTCAATGGTGCTCTCTGCTGGTAGGGAATAGTAAGATGGCGGATCGAACACTTCCGGTGGCTTCACTGTCTATCGGCAGTTTAGAACGCAACGAGCAATCCAGTCATCAGTGGTAACAACATGCCTAATTTGAATAATGCACAAGTAAGTGGTGAAAAGGTAAATCATTTGAATGTCACACGGATGAGATTTGAGAGCTAGAAGATTGACAATGAATAACAACTGAAATGATATGATTTCAGAAGTCTTTGAATATACACTAGCATTTATTTTTTTAAGAAATTAGTTATTTTAGTTCAGCAAGGATGCATTAAATCCCTTACAAGACATTCAAAGTATTACAAAAAAATAATTATTCTAATACATGCAGCTCTTTTGAACTTTCAATGAAATCAAAGAATTAATAGAATCCTGGAAAAATGGTTTCCACAAAAATATTAAGCATCACAGCTGTTTTTAACATTGATAATATTAGGAAATATTTATTAAGCAGCAAATCAGCATATTAGAATGATTTCTGAATGATCATGTGACACTGAAGACTGGAGTAATGCTGCTGAATATTCAGCTTTTATCACAGGAATAAGTTACATTTGAAAATATATACAAAAAAGTTCAATTAAATTGTAATAATTGTTTACAATATTATGATTTTTAGTATAGTTTTGATGTAATAAATGCGACCTTGGTCAGCCTACAGTAAGTAAAAAACATTAAAAAAATCATCTCAACTCCAAACTTTCAAAAAGTAGTGTAGCGCTAAATAGAGAATTGAATAAAGAAACTACTTTTAAAATGCTTTTTTATTTTTTGAGAACTGGGTCATCATCATTCACTTTCATTGTAGTGAAAGAAATGGCATTGACATCCTGCATAAAATCTCCTTTAATGTTCCAAAGAAATCTTAAGAATTTGAAGCAACATGAGGGTGAGTAAAAGAAAGCTAATGAAATTGAATTGTTTTATTTTTTGACTATTTGTCTGGTTCACCTGTGCTGTAACACAAGCTCAAGGATGGGATTCTGAGCTGTTAGGAATGCTTGCACAATAAGCAAAGATAGCGGCTCACCTTCTTTTGCAGAAAAACATACCATAGAGTAAGAGTGCTTTTTGCTCTGTTCTCCCATAGGTGTTATATGCTCGAATGAGGCATTGTGAGAGGATAGTACATACTGTCCGTGCAGTCTGATTTCTAGAACGCTAATTACTCCTGCCGGAGTTCTCGTTTATTGACAATGGCTTCCTTGAAAAAGCTCGTCAAGGGACTAATAATGACCAGCTGCTTCCCACACTCCAGCGCAAACTATTGAATACTCTTTCAATCAGGGCTGTGATGGATTTAATGACAAAAATAATTTCCGCCCACAGGCTGCACGAAAAAAACGCACCGATATAAGCAGAATAGCATTGGTCCCAGAATGACCTGCACCACCCGTTCTTGAAATCCACATGACCCGGATCAAATGCCGGTGGTAAATGGGCTTCGCTGTCTTTGTTTCATTTCATTTTGCGCTTGTTTTTGCTTGATAAGTGATGAATGAAAAGCTTTATTGTATCAGCATGTATCTCTATGGCTGCCATCTGTCTGCAGGCCCCGTTCGTTCGGCGTCATGGGAGGAAGCAGCTTTATTGATTTGATTCTGAGCTGAATTTCCCGCAAGTCTCCTTGCGGACTATGCCAAATCTTTGAGTCAAATGACAAACAGGCTGACAGAAAAGAAAAATGACTCTTCTTAACCTGTGCCAGGATGTGAATATGTTTGCTGAGGACATCCCTCGCAGCCAGGGGACTCACATTTTGGCAGGCTTTGATTGGTTTGATGGCGTCCTCGCGGCTGCGCCAGAACGCTTGTTTCTCAACGTATGAGACCTTTAAGAGGATTTACAGCATTTTGCGCTGGGAGCCTTCGGGATGAAATGAATGTCGCGTACTTGCTGTTGTGCTTTGAATTGTGTAATCCTCCTTCAATTCAAGGTCAAGTTTTGAGGTGAGCCCCAAAAAAAAAAGTAACTACACTTTTTTTAGTTAGTGTTTACCACTCAGTTTTTTACTGAAGGTTAGAGGTATTCTTATGCAAACAGTGTGGTCAAATCACTGAAAAAGCAAAAAGTAATGTCTGCTGTCATTCTGATTGGTCAATACATCTCATCTGTTTTACAATATGCTACATTTAACTCTTTTTGTGCTGAAAATCCTTTACCTAATTTGGTGGGTATCATCGAATGATTCAATTTCAACTTTGTGATTGAGTAGGTCTCATTGATCTGACTTAACACCTCTTTGAAATTATTAAAGCTGTGGATAATCATGGCATAAATCACTCAAAAACTGATTAGCATAAGATTATATCAAAGGTCTATGATTTAAGATACAATAGGTCCTACTTATCCAGTAGTTGTTAAACCCTGTCGAAAAAAAGAAAATATTAATTCAAACACGCCCCTACATGTCTATGTCACTGTGTCAGAAGATTTGCATAACACCGCCCAAATGTATACGCAAAGAAAGAGGCCGTGATTTGGCCGTTGCTGCCGCCGGCGCCATGTCCTGGAGACGCTGTGTTCTGTTGTGAAAGCAAAAGTACTTTGTTTGGGCTTCCAAAAAAGGACACAACTAGAAATCAGTGGTTAAGTTGTGTTTACAACACTGTTCCAGAACAGTTCACCCAAATATTAGGCCACGTTCACACAGCAGCAGAATACGGTTTTCAATCCCGTATTTGAGTCCTTAATACGGTTACGTTTACACACAGTACGGTTATTTACTGGTGTGACAACCGACGTAACCGAGCTCACACCCATACATTTTTAGGACTCACGACAGCATTCTGTGTGAACGAAACAGGACTGGACAACTAGTTGTCTGTCACATCGTACAGTGCGAGAGAGCCGCTCTGCTGCACAAACGTGCGTCTACCGTGTGTTTCGTGTTTTCATGTGCTTTCGGTAACTTACAGAGATGGAGAAATAAGCTGCGTGTCATTCTGAATTTTCTTAGATCCCATCAGTTTGCCACCGGAGGTGCTCCCGTAAGTATTGTGTTCTGCGCGCGTCCGTGCGATTCAAATGCTCTGCTCTCCACCCAAATTTAAAAGCTGCCGTCGGTTAATGAAGATTTGACAAAAGAACTCGCGGCTCGATTGGACTCTTTCAGTTTTATAGACATCGCCATCTTTGATTTTAGTTTGGTCAGTGTGGCTATGGTTACTGGTAAGGAATATGGGCTTGACTCTCATTGCACGTTCATACAGACAGTATTCTAAACACATCTGTAAGCTGCTGTGTGATTGGGACATTTTGAGACTCACACCTGTGCGGTTGTCAATCCCAAAAACTGACAGTGTGAACATAGCCTTAGAGTGTGTGCAGCGCATTTTATGGAGGACTATTGCCTGAACCTGGGAGAGTAGCCTACAATGCCAGCTGTGCACAAAGGCTGTTTCTATAAAGTGGGGCAATTCTAACTTTGCAAGGTCAGTCTGGTGCTTCTGACTCACAGCCTGTAAGTATGTTTTCTTATTTAAAGAATTTGCCACTGATAATTCAAATGCGAGTTTTGAGCAGTGTAGAGTAGTGCTTGTTGTTTGTCGTTTCTCCGATCACAAATGCAGACATGGTAATGTTTACGCGGCGCGATGCAACATGTAAAAAGACAGTATAAGTCATTATAATCAGTAATCATGTCCCCACTGGATGAATCAAATACCTCATTTATAATGGGTTTTATTGTTTTTGTGTCGCCGCACCAGGACACGGCATCACAGTACGGTAAGGGGCGTAACATTTCCGTCTCACGCTTGAGGTATTCGGCCAATCACAACGCACTGGATAGCTGGCCAATCAGAGCACACCTCGCTTCTCAGAACGATGAGTTTTGTAAAAATCGGCGCATTTCAGAAAGTCGGGGCATAGAGGAGCAAGCAATAATGTACAGTATGTGGAAAATGTGTTTTTAACCTTAAACTGCATAAACACATTGCTAAAAAGAACATTAGTTTGTGTATTTGGTGTAATGCAATGTCATATGACCCCTTTAAATAAAATGTCAAGTGTTTTTTTATTATTGTGAGTTTGCTGCAAAGAAACAAAGAAGCAAAGTCTATTTTTAAAAGAAGAATACTATTTATTGTAATACTTCATTTGATCATAATATAATATCATATTTCTTAATGTACACAGAATATATACTTATTTATATATTTGGGCATAAGCTACTACAAGGGACACATACAGTAATTAAATCAAACATAGAAAAAAAAACATCAAAATACCATTGGCACAGATGTCAAGAATACATATAAAAAAAAACTTAAATGAACACTTAACAGTCTCACAGTGAATACATTGTCATCTGTTTACACATTCATGGCCTAATACACAGATCTGGATAAAAACACAAATGTATGCTGGAAAAAATGGCTCCGAATTAAGACCCAACATTTAAAGAGACGAGCTGTCGTAGAAATACGCACACTCCTAAATATTTGATTTGAATGGGAGTTATTTGTTAAAGATGTCTGTTAACATGATTATTGAATTAAAGACACTGGAAAGTGTAACATTGTAAATGTAGAGATGTTTAAAAATCATGAAATGTCCTTCATAACCCATTTTTTAACCCATTTAACACTTTTTTTGTACTTTCTCATTGAGTTTGATTGAACATGATACAGCCAGATAAATAATACTGAATATGGGTCAATGAAGGGTTTAAATGCTTTAAGGGGATAGAAGGTTTTTTTATGTATAGGTTCTGTTAAAACCACTGTGAGACAAATACGCTTTTTTCCAGCATCTGAGTAACTATATTTTACACTTGCTTTTGCCCTTGTTCAGTATTCGCACCACAGATCAGCTCTATTTCCGTAATTAATATGCTTGACTTGTGTGAGCAAACTCTGCCATCAGCCCAAATTAGCTAGCAAACAAACAAACAAGCTCAGCGCAGCAGAGCATGATGGGTAATGGAGCGTCATGGCTGATGGCTCCTTCAGCGGTGACAAAAGCAACAATCACATGAGAGGCGGAGTTAAATTAGCATCAATCACGGTGACAGCGTATTTACAGACTAATCAAGCGTCAGTCAGCACGTACATAAAAGCTCAGCGGGGACAGAAAGGGCATCTTCTAACTCTGCTGACACGGCTGCGCTGATCTAAACTCAATCACACGCTGCTGACAGCATCTGAATCAGACCCAGAACTCACTGAAAACAAGAGCTAAAGATGCTGAACAAGGTGAAAACTCGAGGTGTGGCTGCAGTGAGATGTTTGTAAGTGTTACCCTTGAGGAGCAGACAGCTGAAGAACAGACTTTATGGGAAAACTAAGTGTTATGGGGCCACAAAGAGATCAAATCGAGGTCAATCCAGTGTGATACAATACAATAAACAAGATAAGCTGCTCAAGAGGAGTACAGTGCGGACCAGAAAGAACCAAAAGCTAACATAACCATATGTGAATTTGAACCATTTTGCGTCTTACTACAACCAAACAATGCAGAAATTTGCAAACAGAACATGTTACATGACAAAGAACAGACTATAAATTATATAATAAACACAACAGGGCTGCAACCACCATAAACACTGGGACATTTCCCTCAAATGAATGAACGCTTCCTAACTGAAACAATAAATATGTAATAAAATATGAAAAAGACAAATCTAAAAATAAATAAAATTATAATAAAGGAATTATCAGTGCTAAAAAGCAAGGTGACAAAGTTTGATATATTCTAACATTAAAAGTTGTTTTTTTATATAAGAAATTAATACTTTTATTCAGAAAGGATGCATTCAATTTATCAAAAGTGATTGTAAAGACATTTAGAATGTTAAAAAATGCTGTTCTTTTGAACATTCTAGTCATCAAACAAGTTATGAAAAAATGTGTTACATGTGTTACAGTTTGCACAAAAATATTAAATAGCACTCCGAAGACTGGAATAATAAAAGCACTTCTGAAGATTCACCAGTTATTCATTATTCCAGTCTTCGTGATGGTGAAAATCCAGCTTTGCATCACAGGAATGAAATTACTTTTTTTTTTTTTTTACAATATAATAAAATAGAAACAGGTTATTTTTAAATTGTAATATTTTCCTACTTAACTGTAATTTTTATCAAATAAATGCAGCCCTTGTGAAGAATTTTTTTTTTTTCAAAAGCATGAAAAAACTTAACGATCCCAAACTTTTCAACGGTATAGTTTCAGTGTATATTTTTGACTTTGCCTCAGTGTGCACTGAATTCTGTATACGACCCGTTTTAAAACTTTCCATACAATCAAATACTTTTCTTACAAACATATTTTCTGTCAATTGTGCACAAAACCAATTTCTGTGCTTCTTTTGCTGTAAAGACGCTATAGATATTCGGATTCATATAAAAAAATATATAAATGAAGCTACCGCTTTTCAGTATGCAAGAAGATTTTACAAAAGATAAATATAAGGAAGTATATTTTCTAGTAAGCGTGATTGCAAAACCTCTGTCCCATTTATTTGAGCCCATCCAATCCTGAATATGTAGTGATCCTGAATGGCAGCCATATAAACTGTTGAACAGCTGCAAATTAATTTGAAAATATCTTACATTAATGTATCATTTTAAAATCAGCTTATAATGACTGCTTTTATCATGTTTCTTTAGGGCTATATTGTCATTTATGGACACCACTACTTTGTGTACCATGGAGGAAAGAAGAATACAGGTTTATTATGACATGAAGGGTGAGTAAATTATGACAGAATGTTCATATTAGTGAACTAACCATTAAAAAATAATGAATGTAACATTGAAACGATAGAATCGGAGATGTTCAGAAACACTCACTTTGTAATAGTTAAGGCTGGAATGGTAAACACATTCAGATCATGTTATCTGTGCATCTAATGAACATGTTTACGGGAAAACAGACATAATGTACTTCATCACAATACAGAAAACACAATGGATTTGGCGTATTTCACAGTGAGACTCACTTCACAACATAACACAGTCAAAACACACAAACAATAAAAGAATGACTCAGTAAACATGAAAACACTGAGACGTTCTCGTAACGCGAAAGTCAAACGCCAGTGACCCAATTTACTCTTCAAGTATAAAGTCCAGTGATTTCGACCTCTTTAAGTTATGAACGGCGCAGCAAATATATGTTCGGTGACTGGAGGGAATGAAGAACCAAGGATGTTTTTACAACACCAGCGCCACACCGAATTTACATTCAAAAGATACATTTTCCAGATAGGATTATTCAACGTTAAGTTACTATGCCATAAAGCTTTGTTAAGGCTTGTGTAGGCCTCCAGCTGTTAGTTTCCTCTATTTGCTTAGTATACAATGTTCTTTCTGTACAGATTTTACATATATGTGTTCAGATTCACCATATGAATCTTCAATTTCTGTTTTTTCTTTGCATCCAAAGACTGAACATATTGAAAAAAATTCCAGAGCTCTTTGACTCTGAAATGAAATGTGATTGGCTGACGTTACGTGTAATATGATTGGCTCTGCCACCCAACTCAAGGCATGATGTCTATTTGAAGTAGTTGAGCCCGGCCACCAGAAGGAACTTCTCCAGGAAGAGTTCAGAGTCGAGCACAGCGATGTGAGCCGCACGTCCGATCAGCGTGTTGGCCGTGTTCGGTAACGCGTGGAACACATTCTGTCTGATCAAACGACAGTTTGGAGCGCTCAGCAACGGCTGGAGTAAGTTATTGATCATCTCTGTATATACTGGACCTGTTAAAAAGTAAATATATTTATCACACACATTACATACAAGCACAACATTTTGTATATTGTTTAACATTAATCACAAATAAATTATAGTAGATGTTTTGCGGATGCTTTTATTAACTTTTTTTTTCAAAAATGAAAACGTTTATCTAAGTAAATATACATAGCCTACATATTATTAAAATATAAATAAATAAATAATTTAGTGCTGTCAAATAATTAATCGCATCTAAAATAAGTTTTTGTTTACATAATATATGTATGTGTACTGTGTATATTTATTATGTATATATAAATACACACACAGGCATGTATATATTTCAGAAAAAAGTTATTTTTATATATTAATATTTATTTATGATATAAATTATACGAATATAAATATACACTGTATGTGTGTATTTATATATACATAATAATATACACAGAACACACATATTGTCACAGTCACTCGTAGAACTGCACTGCATTTCCCAGCATCCCTCTGGCCACTCACCTGCACTCCGTTGTAATCACTCACACCTGACCTCTATCAGGGAATCCTCCTCACCTGTTGCTACCAATCAAGCTCTCTATATAACAGCACTAAATCCAGACACTCATTTTCTGGTTTCGAGGTTACAAGCTCTTCATCTGTCTCATCACCTACCTCCTGGATCTCTGTTGATCTGTGGATATCTTCCTCCAGTTGACTCTACTAAAGGGAGAGATAAGGACTACTAATTCCTCAGTTTATAGAGCTTCATTGAATTTTGAGCTATTGCACTTACCTGTTATGGTTGATTTCAGTTTGTATAATAAAGAAGCTCTAACTTTACTTATCCTCGTATGCCTCTCCATCCAATATATGACAGAAGACCAGACCTTTAAAAAAAACTTCAACAATAACTATGGACATCCTCTCTTCAAACTCTCTGACTTCTCTTCAAGGTTTTTCAAGATGGCTGCCCTATTGAGGATTATGTTGAGGAATTACTCAATATTTCCTATAAAGTTCCATGGAAGGAAAGAACCTTGAAGACCATCTTCTGGGGTGGATTGGATGTCCACATCCATCAACAAATGCCGGCATCTGATACCATCTGTTCTCTGGAGCGCTATATTGAATATGCACTGTGGCTAAGTGGTTCTTCCTTCACTGTTGGAGAGGTTGCTGACTGCCCGGTGGACAAAACTGTAAGTCCCACGTTTCCTACCCCTGCCGCAAGGGCATCCAATATCCCAACTTGCACTTCCACATTTCCTCGGGCAAGGAAGGTTCTTTATAGCAGTGTTGACCTGGGGGCTAAGGCTGCAGACCCAACCATAACATCTGTCTGGTCCGCATTGAAATCTGCCCACCCTCCGGTCAGGCCAGCTCACGGAGTCCACTCCAGAGCCCGCTCCGGTCCAGGAGCTCACGGAGTCCACTCCAGAGCCCGCTCCGGTCCAGGAGCTCACGGAGTCCACTCCAGAGCCCGCTCCGGTCCAGGAGCTCACGGAGTCCACTCCAGAGCCCGCTCCGGTCCAGGAGCTCACGGAGTCCACTCCAGAGCCCGCTCCGGTCCAGGAGCTCACGGAGTCCACTCCAGAGCCCGCTCCGGTCCAGGAGCTCACGGAGTCCACTCCAGAGCCCGCTCCGGTCCAGGAGCTCACGGAGTCCGTGCCTCCCGAGCGCCCCCAAGTGTCCGCACCTCCTAAGTGTCCGCGCCTCCCGAGTGCCCCCTCTCTGCAGCGCCCACCATAGCCCGCTTCCCAGCAGCGCCCCCAAGAGTCCGCGCTTCCAGAGCGCCCCCGGGCAACGATCTCCCCAATAATTTTTTGAGGGGGGCTACCCGCCATGGCCCACGGAGTCCCCTGATCTGCCATGGCCCACAGAATCCCCGGATCCACCATGGCCGCCCGAGTCCCCTGATCCGCCGTTGGTCCCGGTTCCTCCACTACTCCACATCTATTGTTGGAGCGTCTAGAAGCCGCTCCTTCGAGAGGGGGTTACTGTCACAGTCACCCGTAGAACTGCACTGCATTTCCCAGCATCCCTCTGGCCACTCACCTGCACTCCGTTGTAATCACTCACACCTGACCTCTATCAGGGAATCCTCCTCACCTGTTGCTACCAATCAAGCTCTCAATATAACAGCACTAAATCCAGACACTCATTGTCTGGTCTCGAGGTTACAAGCTCTTCATCTGTCATCACCTACCTGCTGGATCTCTGTTGATCTGTGGATATCTTCCTCCAGTTGACTCTACTAAAGGGAGAGATAAGGACTACTAATTCCTCAGTTAATAGAGCTTCATTGGATTCTGAGCTATTGCACTTGCCTGTTATGGTTGATTTCAGTTTGTTTAATAAAGAAGCTCTTACTTTACTTATCCTCATATGCCTCTCCATCCAGTATGTGACACATATTATGCAAACAAAAACTTTTATTAAAATATTAACATAAAAAATTATATTTTAATAAAATAATTCCTAAAGATATGTACAGTATAACAAAAATAAATTAACTTTTTTGTTCATAAAAAAACAAAGAGGTTAATTTTTAAAATATTAAAATTAAATATTTTATTAATCAATATTTATCACAAAAATTAAATATTAAAATAACAAATTTTAACACTGACAATAGTAAAAAAAAAAAAAATCTTGTGCACCTAATAAGCATATTAGAATGATTTCTGAAGGATCGTGTGACAATAAAAAAATCAGATGTGCTATCACAGAAATAAATGACATTTTAGAACATATTAAAATAGAAAATGGCTGTTTCATTAATAATATTGTAATAATATTTAACAATTACTGTTTTTGAATTCTTTATCATTAAATGCACCCTTTGTGCATTTACTAAAACTGTCTGTTTTTTTAAAGACTCCTTTCAAAAACATAGATTGGATACTAACTTACCACAGACCAGATTAATAAGTGAATTAGGATGTCTATATTTTTTTAACTGTATGTAACATTTATCCAGGCACAATGCCTTGCCACTTAGACTTGCGTTGTAAATGCATTGTAGATTTTTGCTTGTTTTTTTAATTAATCAACAGCATGCAAGGGCATCTTGAATATTTTTCAAAGATTCGTTGCATAAAGCTTGCAAACACTGCAAGTCTAGTTCTATCCCAGAAGAGCCTGAGAACTCACAAACATGACTTCATCTCCAAGCGGATTGATAAAAACCTGTGCTCGCAGACTCTTGGAAAGCCTATAATCTGATTGGAACTTGCCATGTTGAGAAAGCTCTTGCCATTTTTTGCCGTCTGCAGCTAGCTGTGCATTGACACCGACAATCTGAATACTCATATCCCAAGAAAGTCTCTATTTCAAGGCATCCTTCATTGTTCTATGTGATCATAGTCTTGATGTGTGTGTCTGTGTGTGTGTGTCTGCTCAGAGTATGTATCCTTAGCTCTGTCTGTCACACTGACACTCACAGAGAGCCAGAATTCTCTAATCTGTCTCTCAAACCGAGAGAAAAATACCTGTCAAAGAGCCGCATGCCACTCTTAGAGGTGACAGTCTCATAAAATGAAGAACGCTCTGTTCCCGCTCTCTCTCTTTAACTTCATATCAGTTTCCTTTCATTTCATTCACACTGTTGACAGAGCGATTTTCTGCTAATGGAATACGCGTGCAGAAAAAAATCTATATTCTAGAGTGTTCCAGCTGGTTGTTAGGGTGAAGCTATGTGCTTGCTAAAGTGTTCTAGTAAGTTCTGGGTTGGAACAGGAAGTTAACACACCTGTGGTTTTGTCTTTAAGCGCCGTCCGACACATCTCAATGCGGGCCGAGTGGAAGGGCACGTATCTGTCCTGTGGAGAGGCCACCAACACCACGTTCCTGAAGAACTGCAGACCTGGACAAAGCAAGAAAGAAAACATGGGTATGGGTGTATGTGTTGATTCTTGCTTATTTTTCAGTGAATCTCTACCTGGTTTCTTGCTGAGCGTGTAGAGGAAGGTCTGGCGTGGGTCAGTGTGGTCTCTGAACGTAAGCTGCAGTAGGGAACCAGACTTCTTCAGTTTTTGCATTAGCCACAGACCTGAAGAACGAGGATAGAACATCATGTGTGTTCAGAATTAGATAATGTAGAGGAAATGATGACAGACTCCCAGATCAACTCTACACCAACTTCATATATACTACTGTTCAAATGTTTGGGGTCAGCAAGATTTTGTATTGCTTTGAAAGATGTCTCTTGTGCTCACCAAAGCTGTATTTATTTGAGCCAAAATATGGTAAAAACAGTAATATTATTACAATTTAAAATAATCGTTTTCTAGCACTTTTTAGCATCATTGCTCCAGTTTTCAATGTCACATGATCCTTTAGAAATCGTTCTAAAATGCTGATTTGCTGCCCAAGACATGTTTCTTATATTTTCAATGTTAAAACCCTTTTTTTTGTTCAAGATTCTTTGATGAATAGACATTTCAAAAGAACATAATTTATTTAATCTTTTGGACGATTATAAATGTCTTTACTGTCACTTTTGATCAATGTAAAGCATCCTTGCTAAATACAAGAATGACTTTCTTAAAATAAAACCAGACTGACCCCAAACTTTTGAACAGTGTATGTTTGTATTGGTCTGTGTACCTGTGCTGACCAGCGTGCTGTTATTATACAGTGTTCCCAGGTGGGGTCCAGACAGGGACAGGAAGGTGTGGAGTTTACAGAGGTAACAGCGGAATCTGGGTCGGGTCAGCACAGAGCGGATGATGACGTTCCCCAAAGAGTGTCCGATGAAACTGGGAAAAAGAGGCAAAACTTTTGAGTAACCTTTTGGTCTCTATTCATTGCAAGTTACTCTTAAATTTTACTTGGGATTAACTTTACTACAGTTTAAATTGAGTCTGTCATGATCATTATGAAACTTTTAAACATTTGATTTTGAGAAGACGTGAAACTTTAGCGACTTCAGAGAGAAACAAAAAACTGTGAAGTATATAAAAAAATTGACTGTGGGTGTAAAATTATGATTAAAAAGCTTAATATGAACTAAGAGACACATTGTTACATTTTCCAGTGTGTTGTGTGAATATCTTTAGATTTAATTTCTTCTGAATTCCAAACACTACCTTTCTTTTACTCTTCTGCCATCTTGTGGTAATAATAAGTATAACATATGCAGTTCTAGTGGGCTCAATGGAGCCATCACACTTCAGCTTCTGTATGCATACTGACACACTGACAATAAATGTATAACCTGAATGCACTGTAAGTCACTTTGGATAAAAGTGTCTGCTAAGTGCATAAATGTAAATGTATGCAGCTATTTATTACTTAAAAGCATAAAATGCTAAATATGCTAAAGCATATCTTTAATGTGAAGCTTTACACTTCATGCTATACTTGATATGTGTATAAATCATTTTGAATGCAAACCTTGTCTACTACATACTATGTTGTAACAAGCTGAAGTTCATAAATGTGTTAAAGTGTTCATGAATATCCAGATGTAAAGAAAACTAATGAGTCTTGTATAACATGATTAACTACTCTGAAGTGGTTATGGCAGATGTATCTATTGTCCATCCACAAGGGGGCGCCCTAGTCTTTAATATGTATTTTTGTGTACAGTGTGTGGATCACAGTGTTTTAATAAATCATTTAGCATCAGTGTTAACATGGTGGTTAACATGGACTAGTTAGACCTTGCTGGTCGATGTCGTAACTATACCATCTGGATCAAAAGGCATGAAATTTGAATGTCTACTCAACACACTGTTCAGACCCGTAGTTTGAGCTCTAAAGCAGTGCTGAGATTGACTGTGGTTTGGCCCCACTGATATAATGTCAATATGATGGTGAGTTTTGCTGCTGTTAAATTAAGTAAAGTCCAGAATTGATTAATAAAGGTCAAGGCAATGTGTATAAACCTGATCCGGTGGATGGTGAGGTTATACAGCTGGATGTGCTGAATTATCTCATCCATAAGTCTGTCAGTCATGGTCTCAAAATCTGCAAATGTGTCCGTCTGCAGACAGAAGATGAGAACAGAAACAGAAAGCTGATCAAACTTGTACTAGGAACCATATGAAAGTTGTGATTGGTTGTTGAGGGGCATTGCAGCTTTCTGATTGGTTGTTGTGCGCAGCTATGATGTTAACTGGTCACATATTAGGAGTTGCTTGTTGTTGTGTTGGCATGTTAAAAGAAGTTTATAAATAATAAAATAGAGTCATTCTGAGCAGAATTTTTTTTAGCATTTGATTGCATTTTATTCTCTCCATTCAATCAGGAATCCCTTGTTTGTGTCTTTGCTTTTTTAAACCATGAAAGGTTTCTGATTATATATATTTTTTATCAATTAATTAATTAATTTAATATCTTACCCCTGACTTGACATTGATAATATGTCATTATGTTCTGGGTGCTCTAATTGGCTGAAAGCAGTGCAAAAAGTGTGCTGATTGGTTGGATGTTCTACCTGGTTGCGTTCTGACATGAGGAAGTCCAGTCTAGATCCAGGCAGCCCGAGCTCTATAAACGTCTTAACCAACCGCAGATCTGCACTGTTACCTGGTAATAATAACAAACACAAAAATCTATTTACTAAAGATGCAGCTATTATTTTTTATCTTACACACTTTTATGAATCTAAATCTCTTTGAGATTGGCATGTTTACCATCAAGTCCATGGACACACACCACGAGGTGTATCCCATCCTCAAACTCAGTGTCGTCTTCCTCGGGAGGGAAGTATGGATGGTCAGAGGCGAGGTAAGGCAGGTCGCTGTAGAGAGTGCCACTGAACACCAGCTCCCTCAGCAAGGCTTCCTTTGCCTTATAGAAGCTTTAAAACATAAATAAAAAACTTGAATGATACAGTGAACAATGCATAGTGTTTAAATAGTAACAGAGTGAACTCTGAAAATTCGGCCTGTACCAGAGATAGCTCCTTATGACCAGTGAGTAAATATACATTTAAAATATACATTTTGTTTGCTATTAGTGAACCCCCACCCCCCAAAAAGAAAAAATGTATCTGAAGCAGAGCATTTGAAATTAAAGTGTTCATTTTGCTGAACACTGGCAGATTGTTTTTGTTTGTTTTTTTATAATATAAATTTGAGCATGAAACATGGTTGAAATCAAAACTTACTTAACCATTCTCTCGTTGATTTCCTGATCAGCACAGATAAAAGAGTTCGAGGAGATTATTCCAAATGAGCCCAGGGGTTGATGGGTAATAGGAGAGGTGGCCTGGCGTGCGGAGATTCCGCTAACTGATGGCGAATCGCGTAGTATGGACGAGAAAGCCAGACATGTAGGCGCGCACGACACCGACAGGTTGACAACCTCCACCACCTTTTTATTCACGAATGCCAGACCTGTACTTGGCACTTTACTGGCTCTGCTCTGCCCATCTAGTGCCTGCTGCTCTTTCTCATTGGCTGGTAGTTTAATGAGATGAACGGACCTTTCTTTCTCATTGGCCGCAATTTCGTGACTACTTTTGTCACTGGTTGGTGAATCTGGAAGGTTCTCCATGCTTACTTCCTCAAGTTCATTCAAATGAATGTGACAGACACTAATGTCGTCGGGGTCCTTTTGATATGTTTTTGATTCTAGCGCCCCCTTGTGTTCGCAGTATTCATTTTCACATCTACAAATCTCTGTGTTGTCATTCATTAGACCAGAATACTCTTCAAGTAATACATTTGTTTGACATTCCTGTGAGTTTTCAGCCATGTCCTCCACTGTGGCGTTTTCAACACCATTATACGTAACAAATTGCTGGCATAGTAACATTTCTGGATTAGCAAAATTAAGATTTACTGCTTCCTGATTGGACAACTCATCCTTGTGGATCTCCTCGTTTCTGTCCTCCCTAGTAACGCCTTGAAGTTTCCGCTTCACCTCATTGGCTTCTTCCTCACTCTGCCTCAACTGATTGGCTGCACAAACATTCCTCTTCTCCTGATTGATTGTTTCCTCTCGGTCCTCTCTAGTAACACCTTGAAGATTCTGCTTCACCTCTTTGGCTGCTTCCTCACTCTGCCTCAGCTGATTGGCCACACAATCATATATCTGATTGGTTGTTTCCTTTCTGTCCTCTGTAGTAATGCCTTGAGCATTCCGCTTCAAATCATTGGCTGCTTCATCACTCAGACTCAGCTGATTGGCCACGCTAACATTCCATTTTTCCTGATTTGGTGTTTCACGATCCTCCTCGGTGTCGTCAGGGCTGCTGATCTGCGGTGCTGAGGCGGATTTGGTCAAAGTATTGAGCTGTCTCTCCTCCTCCTCTTCATACGGAAGGGAGCTTATGGAAGCCAAAGAGGCCTGTGTGGCGCTGGGTAGGCTGCCGTGACTTTCCATCTGTAGGCCCTCCAAAGAGCTCTGATGCCCTGGCCGATGACGCGCCAAGTTTTGCAGGAAGTCTCGACCCCCTGCGACAACTCCTCGGCCCTCCAGGGTCCAGGCCACAGAGCTTGGCTCACTCTCAATACCGGAGTCCGAGATCACGGAGGAGGAGCGGTTCATTAGCTTAGCCCCGCCCAAGAATACACCTTTGGGCGGGGTTTCGGACATGCGACGGTTCTGTTGTAGAACATTACGAGAAGGAGACGTGGCTAAAGTTCCCATTGAGTTGGTGTTTAGTAGATTAGCTGGTGTTGTATACTTGCTCCCAAAATCTTTTGCAGGTGCTTCAATGTATCTGTTATCTAATACAGACTGTGGCTTGTCGCTGCCAAGACTCCCAGTATTGCCCGGTGTTTCAAGATGGTTGTCATGGTTATGAGTGGGCAGGAACTCAAATCTGTCAAGGCTGGTGAGGTCGGGAAGTTCTGCAGCATCTGTCGGAACAAGCAGCAATGATTGTCCGCTACTTGTTTGTTTTAGACCTGCATGATCGGATTCAACAAAGTCAACTACTTCTTTTTGGCAACTAGTTTTCTCCTGGTTACCTGTATCTATTGCTTCATCACAGTTTACAGACCTAGAGTCAACATCGAATCCTTCCTCAGTTTCATATTGGCATATGATCTTATCAACAGAATCAATTCTTGAATCTGAGGTTGTGATAAATTTGCTTCTATCAATATCAGTCTCACCCACATGGCCAATCAGAGTCTCTGCTTGAGCTCTGGTCTCTTTATAGTCAGTGATGGAGTCCTCCTGCCGGCCAATCGGGGCCATGTATGTGGGCAAGTCCATGTAATCTTCACAGGGAGGTTCCTCGGGGGTTGTTGCTGGTGAATTGGTGTCCTGTGTTTCCTCAACTGGACTGATGGTTTGGACTTCCATCCTTGTTGGCTCAGGACATGGCTGAGAGTTTAAGACGCTTTGATTTTGCACATGGAGTTTATAGTCTAGAACAGAGAAAGAGAAAAGTGCTCAGTTGTGTTAGTTTGTTTAATAAAAACGTAAGGATATTTTAAAATGCAACCAAACCATTGATTAATTTGATTTTTGTTTTTGATTATTGTAAATGTGCCCACCCCCATTTATTGATTAAATTGGTTTTAAATTCTTTAAATCCCATATTCATCCTTGTTCAAGCATTCATTAATTTCTTGGTGCATTAGTTTGTTCATTTACTCTTGTTTCTTATTGATTTGTTAGTATATTACATTTGTCTTTGTTCCTATGTCCATTATTGCAATTATTCATTTATTTGTTTATCTGTTCATTTTATTCAGTCTATTGTTCATATTGTTCATTCTTTAGTTCTTCAGATCTCATTCATTTGTTTATTCATTTATAAATCAATTCATATGTTTTAGTTCATTCATAATGCAGTTCACTGATTCAGTGGTTTTTAGTTCAATTTTTTTGTTGATTTAATTTTGTTCATTCATAAATTTGTTCATTCTTTCAGTAGCTACATTTACATGGACACGTTTTGCTTCCATCGGAATGAATTCATTCGGATTGTCAAATCTGAATGTAGTGTTTACATGAACGTTATATAAAGTGATCGGGTTAATGTGAGCATTTATATGTCACAAGCTTCTGATCAGATTTAATCTTTTGACATGCACACACTGCATGAATATACAGAGTTTCCTGCTGTTGTCGCATATTGTTTTAAAAAGCACACTTGATATTTATCTACTTCGCTTCCGGCTTCGCTACTGTTTGGACACTCTCGCTTATTGCTCTGCGCTTTGCTCCCTATTTATATACTTTTCTCAGATTTCTCTAAGATTTTAACTTCAGCAGATCAGCACAGTGCTCAAACAACACATTTTTGGGAAAAAGAAGACTCTTTGCCTCTCACTGCCAGCAGCTTACATTTAGGAGACGGGAAAACACAGCTGCCGACATTATGACACAGAAACGGGAAAGAAAATGCCTCTTGTGGAATCTACATGCTGCATGAACTTCTACAAAGGATTGTGGTTCTTGAAACAAAGTTTCATGCTGGACTTCCAAAACAGGTGGAACACACAGCAGATCGTCATCACGGACCCCCTCAGCATACAGCCGGTGAGTCTTGTGAATCTAGTGAATCTCAACAGTTTATACCAAGTGTAGAGGAACAAGCCGAAACTGATCAAAAGACTAATCAGTGGTAGAAACAGGGAGCGAGACCCAAAGGCACTCAAGACATCAGATAGTCATGAGTATCTCGTATTGCTGCCGTAGCATCCACTACCCCAGATACGGCTATGACAAGACTTGTAAACACTGGTAATCTACAACCCCCTATACATCTTGAGAACAGATTTGAAGCATTAATGAATGTGGGTGAGGAATCACCCACTAAACATGGATAGAATCAGCCAGCAGCTAACATTGCTACTAACAGACGCTCGAGGTCAAGCAGACAGCGGCACACAGCTCAGAGTGCAGCCGAGCCCAGGACTCTAATAGTGGGAGACTCTATTATCAGAAATATTAGTAGCAGGACTACAACGACATGCTGCTTTCCTCCAGCAACTGTCTCTGATGTGAACAAGGAACATTCTGATGAAGCACAAGACTGCAAATCGAATTATCATCCATGTGGGGAAGAATGATATGAAAGAGCAGTCAGAACTCCTTAAGAAGGATTTCACCGAACTCTTTGAAACACTTCAAAGACTTGAAGTTCAGTCATTCATCAGTGGACCACTTCCAGCAAAGGGAACAAACATGTTTTCACAGCTACTTAGGCTGAATACATGGCTACAACGATCCTGCAGTATAAAAGGAGTCAACTTCATCGACAACTTCCATATTTTTTGGGGCCATAGACAACTGTTTAAACTGGATGGCCTCCACTAAAACAGACTTGTTGCAAGAGTGTTAAAGGACAATATCTACTTCTCCCTCCGTCATCCTTCAATGATGTTTGCAAATCCACTCTGCCTGAATGGCACACACACACCTGGACAGAGTATAAGGGACCACAGGACTTAATTTCAGCTTCAGAGTCATCATGTGGCTCACACATCCCACTAGGACACTGATAACACCATGCAGCCAAAGCAACCACTGCTCATGGACATCCCGGCTGAGCCCTGCCCACAGAGCTCATCACATGCAGACTGTGACGTATTACAACAGCTCCAAGACTCAGCACCCAAGGACGACTTTCCGGGAAACAGCCAGGGAAGCCAGGACAACATTTCACAGCCACCGGAAACACAGAGACAGAGACACGCTCATCAGACACATTATCTCTCTATCCAACATCTCCACTTCTAAGCTTCTCAAAGAAAATGGAGGAACTGGTGTATGCTGGGACCAAACTCTCCCACTCCTTCGCTGCAAGCCCCAAGATATGAACTAAAAAACGGCAGGCCCCCCAACCACCAAAAACTGCAGACCAAGCTCTCCCTCCTCCTCCTGTGAGAGCTCTCCGACCGCTGCCACAACGGCAGGGCCCAAACCCTCCTAAGTAATATGTGTCGGGTCCCCGCTATATTGGCAATAACATTCACAAATGTTTACAGAGCCAGCAGGAACCCAGTGTGCCTGTAGCCTCCTCTATTTCTGTTTTATCACATGATAAGTCTAAGGCCTTCTCAAGCCATACGGCTGACCCATCAAATCTGCAGCCTGTAATGCATCAGTCTAAGATTGCTGTAGAGACTAAATGTAATTCCATCAAGTTAGCATTTTTAAACATCCGCTCACTAAAAAATAAATAATTTCTGATCAATGATTTAATAACCACAAACAACCTGGATTGTATGTTTCTTAATGAAACATGGCTAGAAGACACCTGCAGTGCAACAGTCTTAAATGAAACAGCCCCTCCTAACTTTAATTTTACAAGTGTTTGCCGGACTGTCAGGATATGTGGAGGTGGAGCTGCTCTATTTAAGGATGTTTATCAATGCAAGCAAATATCATTTGGTCAGTACTTGTCTTTTGAATACCTAGGTATTGTGCTGAAAGGTGCTCCACACATTCTGTTTATCATTACTTACAGGCCTCCAAAATACTCTCCAGCAAAATACTGCACCTTAAACCGTCAACCTGCTCTTTTGACACACTTCCCACATCTTTTTTCAAAAGTGTGCTTAACTGTTTGGAAGCAGATCTCTTAGAAGTAGTGAACGCCTCACTTCTTTCTGGGACTTTTCCAAACTCCCTGAAAATGGCAGTTGTTAAGCCCCTTCTGAAAAAGCCCAATCTTGATAACACCATGTTAAAAAGGTAGTTTTTAATCGGCTGAACAAAACTTAAATTCAAAGGGATACCTGGACAATTTTCAATCTGGTTTCCGAGCGCATCACAGCACAGAGACAGCGCTTATTAAGATATTAAATGATATTCGCCTTAATTCTGAAACTGGCAAAATATCAGTGCTGGTACTACTAAATTGTAGTGCTGCGTTTGACACTGTCAATCATAACATACTTCTGGAGAGACTGGAAAACTGGGTCGGGCTTTCTGGGATGGTACACAAATGGTTCAGGTCATACTTAGAAGGGAGAGGTTATTATGTGAGTATAGGAGAGCATAAGTCTCAGTGGACGTCCATGACATGCGGAGTCCCAAAAGGCTCAATTCTTGCACCGCTCTTGTTTAGCCTGTATATGCTCCCACTAAGTCAAATAACGAGAAAGAACCAAATTGCCTATCACAGCTATGCTGATGATACCCAGATTTACCTAGCCTTATCTCCAAATGACAATAGCCCCATTGATTCCCTCTGCCAATGCATCGCTGAAATTAACAGTTGGATGTGCCAGAACTTTCTTCAGTTAAACAAGGAAAAAACTGAAGTCATTGCATTTGGAAACAAAGATGAAGTTCTCAAGGTGAATGCATACCTTGACTCTAGGGGTCAAGCAACTACAAATCAAGTCAAAAATCTTGGGGTGATTCTGGAGACAGACCTTAGTTTTAGTAGTCATGTCAAAGCAGTAACTAAATCAGCATACTATCATCTCAAAAACATTGCAAGAATTAGATGTTTTGTTTGCAGTCAAGATTAGGAGAAACTTGTTCATGCCTTTATCACCAGCAGGGTGGATTATTGTAATGGTCTCCTCACCGGCCTCCCAAAGAAGACCATTAGACAGCTGCAGCTCATCCAGAACGCTGCTGCCAGGATTCTGACTAGAACCAGAAAATCTGAGCATATCACACCAGTCCTCAGGTCCTTACACTGGCTTCCAGTTACATTTAGGATTGATTTTAAAGTACTTTTACTCGTTTATAAATCACTCAATGGCCTAGGACCTAAATACATTGCAGATATGCTCACTGAATATAAACCTAACAGACCACTCAGATCAGTAGGATCGAGTCAGTTAGAAATACCAAGGGTTCACACAAAACAAGGGGAGTCCGCTTTTAGCTACTTTACCGCCCGCAGTTGGAATCAGCTTCCAGAAGAGATCAGATGTGCTAAAACATGCCACATTTAAATCCAGCTCAAAACATTTAAATCCAGACTCAAAACTCTGTGCATTTGTTGAATGAGCACTGTGCTACGTCCGAACTGATTGCACTATGTATAATCATTTTCTATTCTTTTTTAAATTAATTTAAACTGTTTTAAATTAATTTAAAATCAATTTTTATATAATTTTGTTTTTATTGTTGTTTTTTAATTCCTTGTTTTTATTATTATTTTTAATGTCTATTTCACTTCCTTTTATGTAAAGCACTTTGAATTACCACTGTGTATGAAATGTGCTATATAAATGAACTTGCCTTGCCTTGCCTTACTTTGGGTCCGAATTAGGCGATGACCAGCACATTAAATATTGTGCAGTGCTGCTTACTTTAGAAAGCAGTAAAAGTGCCCCTTCCCGTGATCAAAACCAGTCGTCTGTGGATGAGTCTTAAACAAGGACTGGTGGGACGTTGTGCTGATCCACTTCACAGACGCTGAGTGAAAGCATAATTTAAGAATGCCGAAAAATCATTTATGACACTTTATTCACCGGAAAGAGCAGCTTGTTTTGCGCGTCATATGTCATCACGCTATTTTTTACATCACTGCACATGCGCAGTTCTTTCCAGTTTCGGTCTTTAATTCGATCAAGTGTTTACATGTCCTCTCGTTCGGATTACAAAATGAATAAACCACCCCTTAACATCCGATCGAAATTCTAATCAGATCTTGCCAATTCGAACCGATTGACGTGTTTACATGTGACTTTTTTTATTCCGATTGTGTTTCTAGTCCTATTACGATCAGATTACTAGGGTCCATGTAAATGCAGCTAATAATTTGTTTGTGTAAAACCAGGGCTTAATTTGTGCCGGAACAAGCCGGATCCGGTGTTGTGCCGATTTCTGCACCCTGCCAGATTATGCACCCTCTAGTATTGGTCGGTTTAGGGTTAGGTGTGGCGGAGGGTTAGGATTAGGGGTGGGGTTAGGATTAGGCAATCAGGTGGCGACTTCAACGAGGGGGTGCAGAATTCAGCACACCATCGGCACCTCCGAAATCCGATCCGGCACCTCATTTTGTCGGATCCCGCTCCTCACGCGCCAATGAAAGACGTTTGTGCTGACCTATGGTGTGCATATATGAAAAATCCTCTATAATGACCGTGCTTGCGGCACATCTACATTTGAAATAAAGAACCTGAGCGCGCAAAATATGCAACAAGTGAACTGCTCTGGTCTCACAAGACATAATGCATGGATCCAATAGCATATACACTTGCGTTTTCTTTCTCAACTGTTCACATCTTCTTAAGAAAAAGCCTGTATACTCGCCAGGATGGCCATTTTTGCCTAATTTTGTTTGTATTTGGCCACTTAAACTCAACAACAAACTACGAAAAATAACTCAATATAATACTCGCTAGGCGGCTTTGGATGTGACTGTGAGTGCTCAGCCTAAAAATGCCTCTGGAGCGAGCGAGTACCCATTGGCTTAATAAAAAGACGTGAAAAGTATAAATTTTTAAATTTTTGTGACGATGCAACAATGACCCGATTAAGCAAGTGACAATTCGGTCAACGGTCCCGAAATGAGCGCAAAAGTCTTGGATCAGCGACAGCGTGCAGCAGCTGGTTGTAGGCTATTGCAGATGAGATGCGCCGATGTGAAAGAGAAGACGCGGTCCAGATGAATTACTCACATGTTTTCAAATGACTGATTTAATCTGCTAATTGTTGTGTGGATTTATTTACCCATATAACCTACTTGCTACATTGAATAAACATGTTTGCAGGAATTTCCTTCACTATAAACTTGAAAGCTGCGGGTATGAGTAAAACTATGTGATATACACACAATCCCTAACGAAATTCTGGACAGGATTAATTATAACTATTACAGAGTTATTTTTTCCTCAGGCCTGGAAATTGCTGTTTACATTTTTTTATGGCTTTTTTAGGTTTTTCATGTGCAAACCCTAATAAAAGCAACTGATGCACGCTGTTAATCACTTAAGCTGGCCCACCAATGTGATCGTCCGAATACTCCGTTACCTCTCCCTCCTCTAATCACATGCCGGATACATCCCCCCGCTTTGTTCTGGGACCTCGAAATTTACAAATTAAGCACTGTTTAAAACCTCTTTTTTTCAATCACTCATTAGTTTGGCCTTTCATTATTTTATTTGTTCATTCATTCATTCATTTGTACAACGATTTACACATGAATTCATACATATACAGTTCATAATGCAGTTCACTGATTCAGTAGTTCTTGTTTCTAAAACATTTGTTTGTTCATTCATAAATTTGTTCTTTCTTTCAGTGATTTGTTTGTTTAAAAGCTCATTGATTTGTTTGTTCATTTGTTTGTTTGTTCAGATGCTCATTCTTTTGTTCATTCATTCATTTGCTCTCTTTTAAACAGGGTTTCTATTGACGGTCACCTAAACAGGGTTTGTCCACGTATCTGTCCTCAAAGATGATTGGCAGGCTGCTCCAGTCTCCATCGATGTCCAGGCATTCCACAGGAAGTGGAGGCATTCGGAGCAGGTAATCAGAGCTGCGCATCTCTGTGGCCACCTGTGCGTGTCTATTGATACTGTCATCAGAGATACACAGCAGTTTTTCAAGGGTTATGAGTAGTTTTAATTACAGTAGCTTTTATGAAAATAGGTTATTTCTCCATTTGCATAGGTAGGTATAGTGTGTATGTGTCTAAAAGAGAAAGACAGAGGCTATGCTAAAATAATAAAAACAAACTCACAGCTCCTCCTGAAATGTGAGTGAGGACTCTTTGGGATGTTCTGTGAAGAAGTATGCTTCAGAAAATCTCCTGACCTGCACAAACACACACATTCAGTATGTACTTATATATCATAGACAACAGCTGTAAATCACAATGACACATTTTTTGTTGTTTTATTAATAGAGTACTATTTATTTCGTATTAAATTTAAATAAAAAATAAACATTAAATATAGGCTGTTTTAATAGTCTTATACAATCTTTTTTTCAAACCTTTCTTTTGTCAAATTTGTAATTGTCAAAAAAAATTAGTCAAAAAAGTTCCCCTGTTGAAGAATCACCTATTTAAAAATTATTTCTATAAAACAAGCATAGTAAGTCACTGTAGGTCATATATCATTCATGCTTTATTTGAATCATTTCAGCTTTTCTCTCTGTATTTGTCTTGCAGGCACATTTTGAATGCATTACAATCTTGCATTTTATATTTCCTTTTTAAGATCAACCACAGCGAGCAGAACTATTTTATAAAGGAACCTCATGTACGAGAGAGAAATAAAACCATTCCAGTAATAAAAACTAAATTGGATTCATCTCTTCATATTTTTCATCATTATATTAACTCTGAGTTCTGTAATTAAAAGCTGAGCTGTCCTGTGGGTGTAATTACTGTATGTATCAAAGGAGATGAGGTTTCTATATCTAATGCATCACTCAATCAAACTCAGAGTTGTGAGGGATGCTGGGAAATTCAGGATGTTTATGAGAAGCACAGTTTATTCCGGCTTTATCGAACAATACTTTAAGTCAGTCTGACTAGAAACTAAGTCTACTTTTGGTAATCAGGGAATCATGTAATTTTGTTGCTAGGATTATTAAATGAGCTGTAATATTTGAGTTTGTATATTTCATAAAGAAAATATAAGCTGCCACGCTCAAAATTAACCCTGCGTGGCGCTGAAATTCAAGTTTAGCACCATTCATAGTAAGTTCTCATAACTTAAGGCTAGAAAAGAAAACCTATTGGTGTTAAAATTATAAAAAAAACCTTTGTAACTTATTTAACTTCTAATGCAGCATATTTCTAAATGAAACATGACATTGAACAAGAAACACACTCACCCTGAGTGTGTGGTGCTCCTGGGCCAGATATGAGCGGATATGTGGATTAGGGACCGTGGCTTCCAAAAACTGTGTCCAAAGAGCAGTCAGCTGAGCACAGAGCTGCGTCAGAGCTTTACTGATCTGTTCTGCTACCTTCTCATGCCCGCCCTGTAACTACAGGGAGAGAGAGAATTAAAACTCAGTCTAATTTAGTCACAGAACAATACTTGGTGTTTAACTTACATCATATTAATTGTATGTTTTTACAGGAATTTGATTAGTCAAGTGTTTCACAAACCTGCATTTCAATGGTGAGCTGGTTTAATGTTTCTTCAAGGGGGAGGTCCTCTGGAAATGAGAACATAAGGAAAGAGTTAGTCACAAACAAAAAAATATGATGTTAATTTTGTGTTTTTATATCCCTTTGTGTACTATATAAATACCATGGTAAATGAACATGGTGATCATTCAGTACCACACAGTATAATGTATGTCTAAGTACCTAAGACCTAACATGCCTAATCATGTTTATGATGCTGATGCTGATTTATTTTTTTAGCTTGACAATTACTGATCACTCTGGGACTTTTGTGTCCTACAGAAGAAAGAAAACCTTATGAGTTCTGAAGGACAATGAGGGTGAGTAAGTGATCATGAGAGGGAACCATCTTCGAGAAATCCACACATGTTTGAAGAGAGTGAGTTACATAAGAGTTTGTGATTATACCCATTTCTATGTGTTGCAGTTGAGGGATCTCCTTCATTAGAGCTGTGTAATAGGAGCACAGAGCTCTGTGAGCCGCCAGCAACAGTTTACAGATGCGCCGGTGCCACGTGTAAGCTCTCTGCAGACAGTTCTCCGACGGCACATAAAAACTGCCCTGCAAACAAACACACAGGGCATACGAGTCGAGGTCAGATTCTACTGCATGTCACACTTTTTCCCTGTTATTTCTGCACATGGATAACCAGGTAGATAACACTGAACAAAGGTTTACCCATGTGGACTAACCCACATCTTTGATCACACAGCCGCTGTTCTCTTTTAAGAGCTAAAAACACAGGTTCTCATGACAAAAAGAGAACAAAATAAAATCATATTTGTGATGTGGTTGTTATGAGGAGTAGCTGTATGTTCATGTTTGGCTGAGCCTGAAGCTCAATAATTAGATGAAGATCAAACGCTGAGTAAAACTTTAAACACAGTCAGTTTCCCAGCAGTAAAATAGGAGAAGTGTGCATACGTGGCGCTCGTATGGAGAACGACACTGAGACGTCCTGTCGACAGGAAGTGCACACGTATACCTCTCAGTTCATTTTATTTATAATATTTTTTAGCAATTTTCACACTTCTGGGTAAAAAAAAATAAGAGTACACTACCACTCTAAGGTTTGTGGTTGATAAGATTTGTTTTTGAAACAAGTCTTTTATGCTCTCCAAAGCTGTTTTTTTTCAGAATAAAGTAAAAACAGTAATACTGTGATATATTATTACAATTTAAAAATGGTTTATATTTGAACATATTTGAAAAATATTATTTATTCTTGAGATGCAAAGCTGAATTTTCAGCATCATTACTCCAGTCTTCATTGTCACATGATCCTTCAGAAATCATTCTAATATGCTGATTTGCTGCTCAAGAAACATTTTTGATTATCAGTTTTAAAAACAGTAGCACGTATTAATATTTTTATGGATACCGTGATGCATTTTTTTTCTTTGATGAACAGAAAGCTCAAAAGAACAGCATTTATTTGAAATTGAACTCTTTCGAAGCATTGCAAATATTTCTACTGTCACTTTTGATCACTTTAATGTGTCTTTGCTGAAATAAGTATTATTTAACCCCCCATAGAGTCTATAAAGTGTCACTGTCAAAAATAAAATAAAGTGTCATAAAATAAAATGTCACAAGTCCATTACCTTGTTACCTTTTCACACTGGTGGAAACAGGCTTCTATGAATCTAAAACACTAAATACAAGCTATTTTTAAATGTACAGTGTTATAGTTTACAGAAAATGCAGGTGATGCTTTAAATGTTTGGAGCAAAGGCTCATTAAATGCTGATGCAGAGCTGATTGTGAGTCGCTGGGCCTCTAATATGTCTTTACTGCATACTTGTGTGTACTGTGTAATGTATGTATGTTTGAGTGTAAAGAGAGTGCTGAACGCTGTCATTATATGCGTGAAGCTTTGTAATCTACATTCAGTTATGTTCCTTTGACTCAAACAGATGCGTTCTGAATTCAGTCTCTCTCGCGCACACACACAAACATCTGCTCTGTGCTTTCTATTGACATTTCTCACATTTTAGTACATGTGACAGCTGGAAAACACAGTCAATATTACACTCACATACATGCAACAAAGGTCATAGTGCATGGCAGAGTAAACGTGCCAACTTGCATTATGGGATAGTGTCATCTGTTTGCAGTCAGTATGCGTGTAAATACATTCATGCAAGTCTGTACACTATATATTATCTTAAGTCTTCAGGAGCTATACAATAATTTGACAAAGAAGTAGTGATGCCCAATTTGTGAACAATTGCTCTTATGAGTTGAATCTTTTCAGTGAATCATCTGATTCACAAAACCAGTCTGAATGATTTGTTTAGGAATCAGTTTGATCTGGTTTAACCCAGAGATTCAATCGCAGGAGTACACAGCTATAATTAGTGAATATCAATCTAAATTTACTTTTAAGTTGTTGTTCACTGAACTAAGTTTTAGTTCTCACAGAAAGCTGTTGCATGATTCAGAAGTCTAGTAATATATATATATATATGACTTTCATGATAATTTGATTCTGTTTGGCATACATTTAATACATTTAGAAGTATCATAAATATAGAGTAATTTCTCCTTTCTGCTCTACAGATGAAAGAAAGCTGTATATGTTTGGAATGGCATAAAGGTGATTAAATTAGTATTTTTAAGCAAACTGTTTCTTTACGCATCCAGATACATTTTGGGTTAACTATATGTTACTTTTACAGAAGACAAAAACCTTAACACATCACTTAATAAGCTTGAACAACTTATCTTTTGTCCCTGAGTGAAAATCATCACATTATGTCCTTCGTTGTAAAGTAAAAGTGCTGAGAAGAGGGAGAGAGAGAGGGAGAGATGCTTGCTCCTCATGTTTGAGGCCGTTAAAGCTGGGCTCGTTATAATGATCAAACGCTGCCTCCCTCCAGCGGAACGCTGTACTTAATAAAGTGCCTTGCAGGGGGGGTGTAAACGTAGGACCCATACGGAGACGAGAGGCCTCGTTGAGATTTCCTGCCTAAATGGAAATCTCCACAGGCAAGAGAAACCTCTCAGTTCATCCAGTCAGAAAAAAGAGGGCTACTTTGTCCTCAGCAAATGGCCAGAAAGGTCAAATGATCGATGCTGTTTAACTCTAAATTGCTCTGGTTAAGTGTCTGCAGGTATTATTTGGAAATATTCCATGATTGTGTTCTGAATAAAAACAGCACATTACATGCACTGCATACTGCCAGGTATTTTTTAAATAATTATAATAAAGTAACAGGTAAAACTGAATGCATTACTTAGCCATTGGGATGCAAATTTGTCACATGAACTCCGAATGTTTAATGTAGTGTCCGGTTATTTTTCGGAAATATATGGGATATTTTGTCCTTTTTAAAACAATATTTTATATCTATCTATAATAATAATAATAATAATAATTTGTTACATTTATATAGCACTTTTCTGGGTACTATCTAACTGTCTGTCTGTCTGTCTGTCTGTCTGTCTGTCTGTGTCTGTCTGTCTGTCTGTCTGTCTACCATGGATGGATAGATAAAACAGACATTTTTTAATATTACAAAAGATAACAACATGGATCTTTCTATTAATAAACGAATACATGCATCATAGTTTCCACAAAAACATTAAGAATATCGATCAAGAAAAATTGTTTTGGTGTGTGTGTGTGTGTGTGTGTGTGTGTGTGTGTGTGTGTGTGTGTGTGTGTGTGTGTGTGTGTGTGTGTGTGTGTGTGTGTGTGTGTGTGTGTGTGTGCGTGTGTGTGTGTGTGCGTGTGTGTGTGCGTGCGTGCGTGCGTGTGTGTGTGCGTGTGTGCGTGCGTGCGTGCGTGCGTGCGTGCGTGCGTGCGTGCGTGCGTGCGTGCGTGCGTGCGTGTGTGTATATATATATATAGAGAGAGAGAGAGAGAGAGAGAGAGTAAAGATTTTGCACTTATAATATTGTGCACTACATTATAAATAAGAAGGTTAAGCATCTCACAGTGTGCCATGCATTTTGGCAAATATAATCAGTCATTGGGTTTTCATGCATACAGAAAATATGCATACTGTATGTAATACTTACTTGTGTAGTACGAATTATGCTATTCAGAACAAAGCAGCCTTAAATTTTATCATTTTTTTTTCTTAAGGTTTCATCAAAATGTAATGAGCATTCTCTGCAACAGGTTTCTTTTTCTGACAGATACTGAAAGGGACTTGAACTATCTAAGAACCCAGAAGAGCACCACAGACCAGTTTCAATGCTGTCAGGTAAGATGTCAGATAGCAGGGTTGGATTTAATAGTTCAGTTGAGATCAGTACAGTCATTTAAACACGTTCAATTATGTGTATGTGCAAAATGAGTGAGTTAGGTTAGATGTATTTATTTACCTCTGTTGGCACAGGTTTGCAATATCCCGCCCCAAACATCAGATTCTCCACTGACATCACAGAGGGCGGAGCTTCACTCTCTGGAGAGCCTTTACCCAGCCACGCCCCCTTTCCACTGCGCGCGAAACTACAGAAAGACAAACGACAGACTGTAAGTACCTGTGGAGTGATCAAAATGTGCTGCTGTTATCAAGTGAATTAACGTAAGGGATCTCGGTGGGAATCATTTATACTGCATATCTGTCTGAAAACAATGTCTGACGGTCCTCATGTGAAACCCAAAGGCTCACAAATGCCTGATTAGTTTGTTAAAGGCAGTCTTGAGAATATTTGTCACTAATGAGGCTTGTGTTCTCTGAAATCCATTACACATGACAGCTGACAAACACACACACTTTGGATTTGACTGCTTTGCTTTCAGGAGAGTTCAGAGAAAGATCTAGCACTTTAAAAGCTCAGTTTTAAAGAACAGATCCACAGCAGTTAAAATAGATCACATCCTGCCAATAACACGAACAGGAGGTACAGATCCAGATCCAACACAAATACACAGTATTCAACATTCAACTAGAAAAACTAGCTATGTTATACAACCATGCTAATAAGCACATTGTTGCTTTGAAATTTAATTTAATACAAAAATAGAATTTAATAAAAAAAATAGATTTTAATTGGAAAAATTTCAACTAAATGATACTTGCCTTACAAAATTAATGATGAAATGATCAAAATTAAATTAAAATGCTATACTTTAATTAATGTTTTATTATTATTATTATTATTATTATTTATTCTTTCTTGTTGTTGTATAGTCATATTAGGCTACATAAAGTGTGAATGAGACCTGAAAATTGAATATATTATTTATTAAATGTATTAATTAATATTAAATTAAAACAAAATATGATATATTATGAACTATTAAATATACCACTACTACTAATATACTAATAATAATAATAACAAATTATTATTATTTGATGTAATTTCATTTTGATCATATTTAGTTGTGTAAGGCATAAGCATTGGTGTAAGGTGTAAGTATTGTTCAGTTTTATTTATTTATTTTAAAATTAAATTAATGAAATTACAAAGCAACAAAACAAAAACAACAAATAATAAAGCAATGCACGGAAATTGAACTGGTGGGGCAGAGTTTGTGTGATCACCTGATCAGCGGTTGGTGCAGTGCCACCAGGGAGGCGTGGATTGAGACTGAGATGACAGACAGGTGGAAATAGTCAAACATGACGGGCAGGTGATGGTGTAGGCCTTGTTGTGGATGGAAGTGCAAACCTAAAGTCCTGCTGCTAATCAGAGGCACTGAAGAGAGATCCGCCAGCCTAACACACAAACACATGACAAAATCACACGTTATAGAGAGACTTAATCACTATAGACCTTGTGTTTAATTTTGTTCATATGCATGTGAACAATGAAGACTGTCTCAAGTCTGCAAAAGTAACAACTATGCTAAGATGTGGCAGCAAAGAAAAAAAAACAGAAGAAAAAGACCTGAATAAAGAAAACACAGGAGAAGGAGGAGAGAACATGAGGAGGACAGAGAGATGGACAGGGAGTGTAGTTAATGAGCTTGCCCCACTGCCATCCCTGCAGAGCTCAGGGGCCACAGGGGCCGACCCGCCGCTGCCACTCTGAGCTCCGGGGCTCTGCTGCAGGTCGGAGGCGCAGATAATTGCTCTCATTTGTGCTGCTTTGAAACAGGGCTCTCTCTTTCTCTCTGTGTATGTGCGTGTGCGTGTGTGAGAGAGTATTTTAAGCTGAGGGCCTTCAGTGCCTTTCCTCTTACTTTTCTTTGATTAATACACACACACACACACACACACACACACACACACACACACACACACACACACACACACACACACACACACACACACACACACACACACACACACACACACACACACACACACACACACACACACACACACACACACACACACACACACACACACACACACACACACACACACTGTGCCTGCCTGAGGCTCTACCACACTCTTTTACTGCAGCTCCTTAAATACCGACAGACAGAGAGATCAAACGGACAACAGGAAGGAGAGAAAGAATGGTTGTACATAGTGTGTTATTAACTGCATACTATTTAAAAAAATAGTATGTGAAATATGCAAATATTTAAAAATGTATGCTACATTGTTGTCACAGATTCAGTATGTTATATGTTTAATTCAGCAAGTTGTTTTCATCTGGATGTAAATGTAAAGATATTATTCAATATTGGATTGAGTGCATAATGTTTGATATGTTATTGTCAAACAGCAAACATGTTATTACTATTAAACTATTGTGGGCAATACATAGCATATTCTACAGAATGGAGAAGGCTAGTATTTCATTCTGGGAATACTGTGCACTGCTGTTTAAAAGTTAGGTGTCATTATCATTTTTTTAAAGTAATTTATCATTTTATTCAGCTAGGATGTAATATATTAATCAAATGTGGCAAAAATGTACACATAAACAATGGTTTCCACAAAACGAAAAGGTGCAGTAAGTGATTTCCTAGCAACACTGTTGAAAGTGGCACAGAGCACCAAAAAAAAACACTTTTAGCCAATCACCAGTAAAGGGGCATGTCTGCTTGTGACGGGGCCTGTATTGCACATCATGTTCATAAATTGGGGGTGGAGCTATCAAGATAGGGGTGTGAACCTTTTGAGTAGGGGCGTATTTGTTTTGGTGATTTCAAATATAAACAGTGTTTCTCTACTGCACCTTTAAGTTTAACTGTTCCCAGCATTACACTTAAAGGTGGAGTAAAAATTATAAAAAAAAAAAAATAAATTCAGCAGCAAATCAGCATATTAGAAGGATCATGTGACACTAAAGACTGGAGTAATGATGCTAAAAATTCCAACATAGGCTCATTGGAAATATGTACCTCTAAATACATTCAGCAAAACTGAAAAAACGTACCTGTACAAACGAAGAGCATTAACTTTTAGTTAATGTAACAAATATGTGCCAGGGTCACGTATTGACCCTGCGTTTTAGCACCACTTACTGGATGTTTCACTTTGAAACTGCCTCGAAACGTGCAGTAAGGTACGTAATAACGGTGTTGCAGAAATGTATTTAGAGAATTACATTCTAAGATATATTCAAATAGAACAGTTATTTTAAATATTTTTGATCAAATAAATGCAACCTTGGTGAGCATAAAAGCCTTGTTTCTTATCTAGAACTTCTGGATCCAGTGTAATGTGGTCTGCAGCGTTAAACATTGTGTTGCTTCTTCATTTGTCACTCTGTACATGAAGATCAAGTGCATTGAATTGTGATATACAGTACTCAATGTTTAATATACCAGCAGAACTTAGGTAAAGAAGTAGGTCATTCCCTGCATACTGAAAATGTACATACTTTGCAGAGTATTCTGACCATATACTGCAAAAACAGCATGATAGTACAAGCCATTCTGAACACAAGCAGGGATGATGCAGAGGGAGAAAATGATGAAATACTCACTGCTGTTCGTTGTCAGTGAAGTGCAGATCTAGTTTGAGCTGAACATCCACCTCACTCACAGCTTCCTCCACCTGAGAGACATATCAACACACCTTTCAATCAAAACTAACTGCAGAACTTGCAAAAACAAAGCAAGATCTCTACAGCATTCCTGCAGCTCAAACAATAGAGCATGTGTTCATATTTTCATAGAATGCTTTAGATAATCCATAAATGTAATGCAAGATAGGGCAAAGTGCAAGACGACTCATATCAGTCTGTCATAAAACATAATAGTAATGCACCATCAATCAACTACTCAATATTAGTTAATGAACTGTCAGCCAGTTGAAAATTTTCATCAAACAACATAAAGCTGTTGCTATGTGGTTGCCGGGGTGTTTGGGTGACTGCATTCTATCTTTATGATCTCTGCATTTTGACCCTTATATGACTGGTTGTTTCATGAATGTTTATGGGGGAAAAAATTCTAAAAACTAGCTCAGCTGTCCTGAAGTGTTATTCATCATGTTGTAACAATGTTTAATGATGTTTTCCATGTGCAAAATCTTTATTATCACATGTAAGGAAACATGTAAGCCTTACCCAACTAATGATAAATATATCAAAATTAAATTACATCTATCCAAGATACATACAATGCAACTTACAATATTAATAATAATAATATTATATATATATCTCAAATTATATTTCCAAGATGCTTCAAGAGACTTAACTGCAAAGCTGAAAAACTATGCACAAGTGCACCGAGGGCAAAAGCTGCTTTAAACGCAAAGGTTGATCACACCAAATGTTGATTTAATTTAGTTACGAGAAGTTAATCGATAAAGAAAATCTATATGCATAACATAATTTTTGACAGTATCCTCTTTTTACAGCATTTTTACACAAGTGCCTAAAACTTTTATCAGTTACTGTAGCTTTGCATGTAGGTTTCTTGAAGCATCTTGGAGACGTTGTTCTTCACAGTTCTTCTGGATTTAGTTTCTTCATGTCATTCCAGACAGACTGGATGATGATTAGGGCCCGTATTCATGAAAAATCTTAGTGCTAAGAGTTGCTCCTAGTAACAAAATTCTAAGAAAATTCTTAGAAATGTGGATGTTTCCTCTTAAAATTAAAGATCCTACTTCAGAAAGCATCTTAACCCTTAAAAGAGGTCTTAAGGACCAAACTTGTTAGGAGTATGGATGAGGACTTTTAAGGGGCTTAAGAGTTTCTTTAGCAGTGGAGAAAATGGACGAAACATGAAGAGGGAGAAGAAATGTGTTGCACACAATGCATGACAGTGAGTTAATAAGACACTACACATTAGATCGTGCAGGGATCATGTTTGTGACCGATCTTATTAAAGACATGCTAACATCTCCGACACCGTGCTGAAATGCCATAGCGCCAAAAATATACGTAATCACTAAATTAACATATTTAGCAACTGGAAAAATGCAACTATGCAGCAGTGATGATTTGGGTCTGTTACAGCACTTGTTATGTCCCTGTTCATTTCCTATAAAATATGTTATGTATGACAGCATGGTAAATAAAAAATAAAGAATATATATATATTAGGTGTGTGTGTGCAATAGTGTTTGTGTATTAAAAACCATTGTGGAAAGTGTAAACCATAAAAACCAACATGTGTGTGTGTGTGTGTGTGTGCGTGCGTGCGTGTGTGTGTGTGTGAGTGTGTGTGAGTGAGTGAGTGAGTGAGTGAGTGTGAGTGAGTGAGTGAGTGAGTGAGTGTGTGAGTGAGTGAGAGAGAGAGAGAGAGAGAGAGAGAGAGAGAGAGAGAGAGAGAAGAGAGAGAGAGAGAGAGAGAGAGAGAGAGAGAGAGAGAGAGAGAGAGAGAACGGAAAAGTTACGCCTGTAATTTCAAAGTCAATTCTGATAATAAACCCTACTCTTAAAAGCCTCTTATATTTCCTTCTGGGACAACCAACCAATCACAGACTTCAAAAGACTTTGTCATAGCTAGCCATGGGGTCAGCCCCGCCTCCTCACTAAGATACAAGTTTTTGTCTTTTCCTCGCTCAGCGTTGCTCTCAGATTGGTCCTGAATCACTTTTAAGCTAAGACTCCTAGTTAGAAATGTTTGACTAAATTAGGAGCTCTCTAAAAGGATTCTTAGAATCTTTAGGAATATGGGCCCAGATCTGGATTATTACAATGAATGGCAAAATCAATGTTTGGAAATGTAAACTGATATTTCCTACTGACACACTACAGCAAAAGATAGAAATGACTGACTTAAAACCATGTTTTGCTTGTGAAAATACTAGCGTTCTAATAATTTTGGCCACTGACACTGCTGTATATATCCTGCAAATAAAAGAATACAATACATTTTATTGTAAAATATCATATGTTTAAACACTCAATTGAATACTAAATATGTATTATATTGCAGTACTATTTAATTTGTATTTATTTATATATTTTAATTAGTAGTATAATATTTATTTTTTATGTTTTGTATGTTTTATATTTATTTCACATGTCTCACATGTAACAGCATTGTTTTCCTTGTGTAGAATCTTAATGTGACCGCGTGCGAGTAACCACATGAATTTGATGTGCTCTCGCATGTGCACACTTAATTAATATGTTATGTTTTTTTCCCCAGAAGGATGTTTCAAATGAAAACATGACTTTAGCATTTTCTGTCCCACGTATCTCCTCTAGAAAGGAACCCTGATGTGATTTACACAGAAGGTACCGCCTCGTTCTGAGAGACTGCTGCACTCCGCGATCTTTGAAAACAAACAGGGCTGCTCCAATTATTGATACACAGATTGATTAAACTCACACTCTGGGGAAATGGAAAGCTATTTTTAGAAGTCTTATCTGAGGGGGAGAGACAGAGAGGAGCGCGGCCACAGATAACTGCTTCAAGGTTAATAAGAAAGATGGCAGTAGTAATCTGATAAGACACTCTCCCCACTCACAATTCCCTACCTCTCTCTGCCGCTCTCATTTCACATATTTCATAGCATCTAAAATGAGCTGGAATGACACAATTGGTCATAATACTTGAATATAATGCAGTGCTGTCAAAAAGTAAGTACACCCTTTGAAAGGTGTAGCTCTCTTTTTGTTGCTGTTCTTCAGTGTACTTGGTCATACTGATAGGGGAATGCAATTTCTGTAAATAGATAAGACAATAACAAGTGGCCTTGGAATGTACATTTTTAATAACTTACACAAACAAAAAAATCCCCTTTCTTGTGTGGAAAAAGTTAGTGCACCTCATTTTAAATCTTTAAATCAAATACTGTTTGCCAAAGATTTCTGTTTCAAATAAAATAGCTTTCTATTCATCAAAAAATCCTGAAAAAAGTATCACAGTTTCCATAAAATATTTACAATCACAACTATTTTCAACATTGATGATAATAAGAATCCTGAAAAAATTGCATTGCTGTTTCTAACAAAATATTAAGCTATTGTTTCCAACATTGATAACAATACATGTTTCTTGAGCAGCAAATCAGCATATTAAAATGATTTCTGAAGGATCATGTGACACTGAAGACTGGAGTGATGATGCTGAAAATTACATTTTAAAATATATTAAAATAGAAAACAGTTATTTTAAATTGTAATACTATTTCACAATATTACTGTTTTTACAGTATTTTTCAATATTATGCAGTTTAGCTCTGAACCTTTTTATTTAATAGGATTTTGACGGAATTATGTATAAAAGTTAAAATACTCGTTCTTTCTAGGGGATTTGAAGCTATAACCTTCTGGCTGGCATCCTGCTTCTTTAACCGCTAGCTTCACATGTGTTCGTCTCTTCTGTTGTCAGAGCAGCAGGACACTCACCCTCTCCCCGTCCAGCAGCAGGTGCACTCTGAAGTTCATGCGGTCCTCCAGGGTCACCTCCTCATTCCTGTACAGGATCTGAAAGATCCGACTGAACACAGCGCCCTCGTGAACCCCTGCGCTGCTGAAACTGCACTCGCCTACCCGCAGCAAGACAGACAGACAGACAGACAGACAGACAGACAGACAGACAGAGAGGAAGAAAAGGTAGATTATTCCTCTGCTGTGCACATCACAGCATCTCCAGAGCACATCAAAGCACATTCAGTGATGCTTCCTGCAGAAAGAGAGATGTAGATGTTTCATTCATATTCAGTCTGTTGTTTTCAGACGGTATTTTCTGACAGCGTTTGGCAGAATTGTGATTTGAGGCTTTTAGAATTCGAGAGGAAGCAAAACGTCAAATGAAAATACTTACGCTGTCAGAGAGCAGGGCCTACACGAATACTGTTATTATATATCTCAATTTCAGCTCCTAGATAGTGCCCTAGCTCCTAGATGGAGAACAACAGGAGACTTTGGGTTGAAAGAAAGTCCAAGTGTAACACATTTGTACATTGCATTTTTTTTTGTAATGTAAAAAAAAACTGTACAATATTTGTAATTGTGTTATATTGCTGTGTAATATTTAAAAAATATTTTAGAAAACCGCACACATTTTTTTTATATTGTTTTGTCTTTTTGTTTTGTTTTATTATAATTTTATTTTATGTAGTTAAGTAATGTTGTAGTACAGTGTTAATTAAAATATTTTCGAAACTGGACACAAAAGCAAATGTAGTGTTTTGTAATTTAGTAGTAGTAGTAATAGTTGTTGTTGTTGTAGTAGTTTATTAAGTAATTCTGGAGTGCAAGGTTGTAAATGTATTTTAGAAACAGCTAAAACACAGTATATTATTGTTTTCTATTTTGTATTTCAATTTTCGTTAGTAGTGTACTACTGAATGTTTTGTTAACCACACAAAACACACACTTTTTTATTTCATGTCATAGTGCAACACATATTTAAAAACACACACACACACACACAGACACAACACACATAACACAACACATTCTAGAAACCACACACACACACACACACACACACACACACACACACACACACACACACAAGAACAGTGCAATATTTGTAATGTAATAATTTTGTTAAGTAAGGTTGCAGTGCAATGTTTTCAAAATAAATGTTTTACAAACCACATTTACCTATATAAAAAGTCATTTTCTATTAAAATGTACAGTAAAGTAGCCTCAAAAGGTGAATGTAGCATGTTTTAACCATGAGAATCAGACCAAACCGCATATAGAAAATGTACATACTGTATATATACTATATGATGATGATTATATTTTTAGCCTACAATATATTTATATTCAAAATTCAATCAGGACACATTAAAATGTATGTGGAACATTTTTGTTTACATTTTTAACTTTCAAGTTAGCAATAAAACATGAGTGCAGATTATTTAGTATAGTGTAAAATATATTCCTGTGACCTATTTCAATGTGTGTGTATATTTATTTTTAGGATGTGAGTCCCTGGTCAATGTTTTCAACAGGAAGGTGAGTAAATTACAATTTTTTTAATACTTAACTAAGTTCCCATTTATCCAGTTTAATTTTAGCTGAAGCTTCTGAGAAAAGTTTAAAGAGCCACAAGTGAGCAATGATAGTTTCCTCTAAGGAGAGAAAATCACGAATCCGTCCATCAAATCCAGCATTACTCGTGCCGTTTTTCTCTAACCTGACACTAAAACAGCCACCATCAAGGCCACACGCATCAAACATTGGCCACAGGCTCCACATCAAGCCAGAGAGAGACAGAGATCTCATCTGTGACGGATGACAGCACGTCAGCGGGGTTTCTCTTCAGTGGAGGAGATGATAGCGCGTGTCAGAGAGGTGCTGAGCGGAACGGTGAGGGTCTCGCTTAAAGACAGACCCCCGCTGCGTCCGTCTCTTTCTGTCTGTCTCTCTCTTTCTGTCTCTCTCTTTCTATGTCTTTCTTCCTCTCTGCGTGTCACCAAAAACAGTTATGCAGTGTGCCGAAGCCCCAGAGACCCAGAGAGAGAGCCGTACAGTAGAGTTTGATCTTGCCAGAGGAGTCGTGGGGAGTGTGTGTGTGTGTGTGTGTGTGTGTGTGTGTGTGTGTGTGTGTGTGTGTGTGTGTGTGTGTGTGTGTGCGTGCGTGCGTGTGTGTGTATGTGTGTGTTTGATGGAGAGGAAGAGTCAGAAACCCAGAAAAAAGTTGTCAAAAACATTCATACAACAAGAAAACAAGATTTTTTTAACCTGCCTAGCTACAAAATAATGAAATTACGCTATAAAAATTATTACTAAAGTAGCCCGTATGATTTGTTCACCAGTCCTTTCAAGTCGATTGGTACCTTTTTTTGAAAAACAAATTAAAATGGAAGAGTTTTTGCAAACTATAGACTTTCATTTGCACATTTATGGAAGAAGCTACAACATCTGATTCATGATCAAATCATACTTTTGAAATAAATGATTCAGTCACAAGTTGGACTGATTGATTTCACAAGTTAAATCAGTTCAGTTAACAGCCCACACTTAAATACCAGTCTGTTCCTCACACAAAGCTATGACTTCAGAAGAATTGGAATAAAGTGCATGAGTCATAAGAACCAAGTAGCCTATAGATATTCATGATGTATTATTTTTCACCATTAAACATTTATTTAGAGAGCCACTAGATCTAAAAAAAAACTTGCATTGCGGTATAATTTGATAAAATAATAGACTTGATTATGTGAGAACAATAGAAAACAGTTCAAGTCCCAGTGTTTAATTTTTGCTACATTTAAAAAAAAAAATGGTCTCAAATAAAAGGTCTAATTATAATTAAAAGGTCTCAAATATATGATTTTTCAACATTTCAAGACATTTTAAGTGCCTCATATTGTGGATTTTTGAAAATGACCTTTCATGCAGTGTGTAACACAGCTCAAGTGCACTGTGTATAAAGTTATTCTCTCAAAAGAGAGAGTCGACTCTGAAACATAGAAAGAGTCGTTCTCAAAACGAATCCCAAACATTAGCATATTGCCCGTCCGCTTGTTGGTCTTTTCGCATTGATCTGAATGAAAATGCTAATTCATTCTTTGCCATTAGATGCCTCTGTTGGAGCGGTTTCCCCGGTAACGCTGTACACAAAGCATCACTGCACTCTGCTTTATCAGGCATTACAGGCATGATGAAATGAAAATGAGACCAATCGGACAAATCTCCACAGATTAGCTTCACGCAAAGAAGAGGGTTGTAAAAATGAATCGTTGAGCGAATAGTTTGGGAGTCATTGAGCAAATAAGGTAAAAATAAATTAATATTATGAGACAATGAAAGTATTTTTTTTTCCATGTCAACCTGTTGTTGGGAACTCCCAAAACCAAAATATAAACCTTTCATTACCCATATCGGGGCACTTTAAGACTTTTCCCAACAAAACTTACAGAAAAAATAAATGAAAATATAGATAAATAAAAATAAATAGATTTATAGGTGGCAAATACTTTCATTGTAAATAGGTTAAATACATTTCTTCCAAAAATGTAAAGAGAATTGCTAATTTTATGTGTTTTACCCATATTTGACGAATATGAAAAGTTTATTTAATTGCTTTATACAAACATTGAAATTCGCTGGGTCTCTTAGAGATGGACTACGTTTATAGTCTTTTGTGTCTTTTTATGGTTCTCTACTATTCAAAAAGATTCCTTTTGTGTTTCAGAGCTGAAAGAAAGTCTGGAACAATGTAACGTAAGCTTATATATCTGGTGTTTTGTTCTAGTGCAGATAGTGATGCAACGTTTGTCATGAGTATACTTTTCTTTTGTATAAAAGTGCCTTTTAAATGAATACATGTAAAATAATCAGAAAATTGGGTATTTTTTTCAACTGCAATACTTTTTTAAGTATAGAATACTTTTTTCCAATACTTAGGTACTTCACAGCTCTCCTTTTATCATACAAATGCTGATAGCGTTTGATGGACACAGTAATGGATAGTGGATCAGGATTCAGGACAGTGCGTTTCTGATGAACGACTGAACAGAAGGGACTGTTTCTGCAGTCGTCTTGCAGAATTGCAGTATGGTAATTCACAGCACTGCACTGCAATATCACATGGTGTACAGTCAGAATTAGCATTTTAGCTCATATCTCCAGGACTTTATTATCATATGATGTAATTGTGTGACATATTATTCATTCTCTTCATACCTACAATATTATTCCTGCTGTTAACAGTAGAGATTTGAATATGCTGTATGCACATAGACAAGCGCTGCTTAAACATACTGAATGTAGTACATGAGTAAAACAAAACAGGTCAGTTTGAGGAAAAACTTGCAAGGCACAAAGCAACATGGTTGCACTGTTGTACTGTTTTAATAATTTGAGTTAGAAAGCACAAAGACGCTGAAACACTTCAGTTTAGTCAGCCAGCCAGTTGTCCGGATGACATTTTGAAACTGAAAATGAAATCCCATAAGAGCCAGAATGGCTGACAGATCCAAAATGGCCGCTGATGCCAGTGAGTGTGTGAGTTTGAGTCAGACCGCCAAGACTCAATGTCAGACAGAGGCCGCTCCAAATACACACACACACACACACACACACACACACACACACACACACACACACACACACACACACACACACACACACACACACACACACACACACACACACACACACAAACTCCTCAATCAAGACATTAAAATACAATAGCCAAAGAAAACTGCTGCGTTATCTCATATGACTCGAGCAAAATGAGCAACTGGATGAAAAGGAAATACATAATTTATCACAGTCCTTGTTGGACAAATATAAAAGGGACAAGATGAAAATATGTATTGCTTATTATGGCTTTGTTTTGTGTCAGTAAGATTTGTTTTTAGTTTATTTTTAAATAAATAAATTATTTTATTCAGCAAGGATGCATTAAGTTGATCAAAAGTGACAGTAAAGGCTTTCATATTGGTAAAATAAATATTTCATATTTTTATATTTCAATTTCAAGTATCATGGTTTCCATGAAAAATATGAAGCAGTAGAACTTATTTCAGCACTGATAATAATAATAAATGTTTCTTGAGCAAATCAGCATATTAGAGTAATTTCTGAAGGATGGTGTGACACTGAAGACTGCAGTAATGATGTTTATAATTCAGCTTTGCATCACAGAAATAAATGACATTTTAAAATGTATTCAAATAGAAAGGAGTTATTGTACATTGAAACAATATTTCACAATATTACTGTTTTTACTGTATTGTTGATCAAATAAATGCAACTTTTGGACATAAGAGACTTTTTGACCCCAAACTTCTAAACTACATTGTATGTAGAGTGTTTTTTTGTGTTTTTGTTGTTGTTTAGAAACACTAGAATTACAAGCAAGTCTATGCGTCTGCTAAAAAAGCAAAAAAAAAAACATCTTGTCTTGTCAGTTCCTCGCACACAAACAGAAGATGAAAGTTTTGCCCAGAAGCTCATTATCGTGCAGTGATGTCAGTCAGACAGCAGTATTTGATCTGGAATCACACGATTCAGACGAGTATCTGAGGCCTCGGTGAATAAACCTGTCACTTTCACATGCTAACACACTAACTGAATGCAAAATACACAGCAGTCCCATAGGTGAATAGAAGTGATCCATTCTCAAAATTGTGCGTGGTAAGATATTACAAACATGGTTTCTTGACAGTACGGTGTTAAAGTAGATTTTATAAGAGGCTTTTCTGTGTCTTTTTCAAAATAGTTATTTTGTCTAAAATAAATCTTTTGAACATGGTCTTAAACAGGTGTGTGTGTGTGTGTGTGTGTGTGTGTGTGTGTGTGTGTGTGTGTGTGTGTGTGTGTGTGTGTGTGTGTGTGTGTGTGTGTGTGTGTGTGTGTGTGTGTGTGTGTGTGTGTGTGTGTGTGTGTGTGTGTGTGTGTGTGTGTGTGTGTGTGTGTGTGTGTGTGTGTGTGTGTGTGTGTGAGAGAGAGAGAGTGAGAGAGAGAGACCAAAGAAGATGTCAATGTTGTGAAAACAGTCTATGTTTTCACCTGACACAACGTGCCCTGTGGAAACATGGTGCCCGTGTCCCTGACTGCCATCAGATGGCCATAAACCTAAAGCAGCCTGTAGATTACTGTTTTGAGCACAGAGTGTGTGTTAAGAATGTGAGAAGAATGTAAGTTAGACATAGGTAACAGGTAAATTACATAGAGGGTGTATGTTTGTAATCAAGGGGTCATAGAAAATCATGAGAAAATGTCTTTAATCATACAGCAAATGCATACCTTTATGTGTGTAATAGAATAGAATCAGCCATGAGAGGCCATGTGTTACAGTGATATTACTATGCTACAAGGGTAATGAATATAAAACAATAAAGTAAACATTTAACAAAAACATAGATGTATTACATTTGTATTATTATTAATAGGTTATATAGTTTGTTGATGATATTGTCGACATTTATACATACAGATACAGAATAAGGTTTAACAATATTAACATATTAATATATATTACAAATAATATTAATAAATTATACTTTTCTAAAATATATATATTTTTTTTACATATTATATAATAAATGTCTGTGTGTAAATATATACAAATTAAAAAAACTAAAATGACATTTTTTGCATCAGTGTTGAACTAATCAATTGTTGTATTGCACTCATTGTCGATTTGTATTTGACTTTGAAAGCAAGTGATAAGAGTATTGGTTCATGATCAATAATTTATCCAACTCTAAAAGCCTTATATGTAGATAGTAAGTTCTAGAGACTGTATCTCTGTATCTCTCTCTGTCCTTTAAAGGCTGTGTTTTCTATCCCAGAAAGACCTCTGTGTGTCTAAGTGGTTTATTCTGCACATTTATTTTTAACAGCAGGAGCGGAGACAGTGAGGGAATCCACCCACAGCTCGCATTCATCCAATGGGCTTCACTATCATCCTCTATCCAGCAAAACAAGGTAAATAGGCTGTATAATTGTAACCAAAATGAAGTCCTCACAAACAAATTGCATTGTGCACAATAACAGGAGCATTGCTTACAGCAAGTGATTTAATGTTCGACAGTAATTGTCTCTAAAATTGTTGTTTAAGAAGTTAAATTAGTTTTAAAATTGCTGCTTTAATGTGCCTTTAAAGGGAATGAATTTAGAGATGCATCTCCTCAAATGACGCATCTTGAATCTAAACCACCACTACTAAAAATATTAAGCCTTACAAAAGAAAATAATCTAGACACACACAAACTGATGTCGCTGACTGATTAGTAGCCTGACATGTTGATGCAGCACACATGGATTCATGGAAACACTGGGATGAAGAAAGTAAATATATGAAGTTCTCACCTGTGTATCCAGGTGTTGTGGCAGTGACTCTGTGGGGAACCCGGGGAGACACACGCAGACCTGCCCTCACCTGATAGAAGCTGTAATTGACAGAGAATTGTTGAATTATTAATGATTTTATTCCCAGATTACAAAGTGGAAAAGTCACTGGAATACAAATCATTTGTAAAAAACATTCATTATCACACACAGAATGTATAACAATTAAAGTTGGTCTGTGCTTTCAACAAACACTATAAGTTGTGAACACAAAGCTAATATTTTTGTTCAAGATCCAAGTTCAGTACGTGTTCCTGTTAATTAGATCTTCAACACCAAACTTTGAGGATAAAAAAGCATGCCAGGGAACACAAAATTAAAGGCCATTGCACACTGAGTCTGAAATTTTTGCACGTTTTGTGTGCATTTTTAAAGCAATAGTTCCCTTAAAAATTATAGTTTATTACTCCAGGGGACTGAGCACATACTACAGATAGAACATATTATTTCAATATCATATATTTATACAATGATTGTTTCTGAAATCTGGTCATTTGAACTCTACAAACACCACCAAACTTGTGTTACCTAAAAGACTGTGGCATTTTCTTCCCAGCTGTACGTACCAGTGAACACAAATGTATCTAAATGATTCATTCCTTCAGGACAAAATGGCAATAAATAATGGATATAATGCATGTTCCTATACTTATACTGACCAAGATCAAGATAAACAGCCGTTGGTCTGGTCAGTGTGAAGTTGTATGCAGTGAATCTCTATTCAATCATAACTAATGATGGTGAATTAATGTGAAAGCTTAGTCGGCATGTTCAGACAGCCCAGGCTCCATCAGGGGGATTGTACAAAGGTCACCTTGGCCAGTGAAGTGACTGTAGCTGCATGTTAAATGTTGAAGCGATTCACAGATCATGCAGCAGTTCCCTGGAGATCCTGAACTAAGTCAGGTCATCCTGAGCTCGGCAAGAACATCTACAGTATGTTGACAGTAAATGCTAAAATGTCTACATCACATGCCACAAAAAAATGATAACATCGACAAGCCTCACTGCATCTACAGTACCTATTAAACACAACCACAATTTACACTGAAATGTCAACAGACCATTTGATCACATGCTAAAACAAACAAACAGCATGATATGCACTATAGCATGTGCAAAACACTTTATAGAATGTTAAAATGTTTGGGTTACACTTTACTTGAAGGGGTGTGCATAAGACTGACATGACACCTTCATAATCATGACATGTCATGAATATGAAGGTTTTTATGCATGTTTATGACAACTGTCATTAGGTGTCATTCGCTCAGTTATGTAATTTTTAATGCAAAGGTGCAAAGATTAATGCAAAGATGACATTGTTTGAGATGTCTGTTATGGGCTAGGGTTAGGGTAGGGGTAGGGGTAGGGTTAGGTCAAACGATGTCATCTTTGCATTAAAAATGACATAAATGAGCGAATGACACTTAATGACAGTTGTCATAAACATGCATAAACATGTCATGATTATGAAAGTGTCACGTCAGTCTTATGCACACCCCTTCAAGTAAACTGTTACCAATGTTTGTAGCACATGGTGTATCACAAGTATATGAAATGATATAGCACTTGCTAAAAATGTCCACAGCACATGTTAAACATATACAGTACTGCTCAATCTACAAAACATATGAAATGCATGATATCGCTGCAGCAAAAAAAAAAAAACAGCTTATGGTGTTTTGCTGGTGTTTAGGTTTTTGTGGTTACCACCATGTTTGTGGTTTGGTTGTAGGATAGTTAGATGATGACTGTGTTTGATGATTAATTCAGTGAACATAGCTGTGCTGATGTCAGTGCAGTGGCAAATAGTAACAAAAAAAAGTATGTCTAAAATTTATATAAATTAATTATGTGTAAGCATTTGTTTTTTTTTTTTTAAAAAATGAGAAGAACGCATTTAATCACTTTGTTAAATTTACTTAAATTAAGTGGATTTTAAGTGCAAAATCTTATAAAAAATAAATGTAATAAATAAATAAATTGTACTTTTTTTCCAGTGGGGAAAATAATTGGAGTAGAAGCTATTTGTTATTCATAAATTGCTAATACATTTCACAATTAATTTCAAAGAAAGTTAACATTGAATTAAACATTACATTTTAATGTTGCATGACTGAAAGAGTATTTTCTTGTTCATTTTCATGTATTTCCATGTACTCAAAAAATGCATAAAATATGTTTTAAATACATCATCTACTCTCCTAATTCAGCAGTGTGAAAGTGTGCTGGAACTAAAGATCCACCCATACAGTTTCAGAACACAAATGTATTTCAAATGACTTCGAATGAGTGAAAAAAATCACACAATATATTCAATCTTGACCATGTATGAGTTTCTCTCTTCTGATCAACGTAAAAAAAAAAAAAAAAAAAAATGAAGCATATGCGTAGCCAAACATTACCCACATTGACTTCCTATAGTATTTTCCCCATACAGTGTAAGTCAATGTAGACAGAATTTTCATTTTTGGATGAACTATCCATTTAAGTGGACTTGGAACATAATGAGTCTTTTGGACTACTTTTATGATACCTTTATGGTGCTTCTGTGTCCTTTTGAAAGCTTGGAAGCTTCAGTGTCAGCTCAATTTAATGGAAAACTGTTTTAAAATGTATCTTTCTCTTCCACAGAGAAAAAAAAAAGTTTTGGAATAATATGATGGTGAGTAAATTATGACAGAATTCTTATTTTTCTTCTTCTTAGTTAGTTAAACTTTATAAACTTTATTAAACTTTATAAACTTGTTTCCTCTTCTTCTTCTTCTTCCTCTTCTTCTGTTCATTATATCGGCATTTTCAACTAGTGCACATTTGTGTTTAAGTTAGATGTCATATGTCAGTAATTTGTTCTCTATTTGTTAGCATGCTCTGTTGAATATGAGAAATCTGCATTGATTTTGTTCTTTTCTGTTTCATTAAATCCACACACATTTTTCAAACCACTACCTCGCACCCCAGTGAACCGCTGCCCAGTGAATTCTTCCCAAACAGATTCTCAGCGCTCATTATAACACATGCGGTTTGGCTCCATCAGACATATATAGGCCAAAGGTCTATTGGTTAATTCGGCCGTTCTATAGTTAGCTGCTTCGTTTCGGAGCAGGAACTACATACAGGGCTGTTAAAAACAAACAGTATATTGCAGTGTGTGTCTTGTGGGGATTATTTCAGACGAGAGCTTTAGCTTTCTGCTTTATGGAGGGGGGGAAGGGCCGGTCAAATCTCTGCAAAACTGATGTTTCAGCCAATGGCCTTGCTTTAATCTCAGAGCAGACGGGCTGAGCTCAACAACATTACGAGTGACCTCTACTGCATCACAACCTCTGCTTCACACAGCTGTCGGGAGAACAGTGGAGGATAGAGAGGAAATTCTAGACCCGATCTGCTGACAGACAGCTGTCTAATGAGACTGTCTACTGTAGATGTGAGTCTCTAGTGTTTCTAGCTTCATAGACTCGCTCAGAAACTTTGTCGATCACCCTTGGGATTGAACTTCAAGCTTTGCGTTAGTACTGCCCGGATCTTTAATACAACATGAACTTTCTCTTTGTAGTAAACAATGCTTTCAGCCTTATGTGGTCTTCAAGTCCCCCTGGAAAAGTTACCTTTGAGTTTGGAAATCATATAGTTACAGTGTGATGGGCATTCAAGTGATTTTTGTCAGAATAAAATAGCCGCATTTCAGTTTCATTTTTTAGACTGCCAGCCTTTTGTGTTGTAAAATTAAGTTGAATTAGTAGATTTTTTTTTGGTCACACAATGTACTTATTCTGGTCATATTGTATTTCAAAAGACTTTTGCTGCTGCTAAGGTGGGATAAGGTTAAGGTTAGTCACAGGTTTGGTGGTATGGGTCGGTTTAAGTGTGGGTCAAGGTGTAAGGGATGGGTCAACAGTGTAATTATACATTTAATTACAGAAATGAATTACAGATGTAATTACATATAGGTAGTTTTAAATATATAAGTACAATGTAAAAACATGTATGTACACAATAAGTGCATTGTATCAAATTATTAATTTCAATGTAAGTACATTAAGGCCACCTAATATAAAGTGGGACCGATTTTTTTCAATTGTTTTCCCTTTTTTAATCAACAAATGCTAATACACAGTTAACATAACAACATACACTTACTTAATTATACTGTGGTTATGATAATATAGATGCTTAGCTCCCCTCCATTTTTTTTTTTTTTACAATAAAACAGAATAATGTATTAAATAAATAGTAAATAGGATATAATTTGATTTCATGTAGTCTTTAAATTGGTAGTTGATACTTTTTTTCTTATTATTTTTCTTCATTCAACTTTAAGATGGTTACATTTTAGATTATGTATAAAAACAAAAACTCTGTTGAGATATCAATTTTTGGCATGCAGGAATCATTTCATTCCATTGTCAAAGAAGAAGAAAAAGGGGGGGGGAACTCAAACTAATTAAAAAGTACTAACTAAAAAGTACACTACCTATAAATGTATATTTAGTGTATATGTTTACATTTACATTTAGCAGACGATTTTATCCAAAACGACTTACAGTGCATTGAGGCTATACTTTTTTTTTCAGTATGTGTGTTCCCTGGGAATTGAACCCACAACATTTTGCGCTGTTAATGCAATGCTCTACCACTGAGCCACAGGAACACTATTTATGTAATGTGTTTTATATTTAGTAATATATCTTATATGCTGTAGTCAGGATTCTTTTTTTAAACAAACTTTAATTCAGCAAGAATGATTATAATGATCAAAAGTGACAGTAAAGACAATTCTATTATTTAAAAAAGTTTTTTATTTGTTTGAAAATAAGAAATAAATGTAAAATAAATAAATAAATCAGCATGTTAGATTGATTTCTGAAGGATCATGTGACACTGAAGACTGGAATAATGATGCTGAAAATTCAGCTTTGCATCACAGAAATAATGTTTTTTTTTTGTCAAATTGAAGTTATTTTAAATTGTGGTAAATTTCACAATATTACAGTTTGTACTGTGTTTTTTACTGTATTTCTGATCAAATGAATGCAGCCTTGGTGAGCATAAGAGACTTCTTTCAAAAACATTTGCCAAACTTTTGAATGGTAGTGTGTCATAACATGCCAATGTCATTGAATGTCAACTGCTGGACTAGCACCAAACTCACACCACACAGGTCATGGAAGCACAGTTTTGTCCCTGAATCTCAAATGAGTTCCTAGTCATATCCATATGCAGCATAGTTAAAAACCAGTGACCTGAAAAGTCATTGAATTCCCCGTAGACTTCACCTGCTGCTCGCAGCAAGACCTTAATTGATTTGGCTTGAACCGATGAAAGGAAAATAATGTACAAAAACAGTCAATCATTAATCTACCAGTCTACTGAAGCGAACACCTTCACGTGACACCTCATGGTCTTAGCGGGGAGATGTATATGAAAACACTGTTTAACACCCAATCAACACAAGCTGTCTCTGTTATAGAAGTTATTTAGATTAAACATACCAAATAGATTGTTTCCAAATAGGATTCTTATCTGCTATTGGTCAGACAGATAGTCCCGCCCCTAATTCAAGTCATTGGTTGAATGAATGTTATGTTTGAGCCAATCAGGCTGCTTAAATAGATTACAAATATCATTTGTTACCAATGATGGCCCAGAAATCACACACTTCACCTTTGTTTTTTTTACTATGAAATTGCATGAGAAGCAGTTTTCTTTTCCTTACTATATTACAATACATTAATACTTTATTCAGCATTAAATTAATAATAAATGGCAGTATTGACATGTATAATGTTACAAAAGCTGTCCCTTTTAACTTTATATTCATCAGAGCTTCAACATATATAGCAATAATAAGAAATGTTTCTTGAGCAAAAAATCAGTATATTAGAATGATTTCTGAAGGATCGTGTGACACTGAAGACTGGATGCTGAAAATTCAGCTTTCAAATTACATTTGAAAATGTATTCAAATAGAAAATAGTTTTGTTAATAGTAATACTATTTTAAAATATTACTGCTCTTACTGCTTTTTTATCAAATAAATTCAACCTAGCAGAAGTTACTTCCTTCAAAAACATTAAAAACATCTTACACATTTTTTTCCAATAGCTTTCCATTTTTCCAAGCAACATTCAATTTTTTTCCAATGCATATATCTGCTAAACGTTAATTTTGTCAGCTTTTAGGAGTAAACTCACTGTTAGCATAATAAGCATGAACCAAAACTTCCAGTCCAGAATGCCACACAATGCCGTCTATTCATTGCAACCAAAAAGAACATGGAAAAATGCCTGGAATGTGACAATTAAACTGATTCGAAGCCGCTCATAGTGTTTATAGGTGATGCTGTCACCATGTGCTCTTCCTGAATAGGTTGTTTAGAGAACAGACACTTAACAGAGCCTTCATTAGACACACAGAAGAACCCAGAACTTACCCTCTCTGGAAAAGATCCACATTGTGAAACTTGTGCAGCTCCAGCGAGAACTCCACAGTACCCTGTACTTCCGACATCATCTATTCCATCACCTAGAGAGACAGACAAAAGTTGATTTGCAGCTGAACACATCAAGACTTCCATTGTCTTGTTATCCAATCCAGAATGCATTTCTCTTTCAGGACTTTCTGTGTTTCTGTACCGTTGTCAGCTGAGCCGGTCGCCCATTGTGAGGGAGTGTGTTTACCGTGGTAACCTCAATGAACACAATCCAGTGACTCAAGAGGCGCTAGAGTGCCGGACGCATACGCGTGAATCAGGAAGATGTAATCTCTAATTACTCAGGCTGTGACTCATCTCAGACAATATTTGTTCTGAGAACCCGATGTGCCGCTCTGCAGCAAACCAATGTACGACACGCGGCTCCAAGACGGATGACAGCAGTAGAATTTCTGGATATGATCCCAAATCATACTTATGACACCATCCGTCTGAGAGACGCCACAGCTCAGGCTGAACCTGTGTGTGTGTGTGTGTGTGTGTGTGTGTGTGTGTGTGTGTGTGTGTGTGTGTGTGTGTGTGTGTGTGTGTGTGTGTGTGTGTGTGTGTGTGTGTGTGTGTGTGTGTGTGTGTGTGTGTGTGTGTGTGTGTGTGTGTGTGTGTGTGTGTGTTGTGTGTGTGTGTGTGTGTGTGTGTGTGTGTGTGTGTGTGTGTGTGTGTGTGTGTGTGTGTGTGTGTGTGTGTGGCAGTAATCATATCTAATGGCTTTTTCCCACACAACAGGTTGTGATGTGAGTCCAGTACTTGTGACAAGAGAGGAATATTTGCTTTTTCAGACTGCCTTTATAGTGGGAAAATCTGTCTGTTTTAGACAGCAACACTCAGCAATGATTATTAGCATTCGCATTTTCACTCAGTTTGTCTGTCTGCCTTTTTGTCTCTTTCTTTGTCTTTTTGTCCTGAAATGTTGTGTATATTTAAGACAATAAAGCACATTCCCCCAAATTCTCATTACTGTGAAACACAAAGTAGTCTCCTCATTACTGTTACATGAAAAAAACATGGCAGCATTTGTTATACTGTCTTTCATTCTTTCAAAATTAGCTCGGCTTAATTGAAAAAAATGGGAAAACAATATTTCTTCTGTAATAAAGAAAAGAGTGTATTACAGCAATGAGAATCATCATTAACAATGCAGAGAAAGGCAATATCATGCTCATTATTGCAATGAGAGATGAGGGGTAAGATGTGCTTAATTGTCCTGAAATTAATGTTGCAGTGAAAAAACTCCTAAGGGTTTTTTTGTTTTTTAGAAACATTGGCTTTATTTTTTGTATTATCTGTATCTGTCTGATTTGCCTGATATTGGAAGAAGTTAATCTATATTTTCAGTTATATTACAATTTTTCAATGTCTTAAAGCTAAAAATATCTTGATTAGAGCTTACTAATAAATATTTATTAAAAAGAACAGACAAAATTGTATAGACTTAAAAAATTAGCTGTGGTATCAGTAATCATATATGTATTGATTGGAAACAATTCCAGCGCTTATACTTGATTAGTAAGCATAAGTTCATTTTGGGTTGACTTATCTATCATTTTCTTTTCCAGCGGTTTAATGAAGATGCATCAAGACAGTTTTCTATGAAATATGCAGCATGTGTCTAGAAACTGAACTGCCATATCACCAGTGAGTGTGGTTTTAAGGACGTCCCATCAGCGGGGGGCAAAGAAGAAGAACTTCCTGGATCTAAATCAGGTGAGCAAGAAAACAGTTGCAACAGCCAAGCAGACATGCACCATCCCTTATTATCCACATGTGTTTCATAGGTAAACATTATTCTCCAGCTCAGGTTGACTCAACAGCCTCAAGGTTGTTGGAATTCAAATCAATGTCTCTGAAGACATATTCTCAAGTTCAGTTCTCAGTGAAGCGTAGATTAGACTTGCCAAACCAATTAAAATGAGACGAAAATCATTTGAGTTAGTGCCTGAACAAAATTAGTACCTGTGTCACAGACTGGCACATCAACACGTAATTGATTACGTATATATGAGCAGCTTCCCACAAACTCCTCCTGATTCTTATGCTTTGGTGTCAGAATGCTGTATCCCACAATGCAATGCACTTGACCTTTCATTTTAAGTATGGTGAATGTAACAATATCAACTGCAGTATTTGGTAATACTTTACTTGAAGCCTTATGTAAATGTGTATCTGTCCTGTGTGTGTATATTCAGGAATGTATCTTCTGAATACGTAAAAATGTGAATATCATTTAAATGCATTATATTTGCAGATTGCTTGTTACATCTAAACATTGTTTGTTTGTCATGTATTTCAATGCATTTGTCTAAAGGTGGGCAATAAAAGTGAAACGTTTGCATGCATATTCTTAATGCGATTATATAACATGAACTAATTTTGACAAAATGGCAATTAATCTTAACTCATGAAAACGTAATACTTCGATTTAAATAATTGTGATTAAGCTCATAATCGCAGCAAGCAATAGTATCTCAAAATAAATAGTACGCCGATTTTGATTGAAATATACAGGCATGTAAACACTTTAATCGCAGTATTGCCATTCTGACCAAAGCGCATGTGCCTGTGATGTACATGAATGATGCACCTGTAGTAATACGCAGATTAGAAACGATGGAGGGGAAGAAAAGCAATGCAAAAAATTTTCTGGGGAAAACTCAACTCGCGTTTATGCACCAGTCTCTGTTTCAACTCCAGCATCAGTAAGCATGTGGCATTGAAGCGATCAGTCTGTGGACCTGCTGAGGTTGAGCCAACGCGCTCACTGTGCATCGCTGTAAAACTTAGTCAAACATCTTTCTCTTGAACAATATGCATAGGTTCCATGGGGTTCTTTCTATGGCGCGAAAAAGCGTGGAATATAGCATACAAATTATTATGCTGGCCAATCAACGTAACAGTAAACATCATGGTCAGCAAACCACACCTTTCATGCGCATGTAAACGTAGTCAATGATAACATTTAAGTAGGCCTACTTTAACTGTGGTTACAATTATTCAATTATTGATAATCATACATGAATACATTCTAAGTTGCATTACAAAGCATAATTAATGCATGAAAATACTTTTAGAATGCATTATTTAAAAAGGCACACATAAAGTGTTACCCAGTCTTTTTTCAATGCATCTGATTGTTTTACCATGTCATTTTTATAGTGCTGTTAAACGATTAATCATAATTAATCACATCCAAAATAAAAGTTTTTTTGTGTACATAATATATGTGTGTGTGCTGTCTATATTTATTACGTAAATATAAATATGCACACATGCATGTATATATTTCAGAAAAAAATATGTTTATATAATAAATACATTTATGTAAATATATACATGTAAATACATGTACATATTTTCTAAATATATACTGTATGTGTGTGCATTTATAAATACATAATACATATACAAAGTACACACATATATATATATTATGTGAACAAAAACGTTTATTTGGATGCGATTAATCATGATTAATCATTTTCAGCACTACATTTATACAAAACTGGATTCTGTACAGAATTCTTTACTGGATTCACTGTATTAAACATGTAATTTAGAGGGGTTGTGTGATTTAATTGTAGCCTAAACCTTTTGAAATGTTTATCATTATATATCAGAACTGTTTCACTTACTTTATAAAGCTGAAGTGTAAACATAATGGCTATAAACATTCTGCTGTTTGCCATTGGTTGAACAAACAGTAGCTCCGCCCCAAATTAATGCCATTGGCTGATGCAGATGTCATCTGAATGTTTAGACAAACACAGATTACTTGTAGTTCTTTTGTACTGTAGTAAGGTAGAAAAATACATCAACTGAATATACCTCAAAGCCTTTTTTTCAATATTCATAGAGGAACTACAGCAAAAACTACAGCTCAATCATAACACGTGTCCCTGTTTTGCATCCTCTCATCTGTTTTGCTGAAGCAGTGGTCGCAGCGCCGTGTGACGTTTTCCTATTAATAAACAGATGATTAAAATGTTTCAAAACCACGTGAGCTTCACTGTCATGGGGATGCGCAATGTTTCTGTCAGCAGTGATGAAATATTGATATGAATGCCATTCCTGCAGACATTAACGGAGGGAGTGGAAATAGGAAACAATAAAGGGCGGGATCTGAGCGAGTGTGACGTGGCACTAGATGGCTATTATTAGTGGTTTAGTGCTCGGTCTCAGTATGCCGAGTACAGGTTAACAGCTCTGGAGCTGCAGTCTCCTTCCTCTGGCAGCTGATGCTGAGAAATGAAAAATACGTTTCCTTGGAAATGCTGCCCTTGCATTAACCGACACAATGTTCCATCGTGTTGGCTTCACTGCCCCATTCAATATCCTGAGAGCCCGTTCGAGACGGGCCGGAGAGCGCTGACCTCTGCAGCTGCTGGAGCAGAAACAGAGGGCATTATGGGTACCAGTGCTTAATTTGAAACATGCACTGTAGAAAGAATGTTGTACCCAAGAAGAGAACATAAGAATATTGTAGAATAACATAAAGTTGCTTGCATCTAGAAAGTAAATAAATATAGAACAAAACAATAGATTATGAAGTTGCAGTATGTATATGCTAAATACACATAGAATAAAATTATAATTAAAAAGTTGAAAAGGTGAATGAATATAGTAAAATAGAACACAACATAATTATATAAAGGTAATTTGTGTAAAAAGATCTGATAAATAAATACATTAAAATGTAGAATAACATGAAGTTGCTTTAGGTGAATGCATGTAGTAAATAAATTAATATAAAATAGAATGTAATAAAATAATCTAAAGTTAATTTGTGTAAATGTATCCTCTAAATTAATAAATATAGAATGTAGTAAAATAACATAAAGTTGCTTAGGTAAATGCATCTAGGCGATAAATACATATAGAATGAACAATAGAAAAACAATAGAATAATATAAAGTTGCTATATGTAAATGCATATGCTAAATAAAAATAGAATAGAATATGAAAAAGTTGGTTTAGATAAATGCATCTAGAAAATATAGAATATATAGAATAGAATAATACAAATTTTGTGTAAATTAATCTGGTAAATAAAATAAAATCTAGAATAATACGTTGCTTGTTGTGTAAATGCATCTGCTAAATTAATAAATATAGAACATAATAAATAGAATAATATGGTTGAGGTAAATGCACCTCCTAATTAATACATTTACATTTATGCATTTAGAAGACGCTTTTATCCAAAGTGACTTCAGGCTATACATTTTTTGTCAGTATTTGTGTTCCCTGGAAATTGAACCCACGACCTTTTGCGCTGCTAATGCAATGCTCTACCACTGAGCCACAGGAACACTAAAAAGAGATGAAATGGAAGATAATAGAATAATATATCGTTGCTTTGGGTAAATGCATCTGCTAAATTAATAAACAAATTTGAATAATATGACATTGGTTTGGGTAAATGTATTTGTTAAATAAATACAGAATAAAATGGAACATAATTGAATATCTAACTTTTTTGGGGGGAGGGGGCATCCGCTGAATAAATAAATACAAATAAAATATAACATAACAGAATAATATAAAGTTGATGAGGTAAATTTTAAAAGAAGTAAAATAGATTATAACAGATTTGCTGTTAACAGAACTGCTTAGTTAATAAATATAGAATAAAATGAAGTAAAAATAAATGTAATCAAATGAAGTTTGTGAAAGGAAAGAGGAACCTGACCAATCTTGATTTATTCATGCTACAAGATTCATATATGCAAGATTTACTCATGTAATTCGATTGTAGATAGTGGAGTGGTATGACATGATGAAACAATATTGGTTTAACTGAGTTCACTACTTCCTTTACAGGCAATAATCACACACAGCGAACGTTAGCGGACTTTAAACCGCAATCAAAAATCTTGTTTGCAAAGTAAGTCTGGGAAATTAATCTTTCGGTGTGTTTGTACTCTGAAGATTTCAGCTGAATGTATTACAGTGGGACTGAATTACTGGACACCTTTAATATTCTCAGAGATCTGCAAAAATTATGCAATTGTAGCCCGCATTTCCCAGAGTTCACTTCCAGCAATACTCAATGCTTTTGCGCAACAGTATGTGTGTGAGCAGTCATAAATCTACAGCTGACTGAAGACACTTGCTCGACTTGCCTGCTTAATCAATTATGCTGGCCGTGGGCTTGCTGTGAGTGATCTATGATTTCATTCTGGCTAGAGTGAAGAGCCTTATGGGCCTGTCAGGTTGTGTCCGTCTGTCTGTGTGTGCGTGCATATACAGGAGCATCTCAAAAAATGTGAATATCATAAAAAATCTTTTTTTTATTGTAACATTTCAAAAAGTGAAACTTTCATATATTCTAGATTCATTACATGTAAACTAAAACATTTCAAAAAAATTTTTTTAATTTTGATAATTAGTGCATACAGCTCATGAAAGTATAAAATCCAGTATCTCAAAATATTCAAATATTTCCTAGGATCAATCAAAAAAAGGATTTGCCAAACAGAAAAGTTAAAGTTCTTTAAAGTAGCGTTTATGCACCAATACTTGGTCGTGGCTCCTTTAGCACAAACACCACAATCAGTAAGGTGTGGCAAGAACGATCAGTCTGTGGACCTGCTGAGCACTATTGCCTTCACTCGTCTGTATTGTTGGATCTCTGTTTCTCATTTCTCTTGAAAATATGCAGGTTCCATATGGGGTTCAGGTCAGGCATGTTGGCTGGCCAATAAAGCACAGTAATATCATGGTCAGCAAACCACTTGGAAGTGGTTTTGTCACTGTGGACATCAAATCAAATCAAATCACTTTTACTGTCACATCACCACAGCACATGTGCCTTGGTGAGTGAAATTCTTGAGAGCGTGCAGTGCAGAACAGTGCAGAAACAATTTACATATAGACAGTACATACTTACAGACTTGTACAGAAGACAATCTGCAGAATACACATACATATACTCAGTACACACAGTGTACTATTAGACATACTTACAGTTACCAATACACATTATACACAATATGTACACATTCTACATTATGTACACATATACACACAATAATATGCGAAAAAAGGTGCAACAGATTATACATATGCCGGATACGCAATGTCATGGATGGGCATTGGATGGTATCCAGTGGTAGCAGATAGGTTGTTGTATTAATGCAGTGTGTGTGTGTGTGTAGTCCAGTTGAACTGTGTTAAGAGTTCAAGTTAAAGTTGCAGTGCATAGCATATTGTAAAGTGGGAGTGTGCTGTAGGGTGTATTGGTTTTTGCTGTTCATTAGTCTGATAGCCTGAGGGAAAAAGCTATCCCTCAGTCGACTAGTGCGGGATCGGTTGCTGCAGAGACGTCTTCCTGAGGGCAGCAGAGATGTGGGATGGGTGGCTGAAGTCCTTGATGATCCTCCGGGCTTTCCTTATACACCGCCTGGTGTAGATGTCCTGGTGGGAGGGAAGCTCACCTCCAACAATGTGGCAGGCAGTTCGCACAACACTTTACAGAGCTTTGCGGTTGCCAGCTGCTATTTCCAATCAGGGGGTGATGCAGCCGGTCAGGATGCTCTCCACAGAAGGTTAGAAGGATCTCAGGATACTGGGGCTCGTTCCAAACTTCCTTAGCCGTCTCAGGAAGAAGAGGCGCTGATGTGCCTTCTTTCAGCCTCTGCATCTGTGAGAGCAGACCATTGAGATCCTCGGTGATGTGAACGCCGAGGAACTTTAAAGCTGTTACCTGAACTAAAGTCCACGCCAGCATTCTCACAGGTTTTTTCTCCAGGTGGCAAAGAGCAGAGTGCAGGTTAGCAATAACATCGCTTGGAACGGTTGCTGCGATTCAAATTGTAGCGATCCAGTGAACAGCAGCACAGAGCAAAGTATCTCTGATGAGTTCAGTCATTCAAGCATGTGATTTAAATTTTTCTTCGGTATGGGCACAATGGTGGATTTTTTTAAGCATGAGGGAACCACAGACCGAGAGAGGGACAGATTGAAAATGTCTGTAAAAACCCGGCTCAGAGCAACGGGCCTCCAGCGCATGCTTTGAGCACACGGCCTATTTTTCGTTCGGTATGGGCACAATGGTGTTTGTTTTTTAAGCTTGTTACGAACCACAGACAGATGAGAGTAGACAGATTACCTCTTCTGCAGCAGCCTGTAAAAACCGCCTCTCTGCACATGCTCTGAGTTATCAGCCTGAGGATGCCATAAAAATGGTATTAAGCTTCTGTAGAGATGGCGGCATGTTCCTGGAAGGTATTCCCTACGTAAAACGAGATGAGTAGACTGATCTTCCCTGCCACATGCCTTCCGTTTGTTGCTCTCTCTGTATGGGACAGTATTGTCAGTTTGGAACCTTTGAAGCATAAAAGTAGATGAGTCGCTGTTAGAGATCGGCAGTGTTTGTTCACAGTAGGCAGATGGTTTATTCGCTGACAAGGCTGACCTGTGATGTTTGTCCACTGATGTTTTTTGGCCACATGGCGTGCGTGTGTGAATTGTCGGTACAACGTCCTTGTTTTTATTGGTCGTTCTGATGCTTTGATGGATCAGATTTGAAGATCTTAACGTGGCTTGTTTTTCGATCGTCAGTCCTGTTTCCCACCTGATCAAAACGCTCAAGGTGTGAGCGAACATCGCTGTTAATCCACGGTTTATTGGATTGTGGTAGATGCGGAGTTTTTGTCGGTATTTCAGTTTCGTCCTATATAGCACGTCCTGATGAAATACGTTACAGAATCTGAATACGCCTCTACGTCGTCATCAGACGCTGCCCGGAACATGTCCCAGTCCACGTGATAAAAACAGTCCTGTAGTATAGCGTCCGATTGGTCCGACCAGCATTAGATTGTCCTGAGGGCGGGTGCTTCACGTTTCAGTTTCTGCCTATAAGCAGGCAGGAGCAGAACGGAACAGTGATCCGATTTGCCGAAAGGTGGACAGGGGAGGGATTTGTAGGCGTCCCGGAAGGGAGAGTAGCAGTGGTCCAGTACACGATCACCACGCGTGTTTATGGTGATGTGTTGGAAGTATTTTGGAACTATTGTTCTGAAGTTGGCTTTATTAAAGTCCCCCGTAACAACAAATGCCGCATCTGGGTGCACGGTTTCCTGCTCACTTATATTGCCATACAGTTCCTTGAGTGCCTGGTCTGTGTTGGCTTGAGGGGGAATGTAAACAGCTGTGATTATGATCGCTGTAAATTCCCTCGGTAGCCAGAATGGTCGACACAGAAGCATATAAAATTCCAGATCAGGGGAGCAGAAGGATTTAATAGAGTGTAGGTTCCTTTCATCTCACCATAAGTTGTTGATATAGAAACAGACGCCCCCACCTCTGCTTTTCCCTGTGAGCTCTTTCATTCTGTACGAGCGATGCACGGAGAACCCTGTGAGCTCGATGCCTGAGTCTGGAACCATTGCAGATATCCAGGTTTCTGTGAAGCAAATAATACAGCAGTCCCTTGTTTCTCGTTGGAATGAGATGCGCGCCCGCAGTTCACAGAGTGTGTTGTCCAGTGACTGAACGTTAGCCAGCAAAACGGTTGGAAGAGGAGGTCTGAAAGCACGGCGTCTCAGTCTGACGAGTACGCCAGCTCTCTTTCCTGGTTTGTGTTGTGCGACGGATGAACCAATGTTTAAAAGCGTGTGTCTATCGTAGACAGTTACACTAACAACATCTAACACATACAAAAAAAAAAAAAAAAATAAAACATACGAAAAACTGTTTTCTCGGAGCTCGCAACATGGCTGCCATACTCGGCGCCATCTTGAATGTACCTTCAACATGTGCTAAAGTCCTGCTGGAAAAGGAAATCAGCATCTCCATAAAGCTTGTCAGCAGATGGAAGCATAAAGTGCTCCAGAATCTCGTGGTTGACGGCTGCATTGACTTTGGACTTGATAAAACCCAATGAACCAACACCAGCAGAAGTCACGGCACCCCAAATCATCACTGACTTTAGAAACTTCACACTGGACTTCAAGCAGCTTGGATTCTGTGCCTCTCCGCTCTTCCTCCAGACTCCAGACCTTGATTTCCAAATTAAATTCTAAATTTAATTTTATCTGAAAAGAGGACTTTGGATCTCTGAGCAACAGTCCAATTATTTTTCTACTTAGCCCAGGTAAGATGCTTCTGGCGATGTTTCTATTTCATAAGTGGCTTGGTAGTCCTTTTCCTGAAGATGTCTGAGCGTGGTGACTCTTGATGCAATGACTTCAGCTTCAGTTCACTCCTTGTGAAGCTCTCCCAAGTGTTTGAATCGGCTTTGCATGACAGTATTCTCAAGCTTGCGATCATCCCTGTTGCTTGTGCACCTTTTCCAAATCAATTTCTTCCTTCCAGTCAACTTTGCATTTAACATGCTTTGATACAGCACTCTGTGAAGAGCCACACTTTTCAGTAATGACCTTCTATGATTTGCCCTCTTTGTGGAGGGTGTCAATGATCGTCTTCTGGACCATTGCCAAGTCAGCAGTCTTCCCATTATTGTGGTTTCAAAGAACAAGAGATACCCCGAGTTTATACTGTAGGGATGGTCATTTAATGAAGCTCAAATGTAAACTTTATAATATTTTGCGATACTGGATTTTTGACTTTCATGTGCTGTAAGCTCTAATCATCAAAATTAAAACATTTTTTTTATGTTTTACTTTACATGTAATTAATCTAGAATCCAATCTAGTTTCACTTTTTGAAATAAGTTATAAAAAAAAAGAACTTTTTCACAATATTCACATTTTTTGTGATGCACCTGTATCTGTTTGAGCCTGTGTGTTTGTAATTGAACATAGCTAATGTTAATGGCACTTTACTTGAACGGAGTACACAATTGGGCCACACTCTTAGTCAAATGAAGCCACTTATACAAATAGTCAGTGAAAGGAAGTTCTTAACCTGCAGAAAATGTTCTTCATCCACCTCAGAAAATCTAAAATTGTGTAGTTTAGAAAGTTGTTTTCTTTTTTCTTGTTTTATGTTGATTGCCTTTGGCTTCACAACAAATGTGTTATAGAACAGATCTAGAAAATCTCTCTTTCTATTTGCATGCCATTCAAAAGCTTGGGATCAATAAGGTGTGTGTGGGTGTGGTGGTGTGTGTGTGTGTGTTGTGTGTGTGTGTGTGTGGTGTGTGTGTTGTTGTGTGTGTGTGTGTGTGTGGTGTGTGTGTGTGTGTGTGTGTGTGTGTGTGTGTGTGTGTGTGTGTGTGTGAGGAAGTGTGAGGAGAGTGAGTGTGCGTGCGTGTGTGTGTGTGTGTGTGTTGTGTGTGTGCGTGAGTGCGTGTGTGCTGTGCGTGTGCGGGCGGGGGTGTGTGCGTGCGAGTGAGAGTCGAATCCAGAATCACACCCAGAAAGTAATTTGGTGAGTCACAAGCTTTCTTGTATTCAGTTTAGATGCTCATTTTCCTTCTTTGAAGGTGTTTTCCTCTTCATGCAGAGCTCATTTATGAAATGTATGTATTTATAAATCTATTAAAATGCATTTAATACAGCACAGCCTTTTTGTACTTTAAAAATTAATTAATTTGCAATGCAAATTATGTTCTGCCAATACAGGAATATGACTGATATGGAATAAACCTACAAGCAACAAATCCACCTTAGTCTCCACATGGCCACGGCAAGAAAGACAAATATTCAACAACTAGTTCAGTGATTCTGTCTAGAAAAGCTTAAAAAACAGCTTACTCGGCTCAGAAACCCGCCAACAACATTTTAGACGGCACACATCAGCAGGCACAATGTCAATGAGTAGATAACAGTATGAAATAGTAACTTACTCTTTTTCTTAAGTGAGCTGGCTGTGACGACTCAAAAGGTCACAAGCGTCTGCTTTGCTACATACAGACAGAAGACAGGGTGAAGTTGGGTGAGATGACAGTGGTTTGGTTTGTGGTTAGATCACAAGGCACAGAATTGTCTCAATTGAATGTCTAAAGCCAAACAATGCATGAGGATTCTTACTGTGCCTGGGTATAAAGAGATAGATTGATGGATAATTGAAGATAGATAGATAGATAGATAGATAGATAGATAGATAGATAGATAGATAGATAGATAGATAGATAGATAGATAGATAGATAGATAGATAGATAGATAGATAGATAGATAGATAGATAGATAGATAATCTGCATGTGTTTCGCAGCAGTGATATTCAGCTCTGTATTATGAAGTCCTGCAGTAGGAAAATGGTGCTGGTACAAGATTTATACGGCATGCGCTTGACCCTGCGGGAACAATATGATAGTGAAAAGAGATTAGAGAAATCACATGAGAGAGAGTCACAGGACCGCATGAGAACAAACTCTTACAAATCCACACAAAGAGACCTGAGAAAACCTGACACGACACATGGTTAACACACAGAGCTGTTCACATTACAGTATTCACTGCTGACTCAAATTTTAATGTGAGAAATTGTCCTGAATAGTCACAGATAGCAGCCTAAAATGAGAGAGATGAAATCGTGCTAAAGTGCAATGAAGTTCCTGCCTGCATTACACTGTGTGTGACACAACAGGTCGTTTTTATGCTCAATTAGGAGCGAAAATACTGTGTAATGCAAAGCAGAACATTAAGATATGCAGTTTTTAGGAGAAGGATTGGCCAATGACATTTCACGGTGGGCGGGGTTATCTGATACGATGCAGAAACAGAAGCCAAACAAACAACAAAAAATCCAATGTGACTGGTCAATCCAAAAAATTATGATGTTTACTAAAATAAAGTTGTTTTAACACAGTGAAAGGAAAATGTTGAATGATCAACATAATCAAAGACAATATGAATGTATTTTATATTTAATGTACAGCTATTTATATTAAAATGTATCTGTTGGTGGGACTACTCAGTGAAAATGAAGCAAAATCATGTTGCTCTTCATTTATCTTCATCTGTTACCTAAAAACGTCTGATTTACATGGAATTTGAGATTTTAGGTTCAATCTATTAACATGTTAAAGAAATATATATAATAAACCAACAATAAACTATTTCCTTGGTTTGTTGATGTTTTATATGCTCAAAGGGTAATATTTTGAGTCTCTCATCCTCACCAAGGCTGCATTTAATTGATCAAAAGTACAGTGCAAACCAGTAATATTGTGAAATATTATTCACATTTTAAAGAACTATATTTTTTAAATGTAATTCATTTCTGTGATGCAAAGTCATCAATCAGTATCTTCAGTGTCACATGATCCTTCAGAAATGATTCTTGTATGCTGATTTGCTGCTCAAGAAACATTTCTTATTATCAGTGTTGAAAACAGTTGTGCTGCTGAATATTTTTTTGGAAAACTATGATACATCCATTATATGTAGAAATGAACTTACCAAGATTAATAAATGCTTTAGAATTTGTCTTAATTGATAGTTCATGGTATCGACTGCATTAATGTTAATGTTATTGTAATTTTTTTCTTTCTAAAGAGGCGTTCGCTAAACCTCATTCAAAAATCCCTAGAAATTCTGTCCTTTGAGCATTCCAGAACTTTGTGTTGATTTTTATAGATCATATACAATGCCTAAACTTAGCTGTTATTCTTTATCCCAGCATTCCCACAAGATCATCTCTTGCGTTTTGCCTGAAGCAGTGTGGACAGACCTGGCCGATCGGAAGTCTGCTGGAAAATCTGCTGTTTTACCACATCAGTTAGAGCACGCTGGTGTCTGGGGTATTTCATGTCCTCAGGCAAGCCTGGGCCCCATCCGTTAAACCACTCGGGCCCCTGCGGGACTTGCAAGTTTGCGTTTAAATGTCACCATCTATAGGGTCCAACTGCATTATTCACAGCGCTTGTTAACAGTCCAGATTATTCCAGATTTTACATTGTCCGTAAATGCCAGCCTGAGTCAAATGCCATGAGATTTTTAAGTCTCCTCTATTGAGACGAGTCATTTGGAAAAATAGATCCGCAGTCCTGCTTGCCAAGATGGTGCTGTGAATGTCAGATTTATTGACTTTCACGAATACAAGCCAGATATGCATTTAGAAGAGTTTAGATCTGTGGATCTTGTGAAATTGTTCCATTCAAGGTGAACATCTGGATTTCCTAATGCAGAATAACTCCAGTGGTTTTAGTGAGCTCCTGTAAGATGGAGTTTATTGAGTCTTCAGCTGGCTGTTTTTGTCAGTTCAACCGAACTAGAAGCACCTCATTACTTGAAACCTCTCAGAGCGGAAGAAGAGATGTTTACACTCAGTTTCGTACCAGATACAGGAAGGAAAACCAAAAGCCTAGATGTTTTTCCTCACTGTTATATGGAAATGTTTCATGCAAATCCTTGTCATGACTCATATGTCTATACAGCTCCTTCAGGTTTTGATTGAACTCTTTCTGACCCATCAAATGACATATTAGCCTTCTAACAAAACAGAAAGCAATGCACCTTAAATCAAATCACTCCCAATCGTGGGGTCCGGCACACAGCGTACCGCTCAAGTCAACATCAATGTCACACGCTTCAAATGTGTTGTTGTTGTGTAGAAATACAGTGCTGTGTATTTCTGCTGGAGCCAGATGGCTGGCGCATTGCATTGGCAGAATATGCATCCAATATGTTCCTAACATGGATTTATGCCGGATAACGGAATATTTCCCTGCCAGTCCACCTAAGAGCGGATTAAAGACCAGACCAGACTAGACAGTCATTAGGAAACGGCAGTCAAAAGCAAGTCCGCGGCCGACGTGAGCGAAACACTAATGAACAATAACAGAGAAAGAGAGTAAACGTCCGTCAGCTTACCTGCCTGTGCGACGACGCTGCTGCGCGACCCAGAGGCGTGATCCGTGCACCCGCTTTGATCCTATGTCATTAAGTTGAGCGGCAGGGAGTGTGTGTTGAGAGCATGAGCAGGTCTCAGTGTTGACACGGGCATGAGCGGCTCACGGCTGCTGCTGCTGCTGCTGGTACTGATGCTGTTGTTGCCATGGTGATCATTCAGCTCCTTCGTGCTGCGGTAGCGCGCTTGCGTTCTCCCACCTCCAGAGATGATGTCCAATCTGCCTAAGTGCTGCTGCGCCACTCGCTTGCCCCCCCCCCCTCTCTCTCTCTCTCTCTCTCTCTCTCTCCTCTCTGTCTGAGGCTGGATGCATGATAATAAGGGATGGATGTGCGCTCTGTGTTGTCAGATGCACTATGTGTACAGGCTTACGTCAGTGTCAATAGATGTGAGATAATTTAGCTTTACTCTGCACTTAAAGTTTAATTTTAGCATTAATATTTATGTGAAAAATAAACAGCCATTCACTTAGGTTGGATTAAGCTATTTTCCTTTTGACAATATATGTCAAGTAATCAACCAATCAATACATAAATAAATGTAAAATAACAGCCAAAATTATTTATTTAAACATTTTGACTCCTTTTGTGTTCCCCTCTGCCTATTATATTAGCATTGGTTGGTATCTTTTAAAAGCCATTTTATGAATGAATTTTTGCTTAAATCACAAAATAATATTTCAGACCATCCAGACTATAATTTTAGAATGTTTTGCAAAAATATGTTTATGTGTTTATGAGGACCAAATTTGTATAATGACATGGGTATGAATATATTACAGGAGAATGATTTATGAACATTTTCAGTGTCCCCATAATTTAAAACTTATAATATACAGAGTGAGTTTTTTTGGGAAAATAGAAAGTGAGGGCGTACAATATATTGTGTATAAAAACCATTAATGGCTATGTTTATGTGGTTTATGAGGACACAAATTTGTATAATGACATGGGTATGACATAGGTATTACAAGGAGAAGGTGATTTATGAGGACATTTTCAGTGTCCCCATAATTTAAAACGCTTATAAATCATACTGAGTTTTTTTGAGGGAAAATAGAAATGCACCGTCTCCTGTGAGGGCTAAGTTTAGGTGTAGGGTAGGTGTAGGGCAATAGCACATACGGTTTGTACAGTATAAAAACCATTACGCCTATGGAAAGTCCCGTAAACCATAAAAACCAACATGTGTGTGTGTGTGTGTGTGTGTGTGTGAGTGTGTGAGAGAGAGAGAGAGAGAGAGAGAGAGAGAGAGAGAGAGAGAGAGAGAGAGAGAGAGAGAGAGAGAGTGAGAGAGAGAGAGAGAGAGAGAGAGAGAGAGAGAGAGAGAGAGAGAGAAGAGAGAGTGTTTTGATATATTTGTGGTAAGAAATGTACAAAGTATATTCATGGAACATATTCTTTACTTAATATCCTAATGATTTTTGACCCATACAATGTATTTATTTATATTGCCATTATATATATATATATGTGTGTGTGTGTATTTAAGTATACACAAATAAAGTAACAATGCAAAAAATATAAAACTTTGTTTGCACTTGCAGTAAAAATGTCAGGATTGACCCTGTATTTACCTTTTGTACCTCCCCTTAATACTCACAGAAAATGGAAGTATTTTCATCAGACATGAGGAATTTTGTGTTTTTAATGTATTAATGGCATGCATTAATGTTGAATATAGTTTTCGTAGTAATTCATGTGGATCTGGTGAAATAGTCTGACGTAAACTAATATTTAAATTAATTACCTGCCCACGATGGTTAGGTGTTGAACCTCTGCTATTCATATACAGATTACATATTTAAGTTACACAGCATTCATTGTTTTCACACTACTGGTTGTTTAAACACACAGTGTATGCTATGCACTAAAAGCATGCGGGTCTGTTTTGGCCAGTGAACACGGCGGTCACCTTGCCCTCTCTGTGTACCAATCAAATATTGATGCTGTATCAGTGCAGGCAGTACAGTATATACATACTTCTGAGTGTTTTTAAAAGCATAGGTGGGTAGTTGCACAATAACTCTGCATTTCTGAGTTGCAAACTGTGCAGGTGTGCAGACAGTGTTATGAGCTTATGTAAACTCTGCAACATCTGGTCTTGGACAGGTAACTTCCTAATTTTGTCTGCAGACAGGAAACCCCAAATACTAAGGTAGGTGTCATTGCATAAGCGTAACAAAATACCTTGAGTCCTGCAAACTTTAGATACTCGAAATAGCATTGAAAACACACGACTCTGCCATGTTTCGCCATTTAGTATGAATGCCGTAAATAAAAGTCACATTTTCAGTAAGCATTCTAGAATATGAGCTGAATATGAGCATTGCAGCAACTTGACCTTGACCAGTATGATGAATTAACTGTAAGTAATATCCAGCGCAATTTATTTTGTTTTGTTTGTTTATTTATTTTTGTGGAATTGTATGGAAAGAACTTCTTCAAACAGGTTCCCTTCCCCCATTTGTCATAGGATAAACAGTTTGTGTTTGTTTGCTTGTTTTCAAACCACAGAGTCATGGGTTCACACTTTTAAAGAAAATCAACTTTTAAATAAGTCCTGTATTCTAATAAGTATTGTAATAATAATAAATATATATATATATATATATATATGAAAGGCTTATTTTACAAAAGAAACTGCACACTTTTTTGAAACGTCACTTAGTCATGTGACCGCAATGTCAGTGAGGGAATGCAACAAATTAGAATATGATTTTAAGACTTTTTTGTGTGTTTTTCAAATAAATAGTCTGCATTATTCTTATGAAAAATACAGTAATATTGTGAAATATTATTGCAATTAAAATTAACGTCTTCAGTGTCACACGATCCTTCATAAATCATTCTAATATGCTGATTTGATGCTCAAGAGACATTTTTTCTTTATCAATTTTTATCAAATTTTTGTGGAAACCATGATATATTTTTTTCAGGAATCGTTGATGAATAGAAAGTTCAAAATAACAGCATTTATTTGTAATAAAAACTATACTTTAACTTTATGTAACTTTTTTATCAATTTAATGTATGCTTGCTAAATAAAAGTATTAATTTTATTTTTTTTACCCCACACTGAACAGTAGTTTAGAGACGTAGTCACTGCATAATGCCTACCTTTTACATATTAATATACATATTCAGTATGCATTAAGCAGTATATCAGTATTCTGTTTCAATCCTGTCCTCAGGCGCTGTCACTCTAACTGATTGACCACACACATGCTCTCGGTCTCCACATGTGTATTATAGCAGCATTGCTGCTTCTATGGCTTACTATCAGCACACAAGAAGCCAGAGAAAGTCTGAAACAATAATGTTGCAGTGTTCACACATTCCTCAAGTTTTTTGCCTGGTGTCTAAAATGTTTAATTAATGACCAGCTATCCAGATGTTCCATGACAGCCTGACATGCGTTTTATGAGGACACGATGCATGCTTCAGCACTTTGCTTTTCATGTGTTTCTCGCTTTCTTGTATGCCTTTATAACAGATAAAACTGGTCTTGAAAGCATGAATGAAGGTGGTGTTGAGTTATATGTCCTGTAAGATGAAATGCAGATTCTGTCTGGGCCCTGCGGCGATATCATAAGTCCTCTCGTAAGGTATAAATTACATCACATTTGATGTAACAGAAGTCATTGTGACTGACATGCCTGTGAGCAAGTCACTTACATAGACAGTTTTGATGTCATTAGTATTTCCTTTCCCAGAATCCTCCTCTGATGAGGGCAAAGCTGCAAGGCAAGACTTTAATAGTGAGGGAGCTCATGCAAGCCGACACAGATCGACTTTACAACCTCCTTTACTTTTGAGAGCATTCCTAAAGTCTCTGCTGTGTATTATCAACAATTATTTTCTTTATAATCCAATAAGGAGACTTAAGTAAAAGATAAGTCTAACTAATCTAATGTAAACATACAAACGCTTTATTGGTTTTATTATGCAGTATGTCCCATCTGTTAGATGTACTTCAACATCCCTCACAGTTAGTCACCATTTGCTGAGGAAGATTGGCACTGCTGCTGCCTTATCTTATCCCTCGCCTTTTTGGATCTATTTGTATTTATCTTTTGCTGCTTATATTGTTTAAACACACATATTCTGGATGTAAATTGAGGTTTGTTATGCAATATGTCCCATTTGACAGATGTATCTCAACATCCTTCAGCATTAGTCACCGGTGGCTCCGACCAGAAACCCGCGCCCACTGAATTCTGCTGAAAACTCCACGGAATTTCAACACCAAGTTCTGCTTGTATTCTTTTATTAGGTATTTTGGTTAATTAATGGTGGTTGCCAAGGTAAGTTTATGTATTATACATCATATTGTGCAATTGGACTCATTTGTTTTTTGCCTGCATGGGTTGTAATAAAAAAAACTGTGAAAACCCATAGACTTGGATCTAAATCCTTGAATATCAGGTTATGTTTGGCCTTGTAGAAGGTTTGCAAAGGGGTGGAAAATGTGAAATTCCGATTTTCGGAACATTTCTGGAAAAATTGGAATTCTGAAAATTTTGGAATGTTTCTTGAAATTTACCAAAAGATTTTCCGCCCTTTTGCAACCCTACCTAGTCAAAACGTTATAGCATTGAGTTTTGCATGGACAAACAATGCTCACATTTACTTGTTTGAATGTATAACAATCTAAATATTTGCAGTTGTGTATGCTTTTAGCTTTTAGCTTTAATACAAAAAAATACACGTGTCATTTTTTGTACTATTTCTTAACCATTTTTTCTCTCATGTTATTTGTCTAAAACAATGTTAAAAAAAAATTCCTGCAGATTTCCCCCTATAATCGAAGAAGAAAATGTGACAAAATTACTACTACAGGCATTGCAGTGCCAGTCTACCCAGATAAAACTTGTTTTTTTGAAGCATTGTTGAAGTACACTACCTTCCCAGATTTTGCAGCAACTTCTTTATCTGCATATGCAACCTTTGTGCAATCAGCCAAGACTTATTCATACAGTTTGAAGTATGATTTGTGAATAGTACTTGTCAGGCAGATGGGATACTGAATATATTTTAACCAGTCATTTACACACAATCTAACTGTGTTTATGACAGGCTCTCCCTGCAGTAGGGCTTCCCATTAGCAGAATTACCGCCGCTCAACATGTGTTATTAGCTCCTGTGCAGAAATGAAAAAAGGTGCTCGTAACGCCCGAGGCTCAACATCTACTTTAAACATCAGTCGTAAAAAAGCCTTGCCACCACCCCTCGATTCTCTCCCAGCCAATCGGACGCCAGAAACCAAGCCAGGTCGCCCTTGCAAAAAAAAACCTTAATGTGTCCCAAAGGTTTGGCATCTCTTGCACAGGTCGTCTTCAGTCAGAGAGGCCTGTGGGCACCGCAGTGGGCACGACGGACTGGAGGGACACGACACATCTCTGGGACAAAGGACAAAACTTCTGCATCCTCTCAGACTCTCACAAAAACATGGCTCCTCACCTCAGCATGAGCAGGTAAGATCTGACAGACATGGAAAAAGACTTAAAACACCTTCTTGTGGCTATTTTTGGGGGATATTTCTCTCTGATGAGTTGCTTTGAGACTTTGTTGAACTTCTTGAGCGTTTTTAAAACACTCAGGCAGTTTGGAACAGAATTTGGCATAGAATTTCAAATAACTTCACCGTTTTTAGTGCATTAGATGTTCAATACACTTATTTAGAGTCTTAACTGCATTTTGTGTTTTTATCTTTGAGTTTTCAAGGCAGGTCCTTCTCTATTTGTGCAGTAAAGATAAAATGCTTCCACCATCAAAGCATTTTTATTTAAGATTTTCATTTCTTCTAAGCGCCTTTGTAATTATAGTTTAGAAGAAAGTTGAGGAGGAAGTTCCCTCAACATCTGGATGAAAGACAGCAGTTGGTTTGCTCAGGAAAATCACATGTCCCAACACACATCAGATGATATTCCCCATATTTCAGTGTGTTTGTTGGCTAGATGAATACGTCAGACACATTAGGCCACATGATAGTTACTCAATTTTTTTATAGGATTATCATGATCAGAGTGCCCATGATCATATTAAAATGTAAACTGTGTCCTGGTATAGAGTCATTAAAAGGTTTCAAAGTCTTAAAAAGACATTCGTTTTTGAAGTAAATAAATTTGTATAGCTATGTTTGATTTTAAAATATAAAAAAAATGCTTTTTGGTGATTTAAATGATCTTTCTTTCTCCCTTTCTCTTTCTCTCTCTTTTAACTTGTGCAAATTCATGAAAATTGTTTGGTCAAAATAAGGACCATAATACTACTGTAGCATTACCATCTGATCTGTTACTGCCAGAGATTTTTAAGGGCATTTACAGTACTTTCATAGGTTCTTTGTAATTATTTGACCAGCTTCTGATCACAAGCATATGAGGGAATGAAGTGTATTTACTAGCAAAATTCAAAATCGAAACCCATACCATCCATATCTGTTCTTTAGCTCATGCTGAGTGAGTCAGGTGTTATATAAATCTTTCAGTGTTCCTCCTCAGTTTTGGTATTTTTACGCTGTTGCTGGTCACAAATCTCTTGTACTGTGATTAATCAGCAGCTTGTGATTTCCGGAGCGTTCCCTCATACGTTTGTCCTGATGACGGCTGTGAGTGGGAGGAGATATTCCTCCCTGCATGGATTACAAGTGTGTCAGCAGAACCAAATCCAAGATTTAGATAACGCTGCCTCCTAATCTCAGCTTCACCCGCTACTGTGTGAGAATCAGACAAAACCTGCGCTATCAGATGCTCTCAGATGACAATACCATACTGCCTTCATATATAGTGGATAATAGGACTAAACGATTACCATATTATCCAGTTAAATGATACTGTAGGTTAATGTCTAAAGTTTTGATTTACTTACTCATTTTATGATATGCATCTTTAGTCTTTGAAAATAATATTTTGAAGTGTTTGGAGAACTGTGATCACTAACTACCATTTTGTACCATTTTACCGTTGTTCTCACAAAGACAGTCTAGGTCACATTGTCCCCCAAAATCTAAATTATAAAATTATATGATATTATATATATATATATATATATCAATGCAACTATATTTAATTAAAATATATATATATATATATACATGCATGTGTCCGTGTGTGTCCGTGTGTGTGTGTGTGTGTGTGTGTGTGTGTGTGTGTGTGTGTGTGTGTGTGTGTGTGTGTGTGTGTGTGTGTGTGTGTGTGTGTGTGTGTGTGTGTGTGTGTGTGTGTGTGTGTGTGTGTGTGTGTGTGTGTGTGTGTGTGTGTGTGTGTGTGTGTGTGTGTGTGTCCGTGTGTGTCACACATATGGCAGTGGCCCCCAAGCTGTGGTGGCTTTGGTGTGTGAGCCAGATTCCCTGGCAGCTTTCCTGAACACTCACAGTGTCTTAATTAAAATATTCCCAACCTTCCCTCCTTTATATGACCGTTACGACTCTCAAACTGAATTGTTAGTGAAATTAAAATAAACAATAAAAAAAATTATATATAACATAATTTATAATAAATTGCGTGTGTATGTATATATATATATATATATATATATATATATACACACACACACACACACACACACACACACACACACACACACACACACACACACACACACACACACACACACACACACACACACACACACACACACACACACACACACACACACACACACACACACACACACACACACACACACCTCTTTATTTTTACATTATAGTGGATTATTTCCCTTCATATGCACATTCTTGCTTTTATTTCTCTCTATGGCCGTGAAAAATCACTGATCTAAAGTTATATAATTATCTGTATTGTGCTCTCATCCTTCTGTTGCATTATTCTGTCATCTCCACACACGCTTCTGCCTCAACAGCTGCAAATGAAAAATACAAGCTGTTAAATTTGTATAATAGAACAATTGCTTGCAAAGCAAAACCATTTGTCAAGGGAGTGAGATTAAGCAGAGATGATCGTTTTGATAGTGGTGTATGCGAGTTGCATTGTATATACAAAAGTATTATATGCCATTCAAAAGTTTGGGGTGAGTAAGATTTGATATTCTTTGATTAAAGAAATGAATACTTTTATTCAGCAAGGATTCAACAAATTGATCAGAACTGACAGTAAAGACATTAGTGTTACAAAAGGTTTCTGTCACAAATGCTGTTCTTTTGATCTTTTTATTCATCAAATAAATCCTTTTTCCACAAAAATACTGAGCAGCACATCACAGGAACAAATTACATTTTAATATATATTCAAATAGAAAACAGTCATTTTAAATTGTAATGATTTTTCATAATATTACTGTTTTTACTGATTACTACCCTAAATGTTTGAACAGTATTTCATGTTGTTCCAAACCTGTAAGATGTAGAGTTAATACAATAAGGCATACAATAGCTGAAATGTTATTATTATTAGCTATTATTGACACAAAGTTGTTATTCAGATCTTGACATCGGCCTAATCATATTCATGAGATTTCATCAGACAAGTTCTGGTGTCTCAGTCATTCTTTTGAGGCAGATATGTTTAATGAATCAGTGTCAGCAAACTCAAACACATAACGACTGACAGGCAGAGAGCTTGCCGAGTTTTGGATCGACCAACACATGTGTAGGCCGATTCGTTTGTGCTGCATAGAGAATCGAGTGCTGTCAAAGAGACTGCTGTGAATTCTCAGAGCATCTATTTCAGATATGTCAGGCAGCTGGACAATTTGTGCATAATACACCTACAGTGGCTTTAACATGCTCACCATTAGTCCAGTCAGTGGAATGACTCTGCATGTGTCCTGTAGGTAGATAGATAGATGGGTGGGTGCCAGGGTTAGGTGTGTGTCTATGCTGTGGATAGATGGTGCATATTGTGTGTCAGTACCTCTGACCCTAAGAGAGTGACTCATTCATCATTGCTGTAGCAGAATATCTTCCTGTCACCTTCCTCTGCCTCTCCAGCCAATGTAAAGCAACACACTCACACAGGGATGCTGGAGTGGACAGGTGGCTCAGGGTCTGATCAAAAGCTCAGTGTCTCTGTCTCTCTCAGCATGGCTCTGTTCCAGTGAGGAGCTGCTGGGGTTTCTCGAGGGTCTGTGTCTGACTGACTTTAATAATGTGCGTTTCAGTGCTGTTAGATTATACCATTCAAAAGTTTGAAGTTGATACGATTTGTGTTTGTGTGTGTTTGAAATTATTATGCTCACCATGGCTGCCTTTATTAGATTAAAAATATAGTATAACAGTAATAATTTTCTCTGATGCAAAGCTGAATTTTCAGCATAATTTCTCCAGTCTTCAGTGTCACATGATCCTTCAGAAATCATTCTAATATGATGATTTGCTGCTCCCATTTATTTACTATTATTATCAATGTTGAAAACAGTTGTGCTGCTTAATATCTTTGTGGAATCAATGATTTTTTTTACAATTTTTGTGCAACATTGTAAATGTCCTTAATGTCACATTTTTATCAATTTAATACATATTTGTTAAAAAAAATATTAGTTCCTAAGAAAGAAAGAAAGAGATTCTGACTGAGCCCAAACATTTCGGCAGTAGTGTACATCTGAACATTTTGATTCAGAAACACCAAACCAGTGTCAATCCTTCCACAAACATCTCACCAATGTTCAGAATAATAGTTTTACAAGTTCATCTTTTGCATTGCTTCTTCCTCAGTGTAGAATATGTGTTTGCATGTATTAGTTTTATATTTAGTGAGTGTGAATAGTGCATGTCTCTGTCTCTGGCAGGAGTCGGGTCTGGCGACGGACGTTGGCAGGATGTTTAACACGCTTGATTGTCTTCATGTTGCTCTGTGCACCAGCTCTCGCTCGTGAGTATCTTCTCAAAAGACTGTTTGATGTTTAATGTGTCGCAGTGATAAAATGCTACTCATCTCACAATGCCTTTGTCTTTCTTGTTGTTGTTGTTTGTTTTTTTCTTCATGTTTGTCAGGTATCTCAAATGGATATGAGGAATTGAGAAATCTGTTAATTCTTAAAGATTGGTGAATAATTAATATTCTATGAAATCATTTAGCAGACATTTTATTTAAAGCCATTTCATCCTTGACAACTGCATTGTTTTCCCCATTAGATGTTATTAAAGGAACAAAGACAAAAATCTACCTGAAAATCTGCCCACCCTCAGGCTAAGATGTAGATGAGTTTGTTTCTTCATCTGAATAGATTGGGAGAACTTTAGCATTAATTGCATCACTTGCTCGTTCCTTTGTAGTGAATGGGTGCCGTCAGAATGAGAGTCCAAACAGCTAATAAAAACATCACAATAACACACAAGTAATCCACACCACTCCATAATCCATAATAACACTTCTTCTAGTCAAAAAAATCTGTTGATTTGCTCACAGCAATCTAAATCCACCAATATATTTGTTTTGAACTGTTTTTGCTGCTTGATCTGTGCATATTTCCCTCCTGATTAAGATGAGACTATTTTTTTTCACTGGAGAAACAATATTATGGGTTATGGACTTGTATTTTAGCCAGAAGCAATGGACTAAAGTTAGAATGTCTTGATGGATTTGTTTCTTAAAGACGTGCAGCTTTTTGCTTCACATTTTATTTGATGGACTAGAGTCATGTAGATTACTTGCTGATTATTGTGATGTTTTTAACAACTTGCTTTTATCAGCAAGTGATGTAATGCTATTTTTTTTTTTTTTGTTCAGATAAGGAAACAAACTCATCTACAACTTTGATGGTCTGGGAGTGAGAAAATGTCAGCAATTTTACTTTTTTGAACTATTCCTTTAACTACAAACATCACTCACTGTGTCAGCATTTTACTCAATACTAATAAAGCACTAAAGAGTGTTAAAAATATACAAATATAATTATGATAAATACTTAAATTTTACTTAAGAAAGTATACTTTGATAAATGAGTTGAATATAGTGATAACAACACAGCATCTCAGCAAGCTCTAGTGATTTAAGGCCTGTCATGTGACCTTTACAGTTGTTCTGTTTTGACATCAGTGTGTGGTCCTCATTGAATCACTGTGCATGTCTACACTCACGTATAAAAGTGTGTGTACGCAGTTGCTCCAGCGCTGTGGCTTTCAGTCTCAGCTTAGTCCCTCATTTGCGCTAATGGGTGGTTTTAAAATGACACAAGAGGATATGAGGGTTTAAAGCGCCTGGATAAACAGCACTGTAAAAGCACAGGAGAATGCCCTTTTTACTCTGGTACCTCTCGCTAGTGCCTGTTAATTTCAGGCTTTCAAGAAGTTCCAGATGTCAGTGTGTCTGGTCGTACTGTACCTGTGTAAAGTGCTGCGTCAGCGGATCAAGCCCCTCCACCTTCCCTGCGGCGGTTATTTCATGATTTCCAGCACTGCAGTTTTGGTCTCTTCTGACTTACAGAGCCAAACTCTTACAAAAACCACTGTGGTGGAACCAGATGGAAATACCGTGGTACCTTTGAAATATACTGTAGCACTGTTTGAATACCACAGTGTACATTATCAGCAAGGTACTATTGACATGAATACCATTGTATTATCATAATGGTATTGTTCAAAAATCATGGTAATATCATGATGCATATACAAAAACATGGTAATATCATGGTACATTTATGACAGATGGCTTTAGGGAATTGTGGGAATTATGAAGTGATCAAAAAAGTTAAAGCAACAACAAAAAAAGACATATGTAGCCAAGTTTTGAGCATTTGGAAGCATTCTGAGCAGTCATGTTTTATTTTTAGCATTTATTGTTTTTTTAGCATCTTTTTTTTTGGTCACAGAACAGTGGAAATCTTAAATCAGGGTTATTATCTTTAACTAAACTAAAACCTAAAAAAATAATGCATGTTACATTTTTAACACTTTAAGCATTAAATCAAAATAAAAATGTATTGTATGTATTTTAGGGCAACATTTCTAATTTTTATTTAATTTAAATTACAGTACAAAAAAAACAAATACATTCAAATTAAATATTACAACACAATAACTCTATATACATGTATTTTAATTGCCTAATAAAAAATTACAAAAACACACAACAAAAATACTAAAACTTTAACTAAGATTAAAATGAATATATATAAAGACATCTAATTAAAAAATATCGACTGTACTAAAATAACACTGTCTTGAAAGTTTGTCTTTAATAGACAATTCATATATATGATAAACAACAGCTAAAATGCCTTCTCATGTTATTTTGGGGTGCATCAGAGTGTCAAAGGTAAACTATAGAAAGGAATTAGAGCTGATGTTCTCTATCATAGGATCTAATGTTCATGAGAGGAAACTGTCTTTGTGATGGATGGAGTGTCACATTTGTTTTCCCGTCGTCTACTTACATTAGATTAATACAAATGAGCACAGAGGAATATATCTGTCTGTCTGACCTTCTGAAAGCTGTCCTGCAGGCCCACACATGTACACCTACATCCATAATTCCAGACAATACTTCCTCACTGTGATTATGACACATTTATCACATCTTGTGCTCAACCGTGCACATATGGCCTTACAATGATGCGGGTGCTGATTATGACTCCCTCTTTTGGTTAGAAAATCATATAGATTGAGTGGGCTTTGCATTTGAAAAGTGGTTTTTATATTATATTATATTATTTCATATATTTAAGTCTCTCTGATTTTTCCTCTTAAATCTAATAGTTTTAAATTAGTAATTAAAAAGTAATTTGCTGTATGCTATCACTATTCACTATATCACTAAGTGTGCTAGACATTCTCAAGCATACTTTTATATTATTGTATATTTAAATATAATTTTATATTTAAATAATAATTATTTATTCATTTGGTTACTAATTAAAATGTATTATTATTATTATTATTTTGTTGTAAAATATATGTGTTTGTTGTACAATTTGTCTTCTGTTATGAGGTGGGTGAATGTCACGTTTGTAACAGTCTGAGCATATTCTCTGGTGATATGTTGCTGCAGACAGGCCTGAAATGACACTCATGTCGCTTATGAATTTTTCAGAGCTGGATTTGAACAGATTAGATGGCGACACGGTGTGCCCAGCCATGAAGAATGGACAAGATGACCTTCCAGGTAAAATCGAGTCACTGTGAAAAACATGCTGTGAACTGTGTTTTCATCATATGTGTGCATGTAATATAGTATTTTGGGGATTGCGTGTGTTATACAAATAGCATGATATATTCTCATCTCCTTTATTAAAAAAAAATATCTGCACACTCGAGCACTTCTCATGACTGTTTGTATGAATATTTAACGACCATGCTTTATGCATGATCATTAAAACACTCTTCATTCAGGCATTGTTTATCTATAAATAGTCTTAAGTAGTTTTCTGTATGCAGGACATGCAGCGGCACATGCTGTTTGTTTTATTAGGTAAAGATGCTGAAGCTGATAGTCACCTTGTTTTAAGATATCTTTAGATCTCAAACGAGGCAAATAAAACTTTGGTCTCTGGCCGGCCGATTTCTGCAGTGGAAACACTTCTAGCTCAGCAAGATCTTAATTGGTTGCGACTCCTTCGCTTTTAACAAATAATGCGGAGGGTGCAACCTCAAATCACAAACATGTGCTGCTCTGTGCACAGATGGAAACGGGGAGTAAGCAAGTTCAAATGCAATTACTGAAGTAAACAGATGTAAAGAGATCTACTGGATGTTTTTGGACTGTTTATGTGCATAAATGCATATTAATGTTGCTTTAAATAGTGTATTGCATGAATTTCGCACAAATGCAAATATAATATTTATTATAATTTGGATATAAACAGAATCAAAGGGATTTATTTAAAATGCATTGTACTGGGCAGACAGTTTACATTTGTAATGTTTTTTTTATTTGTAAATTTTTGTCTCTTTTTTAATAATTGTATTTATATTTATTTATATTTATTTTTGAAATTATTGGATTTTAGGCTTTAAGACAGGCCACAAAAATATTATGCCATTTTTTGTATGATATTTTAATGTTTTTACACTCTGGTGTTTTGTTTTGTTCCAGAAATTATTAGGGTTTTAGGCTTTATGACAGCAAAGATATTTTAAAATAATTTTCAATAAAAATCAACAGCAGTTCATATTTGGACAGTCTGAACTGTCTATCTTATGAAATGACACGTAGACAGTCCATCCAAAAGATAATTTCTGTGAAAAAAATGAATTTATATGTGAATATAGACTTCTTATTTGATTCTAAATTGTAATAGAAATTCCATTATTATTGCTTTATAATTTTTGAGTATTGAAGTATGTATTTGTGTGTGGCAGGGTTTGATCTGATCACGCAGTTTCAGTTGGATGTCATTCCCATGAGGGGCGTCAGAAAGGTAGAAGGATCCACACCCCTCCAGGTGGCGTACAGACTCGACCGAGAGGCCAACTTCCAGATCCCAACCAGGTACCAATACATGGTTTAGTGAGTGGTTTATTTACATGTTTATATGGTACGAAACGCATACAACTGCTTAGAACTTCACTTACATCTCATATGCATCCATGCACTAGATGAACTAAAGCTAGAAATGTCACATAAGCACACACACATAACCTTGTTGACATCCATAATCTTTGTTTCAGGTGTTACGTTATTACAGGTCAGAGACAGGTGTTATCAGGCTCTGAACAGCTTCTAATAACGCAAAAACAGACTTGTCTGAACCCATGCAGATCCGCTCCAGCAGAACACTGCATACCCAAACAACCAGTCTCATTGACACACAAATAGTCACGTTTTAGCTTGTCAAGTCTTTTGGTTTATTTCTCTGGCCTAGTAAAATGTTTGGCATTTGAGGAGCAAACAGAGACTCTAATAGTCTCCACAGCTAACTGAAAAGACTATTTTTGTACTTTAAAGAGTATATATTTTATAATAAACTTTAAAGAGGCAACTGGTAAATATCAGCTATGCCCTTGTGAAAAATACTGAGTGTTTATTACAGATATAACATAATTAAATGAATACTTCACCCAAAAATGACAATTTGCTGAACATTTACTCCAAGATATAACATTGCTTCCAGCTAACGTATGAGTCGTCTATCCATAATATTGTTTTCTCTAGTCATAAAGTTATGTCATCTGAATCAGGAGAGAGATCTACACAGATAAATCACCGTTTACAAGTCAAAACTACAAAACCGTTCCAAACTAATTCATTGAGGGATTTTCATGTGAGAGGTCAATCAGTGATCGACTTTTTCACTGTTATTATGAATTATGGAATTTTTTCCACTACAAGTGCACAGTTAAAACAGTTTTGCACACTTCTTTTTCACAAGGGTAATTATAGTGAATATGATGTTATGATCATAGATGGAAAAAAGTCACTGGGTTAATATAATGAATTTAATATGTCAAAATATATAAATGTAAAATATTTTACAGAGATGAAATCTGACAGTGATTTAATGTGGCATAAAAGACAACGGAATATGTATTTGGGAAAGCATGACTTGGAAATGAAAAGTGATTTCTTGAGATTAGAGATTATTCCAAACCGTGGCCCTCATTTATTTTACTAGCCAACAGGAAGCTCCATATTTATGGCCTCGCCTTGATCCATTTACAAGCTAGTTAAAGGGCGCTGTAGCTTCATTTGTAAGAGTATCTCCCGCAGAGCGCCTCTGCTCGTTAAAACACCACATGGGTCAAGCCCAGAGAGGGTGCGTGTAAAACCTGCGGCCCGGTCTCTGATTATTTAACACAGTGCAACGAAAGCCATCACCGTCCCTTTGAAATAACTCACGGACACCACACAGGCGTTGAAGATGAAAGTGCACTTGGTTCTGATCTGCTTGGCATTCATAATTTTATCTCAGAGCAGCTTGAAGCCGAGCTGCTCTGTGTGTATAATGCAGGGATATTCCCTTGATGATCAGACAATGATGGAGGTGAATTACTATTCTTAGCGGTAATAGATCCCTTTTATAAATAGATGTGCTTCGTGACAAGAACGTTTATTACTATTATTTGTATCACGCTTTTAAAAATGCAAATTGTGTCAAAGCAGCTTTACATCAGCTTGATATAAAGCTGAGTGGCTTTATATCTGCTTTACAGTATTTAGACGGGGAAATATGTCGAAATAGTGTCATTCTTCTCTGGCCAGACAAAATCAGCAGTTTAAATCTAGGCTACATTTTAACCTGCTATTAGTTTATAAAATGGGCAGGTTTCTCCTGTGAAATTAATCACTAGAATGTTTATAAGATAAATGTTCAATATCATCTAATGTTCTCTTTATTTTCTCTTACATTTCACTCTTTATTATTTTTTATTTTATTTTCACTAAAACCACCCAGCCACATACCGTAACTCAATACTTATTTAAAATTAAAATATATATTAAAAAAATTAAAACAGGTTTCAGAACCTTGTTTTTTGATCACTAGAATATTATCACAAATGTACGATGCCATTTAATTTTCTCTATATTGTATCTTTTATTCATTTCAATATTTATTATTATTTTTTTTTTTACATTTACATTTAGTCATTTAGCAGATGCTTTTATCCAAAGCGACCTACAAATATTTATTTTATTTTCACTAAAACCACCCGGCCAATTTTTTTTATATATTTAAGTTTTTATATACATTTTTATAATTTATGTTTTATTTCTATATTTATATTTAATTTTCTCTTGATTCCATGTTTTATTTCACACTTTATTTTGCTATTTTATTTTGTTATTTATTTATTTATACTTTGCGCTAAAACCGCTTGCTCTCACATCTTAACTAAATATTCATATACATTTAAACATATATTTAAAACTACAAAATCACTAAAATGTTTTTAACACGAAAGCACCATTTAATTAAATTTGTTTTATTTTACTCTATATTATTTTATTTTGCTCTTTTATTCGACTTCTTTGTTATTTTATTTTATGTAAATTTTATTTCACTAAAACCACCTGCCTTCACACCATATTCAATATTCATATACATTAAAAGACAAATGTTTTACTTTAAATTGGACTTGAAAATATATTTTCTTTAAATAACAGTACACATTTAGTTTACATTACATTTACACCAGTACACATTATTTTTGCATCTAACAGTAGATTACAGATAGATAACCATCAGTATCTTGATCGCTGCTTGCAATTCATTTGTGAAAAATAAGACATATAGACATATATTCAACATAATCAATATTTGTTTCCCACCAGGCTGAACTTTCCAAGGGGCTTCCCGGATGAGTACTCCTTCATGACCACCTTCCGCATGCTCAAGAACACCGTCAACAAGGTGTGGAACATCTGGCAGGTGGTGGATGAAGACGGTTTGAAGCAGGTAGGTATGCGTCTGAACGGAGACCAGCAGGCCCTGGAGTTCTTCCTCACCACTATGGAGGGAGATGTGCAGAGCGTCACCTTCCCAGGCCTTTCTGTCCTCTTCAACACTAAATGGCACAAAGTGATGGTTGGCGTGGAGAAGGAGCTGGTGACGCTGTATGTGGACTGTCATGCTGTGGACCAGAAACCCATCAAGAGGAAAGGCTACGTCAACACGGAGGGAGACACTCTGATCGGAAGATTGGATTCTGATCCCAACTCCTCTGTAGTGGTGAGAGTCACCAGTTCAATCTCGAATATTTACTAATGAAGTATGCATTTAACTTTCTTAAAGGTGCACTAAAAAGTTTTACATTTCAAAGTAATGAATCTGAATAAAATACATTTTCCTGTAGATGATGTAGGAAAAAAATTATTGCATTGGATATTCTATTTATTTATAGCCATATTTGCCAGAAAACAAAACATTCAAACAAATACCTTTCAAGTTTAAAATATTACTTTCTGATAGTGAAGTTTTGGAAGGTTTAATTCTTTCTTTGGAAAGGTTAATTCTTTCTAAGATTTAGTTTTTTGGAAGTGTTAATTCTTTCTTAAAAAAATAATTTTGAAAGGGTTAAATCTTTCTTTGGAAGTGTTAGTTTTTTTTAATAAGATTGAAGTTTTGGAAGGATTGGTTCTTTCTTTAAAAGGGTTCATTTTTTGGAAATTTTGGATAGGTTTATTATTTGAGAGGGTTCATACTTTCAGGGTTACTTTCTAAGATTTTTTGATTGAATTTTGGAGGGTTAATTCTTTCTTTGAAAGGGTTCGTTCTTTCTAAGACTGACATTTTGGAAGGGTTAATTCTTTCTAAGATTGAAGTTTTGGAAGTGTTCATTCTTTTGTGTTCTGATTAGGTTTTATTTTTGCTTAGGTTTTGCAGTGGATCAATACTGTATTTGACGAATGTTACTGTCACCCTGCACCTATCAAATCCATCCCATCCTTACAGTCACTAACTGTGATAAATGTGACTGTCAGTCTGTGTAACTGTCACACTGTCTGAAATGTGTTACCATCAGTCAATGTAACTGCCAGAATCCTGGACCTCACCACCTCGTCACTTCCTGTCCAAAGTATAGATAAACAATAAGTCTGATAGTGCTGCCAGTCAAACTTACAATGATGTAAAACTGAAAATCTAATTCTTGTACATCATAACATTCTTGTGGTTTAGGATTTGTTTATATAGTCAATATATAGTGTTCCTGTGGCTCAGTGGTAGAGCATTGCGTTAGCAGCGCAAAGGTTGTGGGTTCGATTCCCAGGGAACACATGTACTGACAAAAATATGTATAGCATGAATGCACTGTAAGTCGCTTTGGATAAAAGCGTCTGCTAAATGCATAAATGTAAATGTAAATATAGTCAAATAAAGAAATAACTTATTTTTTGTGTTTGTGTCCAGTTTGAGCTACAGTGGATGCTGATTCACTGCGACCCAAAGAGAGCTCAGAGAGAAAGCTGTACCGAACTTCCTCATTCTGAGGTAACTATGCTTTTATCTCTTCCTGTTATGTCTTAAATTAGAATCTGACAAATCACAGTCTCTTTTGTCATGTTTAACCACTTAAATATAGAGAAATAAGGTCGCTTACTTGCTGAAAGACTAAAAAGTGGTTTGTTGGTCTCCTATCCTCATCAGCAAGCACCCAAAACTCCACTAAAACTATCAAACCTTGTCAGCTAAGACCGTCAAACCACCTTAGGCTGGTTTTAAAGGGACAGTTCGCCCAAAAATGATATTTCATCATTTACTCACTCTTGAGTTGAGCCAAACCTGTATGAGTTTCTTTCTTCAGTTGAACACGAAAGAAGAAAAATGTTGGTGACCTAAAAGTTGACAATAGCCATCGACTTCCATAGTTTTTTTTTCTTCCTCCATACCACAGAAGGCAACGGCTACCGTGGTTAAAAAAGAGATTTTTTTTGGAACGTTGGTTACCAAACTGTTGATGGTAGTCATTGACTTCCATAGTTTCTTTGTAGTCAGGTTTTCAGTGACTACATGTTTGGTTAACAACATTCGCCAAAATATCATATCTTGTGGTTAAAAGAAGAAAGAAACTCGTACAGGTTTGGAACAACTCGAGGGTCGAGTAATTGACAGAATTAAAATTTTGGGGCAAACTATCCCTTTAATTTTTTGTAAATAATTGTAAATACAATTGTACAATTCAAGACTTTATTCACAGTTCTGAATAAAATTATCAATGTGGCAGTATTGGATGCTGCACACTGGTGGTGGTTCATTCTATCTATATAAATGCATCATTCATTCATACATGTGCTGCATAACCGAACTATGGCCTAAACATATTGATAGATTATTGCTGTGGCAGTCTGGAAAAGTTATTTGCCTCAAAAGACCTCGTAACATCTCACTTTGCCACTGAACAGTTGGCATTAATGTCAAAATTGATGCATTTGCTTTGTTTTGGATGAGTTGGCCGGAGGGGGCGCTTTTGTAGGCCGCATGTTGTGGCGCCATCTACAGGTGTGCTTTCTCTTTTTGGTGAAGGGGTTTCATTTTCACTAACTCTTCAATAATCTTAATTCTCTCTCTCTCTCTTGCTTCTTCAGATGTATGCCAATGCTGAGGTATTTGAGTCTTTACTTTGTTTTTCTTTTTTTAATCTATTAATAAATTATATTTTTTAGCAAATAATCTACTACATTGCTTTGTTGCTGAATTGACTCATTTGCTACCTGCTATACTTACTTCAATCAACAAAACATGACCCAGAACAGCTTTTATGTATTTATATGCTAGAGGTTATTAACGCCGCAAAGTAATTAATGTGTTATTTTATTAAGACATTTTCTGTGAAGTTTTCTTAACCATAGAAGTTATTTTCTAAATGTGTTGTTCCTTGGCTCGTTTAAACCTTGAGCTAATAAAGAAGCTGGCAGTGGAGAGCTAATGATTTATATTGTATTCCTTATTGTGTTAAAGTAATTTGTTAAGGTCCTTGGAAGAGAGAGATTATTTTCAACCCTTCCAGTTATTGATTTTGGCATTCAGTGAAAAACATTGATTATATTTGGCTAAAGCAAATAATAAAATCAGTTTGAAAACACTCATGTTTATGTTTACTCATCGTTTTCCTTCTTTTGCTCCTTCAACCTCCTACAGCCGGATCCCAAGCCGATCCCTGGTCCCACCGGTCCTGAGGGTCCTGAGGGGCCTCGTGGAGCCCAAGGAGAACCAGGCAGAGACGGGAGAGATGCAAGTCTTTCTGCTCATTAAAAAAAATTAATAAGACAATTTTTTTAAAGTAGTCTTGACATGTTCACTGGCTATCTGGTGCATATTATACACAAAAATGGCAAATAGTGAATTTGTTTTTTCAATTATTTTTTTATTTAACTTAAAATATTTTTATTTTATTTAGTATTAATTAATAAATAATTTAGTTTATTTTTATTTATTTTGGAAAAATAGGAAATACAGTAAAATGACACGCTGTATGTAAACAGTTGTAGCATAATGAGATTTTCCTATTCATTCGATGTATTGATCTTCAAATCAAAATGATTATCGTTTAACTCATGCTGTTTTGAATTGTCATCATCAGAGTTTTTCCTGTACTAAAAATCATGTGTAGATCTCCAGTAGAGCCGTTCCTTAGACTTCAGCAGCTCAGTCTTCAACACAAGCTAATGAAGCACTTCATCTTTGGTCTTCTTTCGTCTCCGGCAGCTCATTAAGGATTTATTCTTTTGTTCAGGAAGAGAGGAGCTGCTCATTAGAGATGTTCTTATGTCAACACCTCTGTCCTGTCTCACTGTTTTTTAACACATAATGTCCTTTTCTCGTTTATTTTCTGTTCTTTAGGGTATTCCAGGCACCCCGGGCACTCCTGGAGCTCTGGTAAGTGTGAAACATTGGAAGAACATCTTCATCTCCGGTCTCTTCAAGAAGACATTGTTCTTAAACTCAGCAGGAGGTCACACTCAAGACGATTAATTCTAGTTTGGCCTAGAGATAGGAAAAGGGATGAACCGATATTTAAATTCAGACCAACACTGATAAATCAGTAATTATTTTTATGTTACGGCAGATTATAAAGATGATGTATGAATTTGAGTTTGAGTTTGTAAGCTACAAAGATTAGAAAGCATACATCTAATTTGATACTAGTTTTATTTACTATTATATTTACTATGACAACCCTCCCAAAACACAAATAGTTTGTATTCTACAAAGATTATAAAGGTGATATATACATCCATATATTGTATTTTTAGTGTTTTTTAACAATATAAAAAAACAATAACAGTATTTTATACAGTGTATTTAGGTATGTATGTATTTGAATAATATATATTTTAAAAAGCAGTCTTGGTATGTCCAATGGATATCTGGTGAATATTATACACAAAAAATAATTATCCTATATATATATATTTTTTTTATTTAGTATTAAAATATTATAGATTTTAATTGTTTATATATATATATTAAAACGATAATATTATACAAAAATTAACATAATATAATGTAATATATAAAGATGATAAGTGATATATATATATATATATATATTATTATTAAAAAACAGCTCAAAATAGATAGTTTGTAAGATACAAATACATTAAAAAATGCAGTAAAACAAATTGTATATATGCTACAAAGATTATAAATCTGATATATAAAACTATATTAAAAATAAAGCACTAAAATAAATAGTTTGTAAGCTAAAAAAAGATTATAAAGCTGATATATAATTCTATCACACAAACATTTCAAATATGTAATACAAAATAAGTTGGAAGCACAATATGAATATGAGCAGATAAGAATGATAAATTATTATAAAAAAAATCTTTAGAACAGACCATATGTTTGAATAATAAAAAACCCTGCTAATAATAATAATGGAGGGATGCTGGATTTTCCTTGAAAAATAAGAACAGAGTTCTGAGAACTAGATTTGAAGAATGCCCCATGGTAGTGCATTGTATTATACAATATTCTGTATGAGATACATTTCATTAGACTAAAATTAAAACTTAGAGTTTATTCAGTAAGACTGAATATTGCCTTTATTGAACTCGAACGTTGTACGCAATAAAGTTTTGTATTATAACTCCTAATCAGAAAATGCATTTACAGGTTGCCAGATCAGAAACCCACACAATCAATCCAGCTTCCTGTGTCAATATCTGTGAAGGGAAAGGGTGGTTGAATTGCACCCTGTCATACATAGGTCAAACGCTGCTCAGATCTGAGTCTGGTCCTATCAGACGAGGACAGATGCACCGAGGAGTCCAGCATGGCTAATTACGTTAGCATAGACCCGCTGTATCTTAGCAACGGCTGCAGTCGATGCTGAATGATGATAAAGCTGTTTGTGTGTTGTAGGGCAGTAAAGGAGATCGAGGAGGGATTGGACTGCCAGGACAGAGGGGACTGCAGGGGACCCCGGGATTAATGGTCAGTGCTGAGACACATGACCTTTACCATTTAATAACACAACCTAACCCAACAATACAATCACAGATTTACACATCGGTTTCACACAAACTGTAGTATTTCACTGTGCTAAATGAATCACTGTGGAATCGTTTTATATGTGTGTAGGGACGATGGGCCCCATGGGACCACGAGGACTGGTGGGAGAAAGAGTAAGAGATCTTAATAGACATTAATTCTGCAATAATGTAACACAATGTAAAGTCAATAAAAGTGCTTTTGGTGATTCTGCATAATTTGCAGCTAAATAATCAGTATGTTTATTAATGGAGCCTCTTTTGATAAAAAAAATACAGCCTTGATGAGCATAAGAAACTTCTTCAAAAAACATTAAAAACCTTACTGATCCCAAACAAAATCGTTACAAAAATGAAAATCCAGGTGGGACTGCTGACGTTTGGTTTTGTTGGGTTTGTAGGGTCTCCCTGGTTTCCCTGGACCTGCTGGACCCCCTGTGAGTATTTATTCAAATCCTTCAGTACTAAATGTGTTTGTGTTCTGTTGACATTGTGTTGTCTTATTGTTTTCTTGTCTTTTTGATTGCATTTACTTGCAAAGTAAATAATGCTTTTTAAAGACAAATTATTCATTCTAAAGATTTGACTTTAGTATTTTTTTTCTAGGGACCAGAGACTGTTGGGCCTCCAGTATGTGAAAAACCTGATTTTACTTTAATCTGTCTCACTTTCAGCTTTTAATTTGACATTTTCACTTTTAACACTGTTTTCCACTCATGCAGGGATCCCCAGGGAAGCCTGGTATTCCAGGAGATGAGGGAAACATTGGACCAGAGGTCAGAATTCATTTCAAAGTGATACACGCTACATTAAGACACATACAAAGGCATCTTTACACACCTAAGCATGGAGAGTTAAGGCTGCTCTGTGCCTGTTCAGAAGACATAATGCTAAAAGCCAAAGCTAAATTATGCCTGCTCTGACCCACTTTAGCCCCTAGTATCAAAGTATATCGTTATCATTGCTGTGTAAATGCATTTATGCCACCTCCGAGCTGTAAAAACACCTAAATGCCTCTTCAGAAGTGCTTCTTTGCCACCTTTGCAGTGTGAATTTGGCATTAGATATACGTCATCATATTTAATCGTGATATTGTAGCTATGTTGATTGTTTCTGTTACCTACATTAAAGTATTCTTTATGGTATTGAATTGCACAGGGTCCTCCTGGACCAAGAGGAGGAATTGGGGTCCCAGGACCACCAGGACCTCCAGGACCAGCAGTAAGACCTTCTACCATTGACATTTTTAGCATTTTACATGTTTCAAATGCTTTCTTACTAACTTACAAGACATAGTTTAATTCAGTTTAATCTAAATATATACATATTTAGCTTTCATGTCCATATGCATAGTATATGCATACATAAATGGGTATGTATACATGTGATTTGTTTAAAGGGGGGGGGGGGGATTTGAATGAGAATATCACATTTCAATGTAGGAATTTAGACACATTTAGATCTATTTTATCTAAAATAAACAGTAACATAGAAATGTTTTACTGAACTAAATTATTTTGTAACATTAACTTTGGCTATACAATTATAATTTGTTGTACAATTATTTGATTTGTACATTTACCCCATGCGGTATTAAGATAAGTTGTAAAACTGAACATATTTCAGCATCTATACTGACTTTGTATCATTTTCATTCCATCTTTTTCCAGTATAAAGCATTTTCCTAGTCTGCTTACAACACTGAAAATAAAACCTGTAACACAAGATAAAAATAAGATCTGTTTTGGACTCATGAGATTGCTATAGTACTTTTAGATAGACTACATTGTGTCAACCTTTAATTAGTGCAATAACATACAAGTTACTAAACGTACACTCTAAGATACAGATAAAAAGAAAGCCTTGAAGGGAATTTTGGCTGAAGGTTTGCTATTGACTTTCACTGTTACATTCAAGATAACTTTTTATGTTAGACATTCTAAGACATTTTTAGTCTCTGTCCCTTCTATTAACCCTTACTTAACTGGATCAGGTGATTTCTGCTGGCTTTCAGAGTGTTTAAAACTAATGCAGAGCTTTTACACAGATCTGTTCTGACCACTGTAACATTTGAGGCTTTGCTTGAGTGTGTGTCTCTGAATCTAAACTACGCTGCTGTCATTCTGCTGTCCGTAGGGACCACAAGGTGCTGGGAACCCTGAGGGAAGTGGGGAGACTGTGAGTGCTTGCTAGATTTCAATAATATTCATATTTCACATGGACACACAGAACATGCATATCAGACCTAGATCTTAAAACACAGAAAGATAGAGTGTGCGACATGTGGAACTTGGAAAATGTCAACGTGCTCTATCATTTGTAGGGCTGGACTGAAAATATTGAATTCTTGATTTTAATCGATTCTCATTTTAATGAACCGTTATCGATTATTAAATCCAAAGAATCGATCTATACTGTTTTCATTTAATGCGTGAACAAAACTTAATGAAACATTATTTGTAGCGCACCTTCCATCCACTAAATCTTTTTTGATATGAAACAAAGTCAATTGTATTACAAAAGTCAAACAATAAATAATGTTTTGGCACACTTTAATGTGGCGTGACAGATCACTGTAGCGGCTCACTTCTGGTGACATGTGAACAGATCATCTCTTCCTCTTTACTGCTACTTATAGCACCAAAAGAACATGAATAAAAGAAAATATAGAAACAGTGTAACTTACCAAAATGTACAATGTCTCATGTAATCGCTCAGAGTTTCAACTGCAGAAAGACTTCAGTGAAACAGCTTGTAAACAATGTCTCATGATACCTTTACCTCAGAAAAAACATTCAGTGAACATAAACTTGATCGTTAGAAAAATGATAAAACTGTAGAAAAGAGCATTTTGCTAAAAATGTATACTATATTACATATATGTTTACTTAATTAACCTGTCTATGTTTAATGTTTAAATATATCCATAATGAAAAAAGTTATGACATCCACTGTTTAAATGTTTATATTTCAAAAACAATCTGGAGTAGCAACATAATAATCATTTAAAAAGCTAGAACACTGTAAAAAAATTAGACGTTGACTGCGCAGCTGTTTTGAGTTTACTCAACTTTGGACCAAGTTGTTCACTGAACCCCAAATTACAGAGTAAAGTCACATGTCTTTTTTTGTTCAGCTAACACAGTTGTGTTAGTTAAAAAGACTTGTAATTATTTTCAATGTGTCTCAAATTATGTTCTGTGAACCTTTTTACTTTTTTACAAATGAAAAACATTAATGGATAAGTTAGTATAATAAGTAGACAATATTGTCTTTGTGTGTAAGACAACTTACAAGCCTAAGATATCCAGAAATCAGTTAAAAGTGGTTCAACATACTCTGTGCCTCAATACTAGACACGGACCTCAATAACGGTGGCAATCAACAAATGTTAAAAAGATGAGCCCTTTACATCACAGTACAACAAATAACTAGCAATAATGATAAATCAACAACAAAAAGTTTACATGAAATCAGCAAACAGCAAAACATTAATCCTATGACAGTAACTGCATATTTTAGTCATGCTGCAATGCATGCTGGGAACTCACAAAACCTTAACATTTCAACAACATCAAATTCTTTGTTCAGACAACTGTGTTTGACTAGTTGGAACAACATTTGGGATAATTTTGTTGGTCTGACAAGGGTGTTTATGTAGTTTCAAGAAAATTGATTGATGAAAAAGGTTATGTAAACTGGAAAATGTGCAGTTGCATTTTTTTTACAGTGAATAAATATATAATGTTTTGTTAAAAACAACAACTTTTTAGTACAATTTAAATGTTTGTTTGTTTGTTTTTCCCATGAAAAACAAAATGTATATGTACTGTACATGATTGCTAATATCTAAATGAATCAATATTGAATCAAATTGATTTGAGATCGAAATTGAATTGAATGATAAAATATATATCAATACCCAGCCCTAATAATTTGTCATTGGCTCATGAAAAGAGCTGACAGTCAGTTGCAGTGTCTGTTGTGCTCCCTCATCTTAAATCTTCAGTGCTTGGTTTGCATGTCTCTGGTGAGCTACAGGCTGGTTGTGGGTTATTCTTCACTTCCTGTCTGATCCTACAGTTGATGATGAATAGACCTGACGCGTTTGTGTGTCTCATTGTGTTAGCAGTGCCAGACAACATGTCCAGCTGGACCGCAGGGTCTGCCTGGTCTGCCGGGGATGAAGGTGAGGTGCCAGCCCTAAGGATTCAACTTTGACTCAGAAAACTAAAGATAAGAAAATGTTAAAATATAATAGTAAAAATGTAAGAAATTGGAGTATTGCTTTAGATTCAAAATAAATTATTGAAAACAAACTATAACATCTCTTAAAAGGTTCCATTTACTTCTTGTTGCAGAAAGACTAAATGTGCTTTCTGGAGCAGCTATACATCATTTTGCTCACTGAAGAATGTTTCATTGGCCAAACACCAGCTACTTTTCTAATGAGTGAGTGTATTATTAAATTGAATCTCTCTCCCAGGGACATCGAGGTCTTCCTGGTGTGGACGGTGTGCCAGGTACCCAAGGTGAAAAGGTAAGATTACTTTTAAAACCTTCTTAAGAATGATACAAATCAAGAAACCGTAATAAACAAGCTCTCCTGAGGTTTAAATCAATAAACACCATAAGCGTTTTCTTCTTTATTAACAGGGAGAGCGAGGGGCCGCCGGGGAGCAAGGTCCTCTTGGACGTCCAGGAGATGATGTATGAAAACTTCTTTATTTGTTTATGCATTACGGAGTGTGATGTGTTTCAATAATGTCTGCGACTAAGAATATCAGTGTCAATTTAAAGAATTATATTGGCATGATTGTGTTTACATACAATATTGGCAAAGCACTATATGCAAAACAAGTATTGAAGGAAAAAGAAAAAGAAAAATATCAACATTTTCCATGCAGGGTCAGCGAGGGCTAATCGGATTCCCTGGACCTCATGGTGATAAAGGAGATCGGGTAAGACTTGCAACATCTTCATCTGAAGCAGACCGAGAGAAGAGCGAGAAACCAGAGGAATGCTTACAGAGCAATATCCTTGAGTCTGATCAGTGCATGAAATAATAATTACATTTGTTTAAAACTCAATACAGCCAATCGAATGACGTCTGCGGTGATTATAAAACTGCTCTGTGAGCAAATATGCAGATGTCTCTTGAATGCAGAACAAAAAGCAAGTGTGGGTATATTATAAGAGCTAGCCTGTGTTTTCTATGTCTGCAGGGTCCTCCTGGATTCAACGGGATCCCAGGACCTACCGGACCACCAGGATCCCCAGTACGTGAGCTGTAGTTCATAGATTTTCAAATATTTGATCAAAATGTTCTGAACTAAAGTCTGGTATCAGAGGTCTTAAGTCTTTTATTTACCGGATGTTTATGAGAAGAGAATGTACAGAAAACCAGCCTGGTGGAAATGTAGAGCTAGCCTGTGTGTTATACTCTATACTCAGTTTTGTGATTTATACACTTTAATGTAATATTCAAAAATATTATTATTTGTGTGTCTTAACAGGGCATTGAAGGCATCAGAGGGCGACAGGGACATCCTGGGCCTAAAGGAGACGATGTGAGTTATTGCTGTCCATATGATCTGCCCTATTCAAAAACACTATGAAATAAATAAATGTCATTAAAATCATTTAAAGTACCTTGTTTCTGTCTGAAGAATTCTAATATGTCGTTTTAGGGTGTGATTGGAGCAACGGGAGAGAAAGGAGCTTCTGGAGCCAAGGGTGACACTGTGAGTGACTGGTGCATCAGATTTATGCTCAAAATGACCTTCATATTCGCTGTCACTGGAATAATTATGAAATGGTGCTGGGAGAGTTATCTGAAATGTTATCTTTAAATATGATTAAGATTGTTTATTTGTAGGGTGAGGCAGGAAAGCATGGATTTGATGGAGCACCAGGAGCTCTAGGAGAGAAGGTGAGTCATGATGATCATTTTCATGATAATGCATAGAATTGACTCCAATGTATATTTATGTTCCTGTGGCTCAGTGGTTAGAGCATTGCGTTAGCAGCGCAAAGGTTGTGGGTTCGATTCCCAGGGAACACACATACTGACAAAAAATGTATAACCTGAATGCAGTGTAAGTCGCTTTGGATAAAAGCGTCTGATAAATGTAAATTTATTTTTTATGATACTGAATTTTACATATTTTAATATTAAAATGCATATTGTTATGTGAAAAAATGATTCACAAATCTGGTTTGTTTGCAAATAAAAACCGAAGAAGAATTTGAGATTGTGCTGTGTGCTTGACAGGGAGATCCAGGTGTTTCAGGAGCCATTGGTGTCAGAGGAATTGTGGGAATTCCAGTGAGTTAATCAGCATGCGCATATGTTTTATGTTATTCTGCTGTGCTTTTCCTGAAATTATTCTCAAAGCTGCTGCGCTGCTGCTGCTTCTACTCTGACTACTATTATAGTAAATGAGGGTTTGCCTGCTATACAGTAAACACTGAATTTACCTGAGGGGGGTGTGTACTGACACCAACACACTTTAAATGAGGAGATTTACACTCATTTGTAATCTGCAACTCACCTTGGCTAAACAATGCTGCCTCTCAAATTTAGGGTTTGCCAGGAAAACAGGGACTCGTGGGGCCTGCAGGCCAGAAGGTAAAACTTCATTTACATGAAAATTGAAATATGCTGAATCTCATTTAAATTTGAAAACAGTGATGCACGATAAGCAATCGCTCTCTCTTTTACAGGGTGAAACTGGCACTGTAGGACCGACTGGTCCAGTTGGGCTTCCTGGTAAAGATGTAAGTATTATCATAGTCGATTTTTGTTTGTGTATACATTTAAGACATTGTTATATTTTGTTTAATGTTCATTGTATATTTAGGGAGCACTTGGACCACCAGGAGAAGATGGAACTCCAGGAACCAAAGGAGCCACTGTAATAGAAGCATAGTTTGAACACATGCATAAATATTTGTATTTTCTTTTGTAATTTTGGAAAAATTTTAAGAGCTTTTTTTTGCATTGGTTAGATTGCAATTCATGGTAATTTCTTAAAAATTGATTCAATTAAACAACAATCTTCCTTCCTCAGGGTGAACAGGGAAAACAGGGTCCAGTTGGCCCAATGGGCCCGCAAGGAATCCAGGTGGGTTGGACTGTTGGTCTGATTATGGATCTTTAATAGTTGCTATTGGAAATTGATCAACTTTAAAGCATATTACTAATACAATTATTCCTTTTTTCTTTGGTCTTAAAAAGGATTTTTCTTTCATAAAACCTGCGAGACTCTGTAATATACTGTAGTCTCTGTTGGACAATGTTAGCTTAAAAGCATGCAGTCATACACACTTTGCATACCTAATACTAACTGCGCATAATAATTATACAAAACAATGTTGTGTAATATTATATCTAACTCATTCAACGAATTCAGAAAAAAATGTGTGGCTATTCACACCATTTTCATTTTCTCTTATCATAATTACAGTACATGAATGAGTACTGATAAAAGGCAATTATTTGATGAAGTGCTGTACAAGTATACATTGTTATTGTAATTCTTTGTCTTGACTACTTCCACAGGGAGATAAAGGTGACCATGGACTCATGGGCCCTCGTGGAATCAAGGGTCACACGGGTCATAAAGGAGACCAGGTGTGCTCATTGTTCATTGTGATAATCTTAACACAGGATGTATTATTGCCCGTTGTGTGTGTCTGATCATGTACTTTTCTTAATTTAGGGGCCGATGGGTCCCGTTGGTCCCAAAGGAAGTGAGGTAAATTTGAAAGTACTCAGTGACCGTTTAGATTCCTGCTGCTTCCTGCACTTGTTTGAGTACTGTGTAATTTAATTTTCTCTCATCACAGGGAGATCCAGGTGTTGCAGGAGAACCAGGCATAAAGGGTGATCAGGTTCGCAATATTTGTAGCAGCATACTTGTCACACCTTCTAATTACGAAATTCCAGTATGTGTACAGTAGTGTGATTATTTTTAATAATGGTTTACAGGGGCCTCCGGGTATTACTGGCATCAAGGGTGAGGTAAGCGTGCTATCATTCATAAACACATTATTGGAGTTTTAGGTTGTACCAGACCAAAAAATATCTAATGCATTTATAACTAAAATAAGTTACAAATAAAAAACATTAAAATAAATACATTCATTTATAAATAAAAACATAAAAAATAAATACATTTCTTTCATAATTTTTTTTCCAATAATTTCACATTAAAGATGTTTACATGTAGTCCACAAGAGAAAATAATAGTTGAATTTATAAAAATGACCCTGTTCAAAAGTTTACCTACGCTTCATTCTTAATACTGTGTTGTTACCTGAATGATCCACAGCTGTGTTTTTTGTTTAGTGATAGTTGTTCATGAGTCCCTTGTTTGTCCTGAACAGTTAAACTGTCTGCTGTTCTTCAGAAAAAAACCTTCAGGTCCCACAAATTCGTAGGTTTTCCAGCATTTTTATGTATTTGAACCCTTTCCAACAATGACTGTATAATTTTGAGATCCATCTTTTCACACCGAGGACAACTGAGGGACTCATTTGCAACTATTACAGAAGATTCAAACGCTCACTGATGCTCCAGAAGGAAAAACAATGCATTAAGAGCCGGGGCGTGAAAACTTTTGAACAGAATGAAGATGTGTATATTTTTCTTGTTTTGCCTAAATATCATATTTTTTTTTTCATTTAGTACTGCCCTTCAGAAACAACACAAGATAGTTATATGTTTTCCAGAAGACAAATGAAGTCAAATTTACCCTGATCTCCACGCTGGTAGCCAATGTGGTTTGGTAAAATGTGGTGTGCACATTTTAGAGTGGCCTTTTATTGTGGCCAGCCTAAGGCACACCTGTGCAATAATCATGCTGTCTAATCAGCATCTTGATATGCCACACCTGTGAGGTGGATGGATTATCTCGGCAAAGGAGAAGTGCTCACTAACACAGATTTAGACAGATTTGTGAACAATATTTGAGAGAAATAGACCTTTTGTGTGCATAGAAAAAGTCTTAGATCTTTGAGTTCAGCTCATGAAAAATGGGGGTAAAAACAAAAGTGTTGCGTTTATAATTTAGTTCAGTGTGTATATATATATATATATATAACTATTGTTATTTTTATTTACTTATTTATTTTATTTAATTATTTATTTATTCTTTGGATTTGTTAATCAATCTAACCATTGTTTTTACAGTTAATATATCAATTATTATTTAATTAGTGAACCATTAAATAAATAAATAATAATGGCATTTTCTGCCATTATTTGTTTAACATTTTATTCAAACATTTTCTCCTAAAATGCATACTTTTCAAATTAAGCACCCCCCCCAACCACAAAAATGACTCCATATAGGTACAATAAATGCAATAAATCAGTAATAGGTTAAAAAAATTAATTAAACTTTTAATATAAATTTCTATATATTTTCTTGTTTGATCTAAGCGTGGAGAGAAAGGCCAGAGAGGAGCTACAGGAGCTGATGGTCGTCCAGGACAGCCGGGCCATGAGGGTCTGACCGGACCACAGGGAGCCAGAGGTCTGGAGGGGGAACGAGGACAACCAGGAACCGCTGGTCCCAGAGGTCTACCTGTGAGTACATCGCTTTGTGACATTGTTCATCTTTGAATGGAAATGCTTGCTCTGCAGTTGTTGCTGATGTTGTTCTCAATTTAATTTAATAGGGGCCCAAGACGAGTGACGAGAAGATCCGTGAGATTTGCTCTGCTATGGTTGAAGGCATGACATCTCATTAGTTAATAATCACTTTAAATCACCAACATCAACTTTATTTTGCTTTATAAATGTCAACTAAAGTAGAACATTGTATTGTATCAAACAGAACATTTAGATGCCTACAAGAAGGAAGTAGCCAAGAAGCCTCTTGCCATTGGAGCCGCTGGAACTCCAGGACCCATGGGACTACCTGGACCACCGGGAGCAGCAGGTCCTGCTGGAGAACCCGGACCCAGAGGAATCATGGGCCCCAAGGGGCCTCAAGGATACTACGGTCTTCCTGGAAACCCAGGAGTCAAAGGTACCATTAGTTTGAATCTCACTTCCTCTGATATCTCTGAACCGTCTATCACTGTCCCAATCAGTGCTCTGCTGTCAGCTCAATTACAGCTGTGCTCTCGAGGATGCAGTTAACGCAGAGTCTTTGTTTGCTAACTTCTTGATTAGTTTTTTATTGCCTATGATTGCTCAATATTAAACACTCATAACTATGAAATATTAAGTTAAGCTTCGGCTGCATTATGCTAATAGTCTCAGTCTAGATTGGTTGATAGTCGAATAGTAGTCCAGACTGAAGACTGAAGTTGAGTTTTAGATTGTTATGCTTAAAAGGGCTGTTTTTGAATGTCTTGTGCCATTCACATTGCATTTTTAAGATGCTGGATTTTTATTTGTATTACATTTTTTCTGTTACAATGGATAATTGTGATAATTACCATGATTTTGTGAGGAGTATGGTACTTTTGTGCAAATGTTATTTTGCCTATTTTTTTTTACTAGTTTAGAATGTGTTTAATATATATTATATGAAAATTAGATTAAATCTATTTTATTTTATTTATTAGTCAGTTAATCATTGAGTTAACTTACCATTAAATAATAATGGTAAATTCTGCTATTAATTTTTCAAAAAAAAAAAAAAAAAAAAAAAAAACTTAAATTACAACATAAAATGTAAAATAAAAAATTAATTAAAAATGAAAAATGTGTGTGTGTGTGTGTGTGTGTGTGTGTGTGTGTGTGTGTGTGTGTGTGTGTGTGTGTCAGGATTATTATTATATATACTTGGAGTAAAATAAACTTTAACTGAAAGAAATTAAAATATAAAAACACTAAATCGTATTTTATTTCGACTAGTTGTCAAAGTAGCATTTCTCATTTTCATGTAGATAAATCTGATGTACTAAAACGATTCATAAAAACGATAGATATATTAAAAAAGAAGACTAAAACTAATAAAAAATTACAAAAACACAACAAAATGACTACAATTTGAACAAATATTGAAAACAGAAAAAATAAAAAGTAGCCCAATGATACCAATGATTATGATATTTAATTATAATTATACAGTGCTTTCTTAACACTTACTAGTCATTAAGGCAACTTACCAACTAGTAGATATTAAAAATATATAGTTTAAGTAGTTGAACACATTTGTAAATGGCCTCTTTGGCAATCCACATCATACTGATACTTTCTTAATATCATATAATGTGCACAACTGCACGAATCAGCTGCTTTTATAATATTTCATGAGTGGATTTTGCCTAAGGCAGAATTTACAGGCTAAAACTTCTAGCACACAATGATTTCCATCAGTCGCTGGTCACTGAAGGGTAGCAGCCTCCAGAATGTTTAGCACTGCAGTTTTTTTGTCCTCACGAGCGGAGGCTGTTGTACAGTGAGTGCAGTCGGCGCTAATTGCCAGCGAGCCGAGGAGGAATGCTACGCTTGCTAATGAGACAGAGATTGAAAAGCAATAACAGGATAATTAGAAAAGCCCCCGACAGCATCTCAATCCACCTCAGTTATTTCTGCAGAACCTCTGAGGATGAGAGCATGTTTATTGGAGTTTATAAATGCAGAAAACATTCTAGTGTTCAACACTCATGCCTAGCAGGGTTTTTGACTGTTGAGATGTCAGCAATCTCACAGAGGTTTCCCGGGCCCCATACAAGAGCTTTAAATATAAGAATTGTACAATCAATTCAGGCCAGAGACTGAGGTGTGATTGCAGCACTTTTGTGTTCAGTACTACAGTGTATTTGTGCTAGCATTGCACCATGAAACCATTGGCAAGTTTGTATGGCCCAACAAACACACCTCTTTTCTAACCAAATCTTAAAATGCTCCAGATTCATGTCAAAGCTAATAAAATTACACTATTACCAGAAAGAAAAGAAAAAGAATGTTGGCCTAGTAAATGTAGAATGTAGAATTTAGAATGTTTGTCTATGTTCTACTGTTAGAAAATCATTGGTTTAATTTTTATTTTATTTTTTAATTCAGCAAGGATGCATTAAAAATGACAGTAAAGATGTTTACAAAAGATCATCATGATTTCTGAAGGACTGAAGCCTGGAGTAATGATGCTGAAAATTCAGCTTTGCATCACAAGAATAAATTACATTTGAAAATGTATACGCATTGAAAACAGGTCTTTAATATGTTTTAAAGTAATACATATTGTACAAAAAGTTGCTCTATAAATACAGCATTGAAATATATTATATATATATATATATATATATATAAGCTTCTTTCAAATACATCTTTCTGACCCTATAATTGTGAATGTTAGTGTACCTTTAAGTACCATACAAAAAAGAAATAAATAAATAAAATAATGGCAACATTTCTAAATAAATAATCAATATTTAAATCAATATATATATATATATACCCCCCATATATGTAAACCATAATTTTTACCTGATGCTGATGATGATTATGTGACTAAGGCCTGAGCCATTGATTTTTGTTTTTATTGTATTATGCATCTTTCATGCGTCTATTTTTATTTATATTTTTCTGGGGGGTAAAACACTTTGAATTAGTGTTGTTTATGAAATGTGCTACATAAATAAATTTGCTGTGCCATACTATTCGATTGTGTTTTGTCTGTGGAGTCACGATGTGATTGACTTCTTTGTCTAATAATTGTTATGTTTCTGTATTTGTGTAGGTGATGCAGGACAAAAAGGTGACAAGGGAGATAACGGAATTGGAATTCCAGGAATTCCTGGAGAACCCGGACCACAAGGTACGAAACGCTAAACCTCAACTTTCTGCTAATCATATTTTACCATAATTTCAAGAGATAACAGAGTCAGTGTGAAGACCCAATACAAATAATGGTACTATGTTACTGTTGACTTCTTACATCAACATTTTCAAAACCCTACCAGGACCAACTGGCAAGCCTGGCATCGGTAGGGACGGTCAGGACGGGGCCAGAGGAGACGCCGGTGTGCCGGGAACACATGGGACCCCTGGAGTCAGAGGACCTCCGGGCTCCCCTGGTCTTTGTGATCCTTCAAACTGCTTTAGGCCTCAACCTCTTTACCTGGTTGGCGGGAAGAAGTCCATCAACATCAAGGGTCCATGAACAGAAACCTAGAAAGCTTCATCACAGTCATCATCAGGTCCATCTCAAACTTGACAAACTTGCAGAGACTTCAGATGGCGAGCAGACGGTGAGAGAAACAAACGTGACATGTATAGGGACATACGGATGCAGCTCCTGATGGTGGATCCAGTTCACATGGTTTATTGTTGTACCTTGTACATAAACTAGAAGAAAATGTGTTTGTTTTTTCAGATGGTTTACAGTAAATCACAGATAAATTAATGAATTGGAAATTGTTGTTTCAGCTCTTTGCCACAAACTTGTTACACAAACCACTACATGCAATAGCATTGCAATTCTGCAAGTGATTTTAAATTTTTTTTTCATGAAATGTGATTGTAAAGACCGATTTTTAGACATGGTGCCAGACGTTAAGATACGCCAACACAACGACAGTGTGATCCAACCACAGCTTGAAATAAAAGCTTTTCACCACCATGCTACCAGCGTGCAACAGTTTATTTATCATGACAAGCTTTAATAAGAGGTTTCTGTCAACATACCTGCAGATATGATCCCCATATTATTATACAATTAGTTGCAGGAAATGTGTTACTCAAACAAGAACTGTTCTTTTGTTGATGTTTTTTAGGAGGCCGGATTTATGTTACATGCAATCTAGATTACATAATCAGATTCCAAAAATAAAGTACTGGTAATTAGATTACATTTCAAGAAACACAATCAGATTACGTTGTAATTTAAGCATGTATTATATGTCTTTGGAATCCTTAAAAAACATCTACAAAAGTGGAACTATTCCAGAATGACGCTTTTATTGGCACATAATCGTTTAATGTTCAATACACCTTGGACTCTGTGTACAGAATCTATGACATAATGTTAAATACAACACAAAATTACATTTCCACTCACACAGGGTTTAAAATCATGTGACGGCATTGTCATTAAAGTACCTAGGTTTCCATAGAATTTGCCAATGGACAAATAAGGGCGTTGCACAAATGTTGGTAAGTGATTTTAGCAATCTTGTTGTCAATGGTAAGTGCATTACTGTGATAATTATAAAGATCATTCAAGTAATAATTTTGATTTTTGAATCATTTAAAAAAAAGAAGCTCACAGAACATTAAGGTCTTACAAATCTTAGCCATATATTATTAAACTGATTAAGCACATTTTTTCCCCCAATGAAACAGACATTTTCAAAACTCAAAATCTACATGAACTTAACAAACAAGTCCTTTTATAGCAGTTAATACATTTGATCATTCATGTTTTGTTCATTTACTGTTTTTCTGGAATAAAACATGCAAACTTGTAAATGAATTACTGAAGAGCACTGTATATGGTTAACACATTTTTTTTCTCTCACAATAAGAACCCAATTGTAGTAAATGGACCTGATCCAGTCTTTATTTACACACATGCGCTCTCCCCACACATACACATACATCAACCTAATTGAGATTAACTGTAGCACCAGAGAATCAGTATAAACACGTGGATTATACCATGCATAAATTATACTATTTTACATCAGCTGCACCTGTAGTTCATTAGAATAATTTAATGCAAATTGATATGGAAAAACAAATACGGTCATTATTGGCTTGAAGAAGCCAAACTAACAGGAGGATACAAGTCAAAAAACAACTATATTTGAATAAAGTGGAGGAGAACATGATGATAGCGTCTATTTCTTTGGCCAAAGCAACATTGATTTACATAAATTTGCATCAGTAATAAGCTCAGCTTTTCAAAATACATCACCAAAACATCATCTCTTGAATATTATTCTCATAGGCAGGGCAAAGGTGGACAAAAAAATTATAAAGTGTGTATATAATACTCGTTACTAAGAGCTTTATCATGGACATTGAATTAGAAAGATAAACAACAAGTCTATACAGTATGACATCTGGTTTTGTATTCAAATATAATTAATCGACATATTCAAATCATTCCTGTCCACTAATGATGCTGCACGTTATTTCAGCCATTTTACTAAAATCAACACATGGTCTCTCTTTCAAAACCTCGCCTTGCAAAGATAGAATATGCAAAATAATGGGCAAAGTGACTCTGGATATATGAAAAAAAACAGTCCACTCCCTCTTTCACAGAGACACCTATCTGTCAGGTTAGTGTAAAATAAAATACAATAATAAAATAAAATTAAATAAAATTGCATTAAATGTAAAATCTATAAAATGAAAAATAGTCAGAGTATTAGCTTTTGCAAAAACAGTTCTACAAGCTCTACAAAGAAGAGGTAAAAAAATGATATAATACTTATGCAATAATACTGAATTTCTTTTAAGGATATCATGATCTTAAAGGGGAAAAAACTAACATTTAGGCAACAAGACTGAAAAGTCAATCTTGTTGATTTTGGATATTACAATTTCAGGTCAAGTGATCTCAAAAACAACTACATTGTTCTGATATAAGTCTATTCTTGACCTCACTGATGCCCGTCAGTTGAAGATGAATTGCATTCCTGTTTGTGGGCTGAGGAGAGTTTCTCTCCTCTTTCAATGGCTTTAATTGTCTCACAGAGGAGCAGTCTGAAGGATCGATCAATCTGAGCGCTTTAGTGACACAAATGATAGTAGCCTACTGCTTTAACTGGGAATTTGTGTTCCCGGAACTTCCATAATAACCAACGCAATGGTGTTTTGAAGAGAAGTGCTGCACAAAACTATTACGAATGCATTATAAGAGGCATCAGTCATGTGTATTCAGTGACAGCCTTTGTGACAAACCAGCCGTGTTAAACTATCAAACAGGCACTGAATTGAGCAGATGCCTTTAAGTCATCACAAACACAAGTTTAATGATCCAAAATAAAAAAAGCAATTTTTGTGTACCAAATGCATGGATACACAAGATATATCTTACAAAACGTAGACTAAAAGAGCAGAAATGCATTTCTCCATCACCTCCAGGACCTCTAATGATCCTTATTGAGATCTCCTGTTGATGAGAGGAAAAGTGTCCCGCTGTGTTTTTCCCAGAGCAATGGAGCGCTTCATCAATAAAACTCAAGTAGAGAATTCCCCAGACTTCCTGACCTGCTACAGACATCACTAACAATAGATCGACTCGTGATTACTGATTACCTCAGTAAACGCCATCAGCAGAACTTGAGTGTGGACGGCAAAATTGTGTCACTATGAGATCACAGTCGGGGAAGTAAATGTCTTTCTTTCGAAACAAGAATTCTCATCCTGTTACACAGAAAGCCTCGAAAGTCTTGACTTGAAGTAAATGACCTTGATGTTGAGCTTAAACCCACCCCTTCTCTAATAAAAAAAAATCATAACCAACTCTGACCGGCAGGACACTAGAGGGCTTTTCACACTTAAAACTGTTAACCAAGGGCCATTTTTAACTCGGAGTTAGTAAGATTCACACTATAATGGGTTAGAAATCAATCCTGGGTAATGGGTTTGTAGAGGTTTTACATTCTACATTATTAAAACCTTGGGTTGACATTCTTATTTGCATATATACGAGGTTAAATACATTGGGCAAGTACAGTACTCAACATTATTTTATTATTAAACATTTTTGTCTCTATTTAGCATGTTTAACTATCAGACACTGTACCTAAAAATTTCGACTGTGCCCAATTTTTTGACCAATTAATTACGGTGACTATTTTTCAAGCCATTTGTGATTAATGCATAAGGATTTTTACTGAAATTTAGACTTCATTTTGAATGACTTCACAAACAATTGGTGAACCAGTTGAACTGATTCATTGAGAAAATATTTCAACATTTCAAAAATAATTCAAAATTTTATCAAGGTTTACTTAAAGTCTATAATGAAAATGCATATTCACTGTAGAAATGTTCACAACATTTCCATGTTTTCTTAAAATCTGGCAAAAAAAAGTTATATATTGTGTGTATGTATATATATATATACACACACACACACACACACACACACACACACACACACACACAACACAACAGGAATTTCTTGCTAAACAAATCCCCATAAAGCATTGTTTTGACGTTTTACACCATCAGCACCACTATTCGGTCAATCCTGCTCGAGCTAGACTTCATAACCCGGAGCTGAAAGTGCTAACGCTACATGCCAACACCTTTTCAAAACCTGAAGTGTGAAACGTTGCTTAACCCAGGATTAAAAGTGGCCTTAACTCAGGGTTCAAGAACACATTAGCTGTTGTGAAAAGCCTATGACAAACACACGTATAAACACACACATTCACTCACCCCTCAGACTCTGTAGTTCTCCTGATGTTACAGAACATGTTCTTGGCTTACTAAATGTCCAAGTTCATAAATATGTGTTAGCCCAGGACAGTGAGGGGTGTATTAATTCCCCTTGACGTTTTTGGTGTGAGGTCTTGATGCCAGACTGGCGTAGTAGGCACATTGTGAGGGGTCACACTGCCCCAGGGGTCCAGAAGGTCCGGGCTGACCGTGAGGACCAGGATTACCAGGCTCTCCCTGAGCACCTGCGGCTCCAGGAAGACCGTCCTTTCCATATCCCGGCATGCCTGCAGGACCTGTGGTGCAAATAATGTCTCAGCTGCTGTTCATCATTCCAACAATCACAATTTACCCCAAAATAGTAAAGAGTAGAAATAGGTCATTCATTTTACCAAGGATTCACACAAAACAAGGGGAGTCCACTTTTAGCTATTATGTTGCTCACAGTTGGAACCAGCTTCCAGAAGAGATCATATGTGCTAAAATATTAGCCACATTTAAATCCAGACTCAAAACTCTGCATTTACTGAATGAACACTGTGCTACGTCCGAACTGATTGCACTGTATTTTATGTATAATCATTTTCTATCTTTAACTGTTTTAAATTAAGTTTAAATCAATGTCTAAGTCATTTTAAAATGTTTAAGTTCCCTGTTTTATTGTTGCGATTATTTTTTATGGCTATTTTACTTTATTTTATGTTAAGCACTTTGAATTACCATCGCGTTTGAAAAGTGCTATATAAATAAACTTGCCTTGTCTTGCCTTCATTTTATATATACAATTTTATATCTATAATTGTATTTACTTACTATTTTAATATTTTTAAATTACTTGAATTGTTCATATGAAAATAAATGAATAAATAAATACTACCACAATGTATAAATATTTTATAATTTCAAATAAATACAAAGAAAAAAGCAGAGTTATAAATACTACATATATTATATAAAATTATGGGCCATTTTACATTTTGTTACATTATAGCAGAGTATATTAAAGACAGTACATACATACTACAATATCTAATTATCTTATATTTTAAATATTTAAAGAATAAAAAACAAAACTATATTTTATATTATATAAAATTAAGACCTATTAAGACCATTTAACTATTTTGTATTGTGATATTATATACATTTTTAAGCACATTTCTCTCCAAAACCCTCATTACTGTAATGCAAAAAACATCTGTACAGAAAATATTCTCTTGCAAAAATTAATTTTAAAAGATTAGCATTAAAGGTGATGTCAATGCCTTTTTGTAGGCCTTTTTTATTTTAGGTTGTACTTGGGCTTTTTCTTGACAGTTTTAATGAGATTCATCCAAATACATAATCTGAGTCAATGCAAAAATGCTCTTACCCATGGGACCTATTGGACCAGGCTCTCCTCTCTGTCCAACACCGTCCTCTCCCTTTTCACCTCTCGCACCTCGATCACCTGGGAAAAAAAGAGAAAGTGTGGGGAGTTTTTTTTTTTTTTTTTTTAAAGTTTAACATCAAATATCAAGTAAAGTAACAATCTGAAATTAGCTTTGCAGTACCTTTAGGACCAACTGGACCTCTGGATCCTTCTGCTCCATTTTCTCCAGGTATTCCAGACTCTCCAGGTGGACCTTGTCGGCCAGGAGATCCATCTTTACCTACCGGACCAGGTGGACCGGGGCGGCCAACTGAGCTCTTGATATGTGCAGGTTGCATTTGAGCCATGAGGTAAGCTAACTTAGCTGTGGAAATCAATGGGAATCTTAGGAAATGTAAAAAGACACAATAAAATAAGTCAAAAACATCTTTGCCAAATGAATCTCACCATCCAACTGTTTGGAGAGTTCCTCCTGAATGAGCCGCCGCATTTGTTCCAGTGATGGCGCCTCACCCTTAAAACACATCGAATTGACATCATGCTCTTTATAATATCATTAGTGTCACACACTTTCCATTAAAAATACTAAAGCAAACTCACTCTGTGACCTGGGAGACCCGGCTGTCCTGGAGAACCAGGGGATCCAGAGGGACCCACTTCCCCTGGGGGTCCCGACATGCCCATCATTCCTGTGTGACCCTTCCTGCCGGGAGCCCCAGGGTTACCCGGAATGCCCGGATCACCAACAGGTCCTTTGTCTCCTTTTATTCCATTATCACCCTACAAGAACGAGGAACACAGTAAGTTCTGATTTGATTTGAGAGGCACATATGTGGATGGATGGATTGAAGGATGGACCGACACCTTTTCTCCTTTATGTCCTCTGTCTCCTGGTTTTCCTGACATGCCCTAAAATAAAAATAAAAATACATGGTTAGCTGAAAAATTATGAAAAAGTGTTGATATAATATTAATGAACCATCACTCACTTGTTTGCCCTCTGGGCCAATTGGACCAGACGGACCCTGAGGGAAAAACACAAGTGTAAATATAGACAAGCAGACAGCAAAAACCCTTCATATCCACTTAGGACTGAGTGCTTTCAGCTTCTATAGATTTACAAGGCTTGTTTGTACAAGTATAAAAGCTTAACTTTACTAATTAAACTGAGTCCCAAAGCAACATCTCCACTCACCGATGGCCCTTTTGGACCTGGGAAGCCGGGTAATCCTGGGCTCCCTGTTTCACCTTTGTGTCCTGGCTGACCCTGAAACATGATAAAACAAAGTGATCATTTGCATTAATGAAATGTATTACCTAGGTGGTAGAATTATTGTTTATTATTATTATTATTAATAGGTTTAAAGTTCAGGCTGATATATAGACATATAACTTTGTGAGTGTAAAAATTAGTAAAAAAAATGTAAAGGCTTTATTTGAACTAAAATACACTACATTCAAACAGAAATATTGTGACATAGTATTACAATTTATAAATAACTTTTCTATTTTAATATATTGTAACATGTAATTGATTCTTACTGTGGCAAAGCTGAATTTTCATCAGCCATTTACTCCAGTTTTCAGCACAACATTAAAATGGAAAATGTATTATTATTATTAATGTTAAAATAGTTGAGCTGATTAACACGGGTATATCTGTGGAAATCGTGATACTTTTTTCAGGATTCTTTGATGAATATAAAGTCAGAAAGAACAGCATTTATTTTAAATGTGTTAAAGTGTATGTCTTTACTGCCACTGCTGATTAATTAAAAATAGCTTAAATATGTGCAAATTATTATCTGGAAAGAAAAATATTTAGTTTCAAACAAGTCAAGACACAATTTTTTTAGCATTACGTTATGACATTTTTTTAGAAAGTAGAATTAAATTCTGCTGATTTGTTTTACATCATTACTATTATCTTTATTTCTTTAATAGACATGTTTAATTTTTTCTCCAAAATGTTCCTTCTGTGCCCCCCCCCCCAGAGATTAATTAATATATTAAGCTCACATTAATAGACAAACAAGCAAGATGTGCAAAAATGGATGTAAATGTAGATCTCAGTCCATTAAACCATGTGGCCGTGCATATTGACATGCTACTTTGAAACTTACAGGATTTCCCTGAGATCCAGGCTTGCCTGCTTGTCCAGGTTCTCCAGGCTGACCCTAAAAATACAAAAACCCAGTGACCCAACAGAATAATCACACGGGTGCTGTTTTGTTTTGTGATTTAATTGCTTCATTAAAAGCCTCCTCACGGGTTCTCCTCGTGGTCCTCTCATGCCCTCTGGCCCCGGTGGTCCGGTGTTACCCTGGGCGAAACAAGTACACCAATTAAAACCCAACACCATCTGCTCACAGCGGTCAGGTTTACAGTGACCTCTGCACAACACAGATTGCATTTACTCACGTCTTTCCCAGGTGGACCCCCGCGTCCAGAAACACCCTGTTTCCCATCTTCGCCCTAATATGACATGACAGCATTTATTAAACAGAGCCCATGAAGTTTCTGCATGATTTAGGGAGCATGCATTAGTCCTGTAGTTCCCCATCTCTGAATACTGGATGTATCTCTGGGCATGCATTTTAATTGCCATTAACCAACCTTTGACCCTGGTGGTCCTGGTTCCCCTCTGTGACCTTTGAAACCCTGGAAAAACAAAGAAACAAAGATGTGAACATTTCAGTCTATAGGTACAGGTAATAAAGTAACACTTTAGATTAGGCAACACATATTCCTTATTAACTAAGAGTTTCAATAAACTCCTAATTTACTGATTTTTGATAATAAGTAAAGTAGTTGTTGCAGTAGTTATGTTTGGGTATTTGGTAGGGTTAAGGGACCTTCTATAATATGGTCATGCAGAATAGGGCATTAATATATGCTTTATAAGTGCTAACAAACAGCCAATGTGCTAGTAATATGGATGCTAATCAGCAATTAGATAACAGTGATTAATTTTCCCTAATCTAAAGTGTCACTGATTAAAATATAATTGTGCATTTTTGTTTATAACAGCCCTGGCAGTCTAGATTTATACAGAAAATCATCTGTAATCACGTCACTCACAGGCATTCCTCTGAGCCCGTCTCTTCCTGGTGGTCCTGGCTCTCCCTGTTTACCCTGAAAAAGAAAAGTAAAATGATCATGTTTTTACATTGTTTCTGTATATACAGAACTAAGTATTGTTAGGATGCTGGCATGCATGCAGAACATCCGACTCATACCGGCTCTCCTGTTTCTCCTTGCCTTCCATCCTTTCCAGGTTTACCCATCAGGCCCTTCAGCACAGAATATGAAGTATCAGGCAGTGTGTAGGTAACAATATAGCATGATGGAGTTATTAAACTTGTTCTTCAATTACACTGACCCAAAACTTTAGTGTCAGTAAGATTTTCTTTGGAAATAAATTAAATACATTTATTTAGCAAGGATGCACTAAACTGATCAAAAGTGACAAGAAATACTTTGCTGTTGTTTTATTCATCAAACAATATTAAATTAAAATCATGGATTCCACAAAATTATTAAGCAGCACAACTATTTTAAACATTGATAATAATACGAAAGGTTTCTTAAGCACTAAATCAGCACATTATAATGATTTCTGAAGGATAATGTGAAACTAAAGACTAGAGCCACAGCTGCTGAAAATTCACCTTCGCATCACAAGAATATATTACATTTTAAATTATATTCAAATAGAACACTTATTTTGAACTGTAGTAATATTTCTCAATATTTATATTTTACTGTGTTTTTGAGCAAATAAATGTAACCTTGGTGAGCATAAGAGACTTCTTACAAAAAACTTTTTAAAGGGGTCATCGGATGCAAAATTCACTTTACAAGTTGTTTGAACATAATTGTGTGTTACAAGTGTGTGAACACATCCATGCAGCTTCATCTACAGAAGAAGTGGTATAAGATTTTTTTTTATGAATCTTTGCAAACTGCCTTTCCTAATAATGTACTAGTTAGCTAGTTTCAGTACAGTAAAGTAAACAGTACTGCTCGTCACCCCACAGAAGAGAGGGGCGGGGTCATCAGAGCTCATTAGCATTAGCAACATGGACTAAAAAACGGCTTCCTGAAAACAGAGCTGATTTTGACAGTGTAAAAATTGCTTTTTTACACTACCATTGAGAACTTTTTACCAAAGTATGTTATAAAATTGTAATTAATACCCTAAATAATCATATCAACTTGTGCAAAATGGGCATCCGATGACCCCTTTAAAATTTTACCAACCCCAAACTTTTGAAGCATAGTGTATTTCTACTAAACAAATGTACAGACATTTTTTTATATATGAAATTACGCACCATTAGACCTAGAAGACCAGGTGGTCCCTGAATTCCCTGAAGTCCTTCTTTACCCTGGTAAAACACATTCAGTTATCAATAGCGTGGCTGGATTCCAGTCTTGCAATCCATCCAACTAATACACATTCAAATGACCAAACAAAAAACTTTAGCCTTGCCTTTTCTCCAGGAGCTCCAGATGGTCCGATAGGTCCCGGGTTTCCATCATTACCCTATTGATACAGCAAGATGTAAGATTTTTCGGAAACACTTTATTTTAGGGTCTCTTAACTAGTTGCGTAATAGCATGCATATTACTAGAATATTATCAATTTATTAGTACTAATTAAAAATATTAATGCCTTATTCTATATGACCTTATTCTACATCCCCAATCCTACCCAATACCTAAACTTAACAACTACCTTACTAACTATTGATAAGCAGCTAATTAGGAATTTATTGAGGGAAAAGTCATAGTTAGTAGTGAATTAATGTTCCCTATTGTAAAGTGTTACCAATTTTTTCCAGTATTGCTATACAGTATGAATATAATTGTGAATGAGCATTTTAAAATACTCACAGGCTGACCCATAGCTCCTGCGGCCCCTGGATAACCAGGAGGTCCTGGGGGACCCTGAGAAAATACGAATCAATGAGAGAAAGATGTGGTATACTGATAAATAATCATGGTATGTCAAATTTAATATGTATTATATGTATATTCAGCCTATTTATGATGAAAATGGTAGGCTGACAGTACCTTTTCACCTTTATCTCCAGGTGCTCCTGAAGGACCTCTGTCTCCTTTGACCCCCTGAAAATGGAACCAAATATAAATGTTTATTATACAAAACATTTCCAAGCGAAGAGTATAAAGGTCATGTAGTGATGACATGCATTTGATATATAAATGGCTAGTGAACCTATTATTGTGATCAATGAGACAAGGTTGTTTGAAAGTGAACTGGTTTGTAGACTTGAAGAACATGCATTTGTAATAAGTGTATTTGTCATCAACATTCTAACCTTGGCTCCATCAGCACCAGGTGAACCTGCAGGCCCTGTTGGTCCAGGAGGACCCTGCCAAAGCAACCAGTTGATTAAATGTTCATTATTCTATTCATTAAACTTCAGTTTCCTATTCCATTAAGTTTAAAGATGAAAGTGAGAGTTTGATTTCTTAATCATGCTCTCTCACCGCATATCCATCCTGTCCGTTTTTCCCAGGTGGTCCAGTATGACCTGTTTCACCTGTAGGTCCTGGCATTCCTGGTTGTCCAGCTGGTCCAGGGGGGCAATCTGAACAAATGTCCTGGGAAACAGAGAAAGGCAAAGTTACAATCTTAGGATGAATGGATAAACGTTTGGATTATTAGATGGATTGAGGTTTTGGTTAATGAATGAATGGATGACTGGATGGATGGAAGGATAGTTGGATGGATGAAGGGTTGGTAGTTTGGATGGACGTTAGATGGAGGTGTAAACTGATGGATGGATGATGGAGTGATGGATGATGGATGGATGGATGGATGGATGGATGGATGGATGGATGGATGGATGGATGATGGATGGATGGATGGATGGATGGATGGATGGATGGATGGATGGATGGATGGATGGATTGGATGGATGGATGGATGGATGGATGGATGGATGGATGGATGGATGGATGGATGGATGGATGGATGGATGGATGGATGGATGGATGGATGGATGGATGGATGGATGGATGGATGGATGGATGTGATGGTGGATGGATGGATGGATGAATGGATGGATGGATGGATGACAATGGATGGATGGATGGATGGATGGATGGATGGATGGATGGATGGATGGATGGGATGGATGGATGGATGGATGGATGGATGGATGGATGGATGGATGGATGGATGGATGGATGGATGGATGGATGGATGGATGGATGGATGGATGGATGGATGGATGGATGGATGGATGGATGGATGGAGGGTCGGTTGGATGGATAGAGGGCTGGATGGAGGTTTGAATTGTTGTAATAATAGATGGCTGGATGGATGGGTGGAGGTTTGGATTGTAAGATGGATGGAAGAATGGATGGATGGATGAATGAATGTATTATTGTGTGATTAGATAGCTAGAAGGATGTTTGGATGGACAAATCGATGGTTGGATGGAAGCATGGTTGGAGGTTTGGATTGTTAGATGGATAAATGGATGGATGCAGAGTTGGTTGGTTGGATGTATGGATGGATGGATAGAGGGTTGGATGGAGGTTTGACTTATTTAATGGATGGATGGAAAGGATGACTGTATGACTGAATGGATGCATGGCTGTTACCTTCAGGTTCAGATCAGAAATGTCTGCAGCTTTTCCCTAAAAAAGTTAAGAAACAAAAATCCACAAAAAAAAGTTAATAAATAATTTATGCATCCATCAGCAGTAGGTGAATATTAATAGTGTCAACTGATTTTATATTTAAATGGCGAACAGATATCACTCACTGGTTCTCCAGGAGAGCCCTTCTCTCCAGGTCTTCCTGGTAAACCCTGCAAGTAGATACAAACACACACACATTCATGAACCATGACTGCTGCTGCTGATACTCACCACAGGAAAAACACATTCAATCCTTGTTAGTCACAAACTGACACTGAATCCCCGAGACGACTTAACTGTGATCCACAGCAGTGCAGTGAAACCGGTTTAGTTCTACATCATGACTGGAGATTGAAAAGTAAAGCTCCTCATTGTCATTGTACAGATAAAATAAAATTAGTGCTAATGTGTTTTTTTGCATGTTGCTAGAGTGTTCCGTAGTACAATAACAAATCCTTAACTATTAATATGCAATATTAATAGCAACACTTGCATTAGTGAGCATCAGTAAATTTAGCAGATCATCAAAATCTGTAAAATGGACCAATTATGGTGACAAATCTTGTTCATTTTATCCAATAAAATGTTCTCTGGAATGAGAATATCAAATCTCCCTTAATTATAACTACAACCTGATTAGCATTAGCATGTAGCTAATTGCAGGCTGTCTGTGTGTCTTTGGTTGTGTGCTGTAAAGTTTTGAAAAGACATTTAAAAGTACTGATGCAAATCAAAACAACCTGATGTACCCATGTCTATGATTCTCTTATCCCTTCGCTACTGGTGTAGCATATAAATCTTACATTGTGTCCAGCGGGTCCCTGTGGTCCGCTCACTCCTGGAGGTCCTCTCAAACCCTGAATATCAAACATGACATGTCACTTAAGGTTGTTCTGTGAGCGTCTGTCTCATTTGAAAGTGATATAAATATGAGCAGATTGTTTACCGCTAGTCCTGGTGGCCCTGCAGGTCCGGGAGGCCCCTGAGAAAGACACAGAATATCAATCAGATGTGAGATAAAGACATTTTCCTCTGCGTTCCTCTTCAAATCCATAAGCAAAAAAGACACTAAAGAGGGTCTAAAATACTGTAAATGTAAAAGTCACATAGGCTTTCACATTACAGTATGTGTGCTTTTACAGTATATGCATGTGCTTTTAAATATGTGTGTTTGTCTATGCATATGACATCTGTTTGCTTTAGTTTAACCAGTTGCGCTGGTTTCAATCCCCTTTCCATAATCACAGCAAATTAAAAAGGTAAGTTTTTGGCCATGTGGTAATTCTGAAGTCAAATGAGTTACTAACACTAACATGTGAAAATGACTGCATTTTGATTGGATATTGCAATGGCAAGATGAGCAGATAAACAGCCATATGACTGAGTTTTGTGTGTGTGTGTGTGTGTGTGTGTGTGTGTGTGTGTGTGTGTGTGTGTGTGTGTGTGTGTGTGTGTGTGTGTGTGTGTGTGTGTGTGTGTGTGTGTGTGTGTGTGTGTGTGTGTGTGTTTGTTTCCATACATCGGGTCCAGTGGTTCCCTCTCCCGGTGGTCCTCTGTTTCCTGGCATACCCTGCATTCCCTGGGGACCAGGTAAACCCTGAAACACAAAATAAAAAGGGATTAACATGAAAGAATAAACAGCATTCCAATACAAAGATGATAGCTCTGTGTATTGCTGTATAAGATTTGCTTACTATTTTTTTCCCTCAATATTAACTCTTATTTGCATATATATTGTAATGCAAATCCAGATGGATGGATGGATAAACAGTGTCTCTCTTCCGCGGCTTGCTATGCTTTCAACTCGTTTTTTTAGTCTCGAGCAAGAGACTTTACGACATTCACGTTATATGATTTGACTAATTTTTACATGGAAAGGGTGACAGCACCGCATTACAATAAATTATCATTCATGTTTTCATAACCACTGGCCAAATTCAAAAACAAAACAAAAATGAAATCATCTTTGAGAGCAAGGGGGCCCCCTGGTGTTTCGGGGGCCCTACGCAGCTTGCGTATTCTGCGTATAGGGAGGATCGGCTCTGCCACCACCCCTTCAACCTCTGCAGAAATGCTGGCAGCACTTATACGTCTATTTCCCAAACCCAACCTCTGGATATGACGCTGAGCATGTGCACTCAACTTCTTTGGTCGACCATGGCGAGGCCTGTTCTGAGTGGAACCTGTCCTGTTAAACCGCTGTATGGTCTTTTTACTTTTGGCCAACTTTTGGCCACCGTGCTGCAGCTCAGTTTCAGGGTCTTGGCAATCTTATTATAGCCTACGCCATCTTTTTTAGCAACAATTCTTATTTTCAGATCCCCAGGGAGTTCTTTGCCATGAGGTGACATGTTGAACTTCCAGTGACCAGTATGAGAGAGTGAGAGGGATAACACCAAATTTAACACACCTGCTCCCCATTCACACCTGAGACCTTGTAACACTAACGAGTCACATGACACCGGGGAGAGAAAGTGGCTAATTGGGCTCAATTTGGACATTTTCACTTAGGGGTGTACTCACTTTCGTGGCCAGTGGTTTAGACATTAATGGCTGTTTGTTGAGTTATTTTGTGGGGACGGCAAATTTGACACTGTTATACAAGCTGTACACTCACTACTTTACATTGTAGCAAAGTGTCATTTCTTCAGTGTTGTCACATGAAAAGATATATTAAAATATTTACTAAAATTTGAGGGGTGTACTCACTTCTAGATAGATAGATAGATAGATAGATAGATAGATAGATAGATAGATAGATAGATAGATAGATAGATAGATAGATAGATAGATAGATAGATAGATAGATAGATAGATAGATAGATAGATAGATAGATAGATAGATAGATAGATAGATAGATAGATAGATAGATAGATAGATAGATAGATACAGCAAAATTGGGAAATACTAATTTAATTTAAAATTGTAAATAAAAAAGGTAATTTATTAATATGATGACAAAGCTGAATTTTCAGAAGCCATTTGTCCAGTCTTCAATGTCATCATTCTAGTATGCTGATTTGGTCCTCAAGAAAATGTATTTTTATTGTCAATATTGAAACAATTATGCTGATTAATATTTTAGTGGAAACAATGATACTGTTTTTTGGGATTCAGATTTTTTTGATGAAAAGAATGTTCAAAAGATCAAGTTTTATTTAAAATAGAAACCTTTTATAACATTATATATATTTGTACTGTCACTTTTGATCAATTCCTTGTTGAATAAAACTAATTTCTTTGAACAGACTCTTTTGAAAAGGAGTGTGTATCTAGGATTTATTAAGCCTTATTTACAGTATATAGCACTGATTGCTAAAGTACAGTAGTACAATTACATATCTGGTACTTCTCCCGAGGAAAACTTCTCTGGCTCTCTGAAATTTCAGTAAAATCATCACATAAATAAATGCAGTAATTCAGCTTTTGCCCCTGGGGAACACACACCTGCTTATGATAAAAATGCCTAAAAAGACCTTTCATACTGATGAAAGACAAAATGAAGTCTGACTCTTTCTTTTAACAAGAAACAACTTGTGCAAGAAGTTTCATTACCTTCAATCCGGGAGGTCCGGGTGGACTCGGAGGTCCAGAATCACCCTGTAAATAAAGAAAGCAGATTACTGCTGTGATGCTACTTTCTCTATTTTCACTCTATTTCCATTCTCTCCACAAGGTCGAATGCAGTTTATTTTTATGAAGGGTTATTTTATCCCAAGAGTTTTGAAGTCATATGACAGCTTTGTGAGACAAACAGAATACCATTTAAGTCATGTCTCATTGAAAATCAACAATAATGTTTGATTTGGTGTTAATGATACAACAGACAAAACTTCAGGTAATCACTTTTTGTTAATCACATGTGTTAATGTGCCTGTATGTCTGTTGGAGAGGTTGTAGATGTGTGTGCAGCTGGAAAAATAAGGCATCTGTTGCTATAAAACAATGCCAGTTCCCCAGTCACACCTGCAGCCATGGTCCAATTGACTCATTAGTTTAATGTGTGGTTGTTTTATTCTCCACATGTCAGTGTTTTTAACCACAATCAGCAAATATAAATGGAAAAGTTAGCGTAAATAACTTTCAGATGCTTATTAAATGCAATTTGACATGCTCATGGCAGGAAACTGCAAAACAAGAATGAAACAAACTGCATGCTCTTTTCTTTTAAACCTAATCGTCTAGTAGATTTGAGAATCCACATGGAACATTTTTTATAAATTTTAGCAAAGTAACACTATTCAGTAATATATTTGATGGTATCAACCCGATGAATACATTACCTTTGGTCCCTCTTTGCCTTTTCCTGGCAAACCAATTTCTCCTCTTAGACCAGGCTCACCAGTTGGACCAGTGGGTCCAGGGGGACCATATTTACCAGCATCTCCCTAGAGGGATATAAATAACCATTTTAGACAGGGTGAATTATGATTATGTTCATAATTACATCAACTTGAGTTAGAGTAACTCATAGATGCTTGGTGTAAAATAACACAACATATCCAACAACATATTCACACCGAAAGCTAGACTTGCCAGTTTCTTTTAGTTTTACATTTAGTTTATTAGTTCATTTTCATACCTTCTCTCCTCTCTGTCCAGCAATACCAGGTGGACCGATGCTACCTGGAATACCCTGAAAAACAAACAATATGTCTACACTTGCAAAGACCAAAAAAAAAAAAAATTACAAAATGAGATAATTAGAAGATGGCATGCACCCGTTTACATGAAAAAAAAATCTGGTTAAGGATCTTTGGATGTCTTGAATTTTTCAAGAACGTACCACATTGCCTGGCAGCCCTCGGGGCCCCTGAGGGCCCGTCAATCCGGGCGGACCCTAAAAAGAGTGAAGAGCATGACATTAAAAAGTTCTGAAAACAAACAAAAACATCATGTGTTATAAGAAGACAAACTCACTGGGTCTCCGTGTCTCCCTGCCTCTCCTTTTTCACCAGAATCACCATTAGGGCCCTGTCCACACAAACAAGAGAAAGATATCAGACAGTCGTGTGTGGAATATAGAAGAAACATCACTGACTTTCTCACAGATATGACGTTACAGGATTAACAATGATCATCATATTCAGTAGACTGTCTCATGCGAATGAAAGCAAGTCAGATGCATTGAAAAACAGCTGCTTAAGATGATGTTTCTGGTTTACCGCAGGTCCCGTTTGTCCTCTGAATCCCTGCTCTCCAGGAAGTCCTCTTTCACCCTGGAAATGTCAGAGAATGGAGCTAATCGGATACATTTTAGTAAAAGGTCTGCTATAATGCCTAAAAACACATTCAAATTGTAGGATAAAGAATAGTCCACTTTCATGTCATTGCAAATCAAATACCAAACAAATGCCTATACTATGGAAGTCAACAGGACCTGAAACATGTTGGTAACCAACATTTTTCTAAAATCTTCTTTTGTGTTTCACAGAAGAAAGTCATACAAGTTTTAAAACAACATGTATACGACCGAATTTTAACTAACACTTTAACATTTGTCATTTTTTTCTATGTTAAAAGCCTTTCTTGTTCATTCAGTCATGGTGACTTTGTAAACTCCTTTCACAAAGTTTACACTGCGCTCCAGAAATGAAACCTGGCTCTCTTTTTAGATGTTGTCAGGGCAGTTTATCTAGCAGAAATGATTACAGTTGGCTAAACTAGTGAGAACTGCAGTAATTCAAGAGAGATTTCTCATTTCACACTAATAAATTCAGATGAGAGCAGATACATCATCGTAGCAAGCTTGCCTGTGTTTGTGTAAATGATGCATCGCTTGGTGTCTGGACTATTTTAGTAGATGAGAGCTTTCATGAACTATATTTTTAAATGTGTATAATATAACATAAAACAATAAAATACCTAATAATATAGTATAATACTGTATAAAATAACGCAATATACCTTGAGCAGTAGCCCCGGAAAAAGTATATTGGAATGAGAGGGCTGAAGATTGGACATGATGTCAATAAATATGAAGTGACCTTATGAGTTATTAATTAGCCCAAACTGTTAATTAGCCCAAATAGTTTTCAGTCTTGTTTTATAATTTATATTCATCAGCCAAACTTTCACCTTGATATTTGTGACCTTGGACTACAAAACCAGTCTTAAGTCTCTGGGGTATATTTGTAGCAATAGCCAAAAATACATTGTATGGGTCAATTTATTTTATTTTATGCCAAATATCATTAGGACAGTAAATAATGTTCCATGAAGATATTTTGTACATTTCCTACTGTAAATATATCAAAACTTAATTTTTGATTAGTAATATGCATTGCTAAGAACTTCATTTGGACAACTTTAAAGGTGATTTTCTCAATATTTAGATTTGTTTGCACCCTCAAGTTCCAGATTTTCAAACAGTTGTATCTCAGCCAAATATTGTCCTATAATAAAAAACATACATATATGGAAACCTTATTGTATAAATCTCAATTTTGGAAAACTTGACCCTTATGACTGGTTTTGTGGTCCAGGGTCACATTTATACAGTAAACTGATGTTCTGTGCAGATGTGGTTGAGTTGTCTGGCATTTTGGACTTATTTGCTTTATTTTATCTTTTAATATTTATTAGACAAAAGATCAAATATGCAAAAAAAGAAGCTCATTTTGGATGTGTCAAAACCAAAATGTCAACGATTTAGCATCAATAATTCATAATTATTATTTTTAACAGCTCCAGTAAATATGTATATAACACATTGTGTGGTCCTTTGTTCTATATTAATGCATGATCAGCTTCCTGCAATAGCACTAATCTGTGTATAGATGTTCTGGATCTGCTTTTTTAATAGCTTGCAATTTTTTCCTATAGCGAAATGCTGGTTTTAATGTGAGCCAACAGAGGTACATAATATCAGCTGACGGGCTGCCATGCCCCTGATCTTCAGGTTTATTAATAGTTCCTTATGCAACACTGAATCCCTTAAAATCTGTTGTCAGCTAATGCGTAAAACACTGGAAATGCTCAGAAATGAAATGCACATATTTCACTGTTCCTCCTTTGCAGGTGGATTTGCCTCATGATTCTTAAAACTGACAGAAGACTTCATTACGAATGCACCAGTGACAGTAACATAATGCTATAAATGAAATCATTTTCAGAGGCACAAGAGACTAGTGATACAAACAAACCTGACTCTTACTGCCCTCTTGTGATGGGTTGTACAACCTGCAAGGGTTACTTTATAACATATACAATTCATTTAGAAGTTATATAGAAACAATAAAAGCTCACCATCTCGCCTGGTTTTCCTTGATCTCCTTTCTCACCCTTCTCTCCAGGCTTACCCTAAAGATGAGGTAAAAAAAGTGAATATACATGATTGTAAACCAGGTAAAATATCTGGTTCATTATGATACAATGGCCCCATAAAGTATTTCAGCTGCAGTCACGCTTAAAAATAACTGCATTAAATAACAAAATATCAAACCAAGTAGCATTTAGTTAAGATAATGTTAATAGATACACTCAAAATATTTTTAAACCAATTATTCTTAAAATATGCTATATAACACAAAATATATTTGATTACTCAAAACAAGCTCAAAATCAAGAAAGCACTGATTACTTACCGGTTCACCGGGTTCAGGAATCACATTGGCCACCTAAAGAGAATGAAAACACATCACTGTGAAATAATACTAATGCTATAAATTAAAAGCCAAATTCATCAATAAACAGAGCATCAGCTGAATCAATACGATTAAAAATATACATATATATGAATATGCATCTTCTATGCTCATTTATGTGATGTATTACATCAGATATCAGTTATTATTATTATTATAATAATTACTTAAATCATCTATAATAGTATATTCATATAGTTATATGTTTGTGTACAGTATATGTCAATAATAAGCTGTACTCACATTGCCTGGGACCCCGGCTGGACCCATGGGGCCAATCTCCCCCTGTATGCATGAAAAACAGTAACAGTGAGAGGTTATATCCTGTTAATTATCTCATTAACCACCTCATGCCCTCAGGAAACCATCGCTGACAGTTTAATCCTGAATGTGTGAAACCTACAGCAACCCAAGGTCAAAAACTGCTTCTCTGAGCCTTCTTTACTGTATAACGCTGTCATGTTGATACAGAACATGTCATTACACAGATGTGACTTGTAAGCAATTGTGCATTTAAACCAAACGAGTCTTAAGAATAGTTTAGTCGTATTAAATAATCATAACTATGAAATAACTTTACACACTACTGTTCAATAATAGCTGTCATGTTCTTAAAATAAATCTCTCATTCTCACCAAAGCTGCAGATTTATCTAGATTTATCAAAAATCCAGTACATGAACATTGTGAAATATTATAACATTTTAAAGGAACATTCATCCGAAATCATTTTAATATGCTGATTTGCTGCTCAAGAAACATTTCTTATTATTATCGATGTTGAAAACTGTAGTGCTGCTTAATATTTTTGTGTAAACTGTGCATCTTCAGGATACTTTGATGAACAAAGCATTTATTTGAAATAGAAATCTTCTGTAACATTATAAATGTCTTTACTGTCACTTTTGATCAATTTGTTTTTTGTGTGTGTTTAACGCCATTCCAGCTTCTGTGACTATTTCCATGATGAGAAATGTTATGGCTAAATTATATCGTTTTTATAATACATTTTTGCTAAAAACTCCAAAACTGTATTTGGCTTAACTCTGTTAAAAATCTCTTCAAAAGAGTTAACTGAATAAAAAAGGTTTCTCAAAGAGTTAAACCCAGCACAATCTAATAAAACAACGGGATTCGTCAAAGAGAACATGTTGGATGATCTCATGTCGTCTCATACTTCAGAATAAACAAATCACTGTTTTTATTTTTTCTACTTTCTCTTGTCTCTCACCTTGTCTCCTTTCTCTCCTTTCGAGCCAGTAGGACCATCTCTTCCTCTCTCCCCCTACAAGAGCGATGGATAAACTGGCATTAATACGATTACAAGATTCATCTGTATCATGCAGATTATAATTCCTTATTTTGCTCACAATCTTTGTAATTAAACATAGTCTGAACATGTTTTTATGAGAAGCACCCAAGTGAATATATGATGGTCCTCAAAGTAGTAGTTTGTCTATTGATTCTATTAATCAATAAAACATCTCATTTTGACTTCACACCAGTAATATCCATTTAGTTCTGTCTTACTTGGCCTCCTCTCTCTCCTTTGGGTCCCATTGTGCCGACCTCTCCAGGCAAACCAGTCTCTCCCTGAGACAGAACAAGACACAAAGAGAAAGAGAGTTGTGTCATTCTGTCAAGGCTCTGTCAAGACTGATTGAAGTTTTACTTCCCGTACCCGTTCACTAGGAGGTCCTCGTGGTCCTGGAGGGCCTTCATCTCCCTGAGAGAGAGAAACTGGCATTGGTGACCAAAAAATTGGATATCCATACCAGATCTTAAATTACTAGCCCCCGCCACCCTTTACCTTCGGCCCTGGTTTACCAGGGAAGCCGTCCTGTCCGGGTTCTCCTCTTTGCCCCTAAATGGAAATACAAAATAATTAAAAACAGACTGCAGTGCTAACATAAACACAAATGAAAAGGTCAAAAAGCAGATCTGGCCTTTATATGGGTTTATAAATGATGAAGTTCTGCCTCCACAGAACTGAGTTCACAGTTTGCCTCATTAAAACAGCTCTAACCTTCTCGCCATCGTTTCCAGGGAAACCATCCAATCCATCTTTTCCTGCCAGGCCCTGGAAAGAAAATTACCATCATCGTTTCACGTTTTTTGCACTAAAATGAGCATTGAGTTAATAAAGCAACAGATTATTAGAGTGTGTGGACAGTGTGTTTGAGTTCTCAGGGTAAAGTCTCACTGGTTTTCCCGGTTCTCCTGGTTTTCCTGAGAAGCCGATTTCACCAGGTAATCCCTGTGAGAACAAACAGATGAATTTAATATCATCTGCTACTATTATGTGGCTCTATTCAGTTTGCAAATAAAAACAATTGAAAATGTATTATTTTGGTGCATGGAAACTTACTGGAGGTCCTGTTTGTCCAGGGCTGCCTGGAGGTCCAGGAGGCCCTTGAGGACCCTAAAAAAAGAAAACACAAAAATAAACAACTGAGATGTTGAAATTTGACATTCAATTGATTTTAATAGCTTTCTTTAATGAATGCGTTCACGTTTTTTCTTTTAACAATATTGTGTTATTAATATATAAGATCACTGCATGTGATTCTACCAGAAACTGTTTTTAAATCTGATTAATGTTTGTCCCTCTGGTAACCACTAGAGTTCACTGTTACTCTAAGAGGCTTTTTTCATTAAAATAATAATGTTGACAATGCCTTATAGTCCGTATAGTCTGAGAATGCCGTATAAAACTATTTTTGCATAGCAAATCAAGTTTCCATATGCACGAAGTAAGTAAAAGACCTACTATTTGTTCAAATATTTACTGCTGCATTCTGCCTTAAAATACATACTGTAAGCAGTATGTTATTGTTCCATTCTAAACATAAAAACACACTTGTCAGGAAAAATAAAGAGTGAAGAGCTTGACTCAGACGAAGAATGAATGTTCTGCTGGTTCTTACAGGTGGTCCTGGAAGACCATCAACTCCTGGCAATCCTGCATCACCTTTTTTACCCTGGAGAAACAAAGATGATGTCTCGTGAGTCTATGTTAGGTAAAAGTGAAATCAAGCAGATAAGAAATAAGGAGATATTTTATACAAAAAATATTAATAAAAAATCAAAATAATAATTAAAAAATCCAAACATTTTTACTGCATTTTGTAATTAAAGCAATAACTATTATTTAAAATAAACAGAGAAAATAAGACATATGGAGTAACGAGATATTTTATAAAATATATTTGTTTGTTTAAATCGCTTGGTCTGATTGATAAAATAAGACTTTTTTTCCAATTCAAAATGATCCCTTTTAATTATAATTTTTTTTACAATACATTTTGTTGTTAAATTATATATATTGGTGCACTTTTAAAAATATATACTGAGTATATATATAAATATATATATATACAATATTAATAATACTAGGAAAAAATGAAACCCATGTGAGAGGTCAGGTAGATTTCATGATCTTTCTATCTGACATCTATAGTGACTCCATGAATGAAACCTGGCTTCCATCCATCAGAGGCACCTAGCAAGGGTTGCACTGTCCTCTGCTTGACAAACAGAAAACCACACTTATGGTCATTTTGTTCTGTTCAGTTCAATAGTCAATAGAAATTATGTATGTATGTACTGTAAGCAACAATATTTAAGATCTTATGAAATATGAAATATCCTGTGTTTATATATTTCAAACATAAACAGGATGCCGGGGCCAAACATATACTGTAGAAGGGGTCATATTTTACATTATAAAAAAAGCCAGCAGCCTATTTTTATCATCAGTCACAAACTATGATTTGCAACTTCCTATTGCATAGCTAGTTCGTTTTAGGGATATGTTCAATCCAGAGAACACTTGCATATAGTCTCAAAACTTTTAGACGCTGACTAAATGCCCCAAAAATACAATTTTGATTAGGAATTTGAAGATGTTTGTTCAGGAAATTCAGTCACTGGTGTGGTAGAACGTGCTAACAATTTTGAAAATTGAGAACCAATGCCTTCGATGGCCAAGTTCAGTGTGTCATGTGGTATATTTGAAATGATCAGATTTAAGATCATGATAAATGTCAGTCTGTTTCCCACCAGTTAGATTCAAAAAGTAATTTAATTTAAATTGTAATCACATTTTTGATGTACTGCTATTATACTACTATGTACTGTGTACTACTAGTATATTAACATTTTGAATTAACTTTCATTCTTACTTTAAATTTTTAATTACATTTTAGTTTAACTCATGGCAATTTTTGTGCTTTTGTCATTTTTATTACTTTTTGTCTAAATAGTTTTTAAATAAATAAATAAATAATTTTATTTAAGTAATTCTGGTACTTCAATTAAACCTGAAATATACTAGTCGACATTTGAAGTGGATCAAAACCTTTCATTAAAACTTCAAATGTTGACTACTGTATATATAGCTGTTTTTGTAAAATTATTAAAATGAAAAAGTTTATTGAACACTGGGGGGGGGGGGTACATTTAACATATAAAGGTTTTATAGCATATAGTAAGAATATGCAGCTCATACTCAAGGAGGAAAAAAACTCCTCAGTTTTACTCAGAGGCTCAAGAAAGAAAGAAAGAAAGAAAGAAAGAAAGAAAGAAAGAAAGAAAGAAAGAAAGAAAGAAAGAAAGAAAGAAAGAAAGAAAGAAAGAAAGAAAGAAAGAAAGAAAGAAAGAAAGAAAGAAAGAAAGAAAGAAAAGGGACCATGCACAATTTTAACATATTTCCAATGCATTGTAGCAGATTTAGCCAAAGGCTATCTGCTGTCCTTTTCTGTCTAGATATTAAACTTAAGAATTCCATAAAGTGTTCATCTCAAAATATTACTAACAATATAAAAGTAATGTACCACAACCTGAAGCGGGACGTTGTTAGAATTACATTAAAATACCGTTTGGTTGTTAAAAAAGTATAGACTGTTAATAAGATGACAGGAGGCATGTAATAGATCATGTAAAACGTTTTTTTTGATCATGTTGATAATTTTGAGGCCTTGGCATTTTTCATATCAAATGATACAGTAAGCTTTATAGAGTTATTTAACTTATTTCATGTAAATTGGTATGGCAACATTTCTAATTTTCATTTACAGTAGTTTGAGTTTTTCATTTAGTATTTATATTGTATTTTGTTTCAATTAACAAAACTGTCTTAAATAGCTTTAGTTATCAATAACAACACCATGCTAAACATCTTTTGTGGATCACAGGAAGAAGGAAGTCACATTGATTTGGTACAACATGAGGGTGAATAAATAATGACAGCATTTTCATTTTAAAACTAAACTTTTTCTGTTTGCTTGCTTGTTCCTTTTTAGAGCTGTCATTCAAATACCATTATTATTTTTGAATTAAGTATTCCGAGAACATTTTAATGATGCTGTTATCTCATCAGTGTGAGGGCATGTGAGAGCATCAGGCCATTTGAACATCTGCTTTCTCTCTTCCTAACGAGCTCCTCGCTTCAATCTGACCCCACAGAGCACTCAAAAACACCAGAACATGCACCGAGATCCGTGCTTTCCAGCCAGTCTCTATGGTTACCACAGATCAGGTTCTAGAACATCTTACATCTCCATTAAAAGCAGCCGAGATGGATTGTTACAATAAAATACAAATGTCCTACCCTTTGTCCGTTCTCTCCCGGCTGACCGGGCAAACCTGGAGGTCCAGGTGGGCCCTGAAGAAAAACAGCATAAACAATAGACTAATTAAAAACAATGAAGTCCACAACAGTAGCAGATAGAGGAAATATGATGCTTCTTATTTTCATAAACAGTCCATGAATGTGATATTTTATGATGTACAGCAGGGGTCAGCAAGTAAGTTTGGCATCGGGCCAAAAAAAAATGTTGCCACTAGATGGCGGTCCAGAACATAGTCGAAGAATAATTTAAGAAATTGATTATCAAAATGCAACTAGAATTGCCTGTGACAGACTGTTACAGTGTCTTTTGTAACTAACTGGTTGTGAGCTGGTACTCCGTGCTACATCCTGTAGATAGCAGGACAGTCATTAACAAAAAGCCACATTTGTGTGGCGGTGTCCAGAAGAGTATGTGAGCGGAGTGGAGCGTCAACAATTTCCCCGCCCCAGCTCCGGGTTCACTGATATCAGAAACACCGCTCTGAGTCTAAAGTATTTCAGTATATTTGAAATATCACAATTCTGTTCATCACGTATATAAAAAAAATTAAATAACAGGAAAGTTTCATAGTGACTTATTGGAACACTAGTGTGCAAACTTTTTTTCCTATACCAGGTCCACAGGACAAGCTAATAACATGGTTCTCAGCAAAATAACAGCTACTTTTTTGCACTCGTCGGATATTTTACCTAGTACATTTGTTTGAATGTGTGAACAAGTGTTGTAGTATTTGTTTAAAGACGAACAAACTAAGAAACTGAGAGGGTCACAATTTCATCGACCCACCTGATTTAAACATTTGTGTTTTAAAGTAATCACAGAGTCTGCAACCAGATGGGAGGAACAGAACAGGCGATCAGGGTTCATGCACACAGACTGAAGTAGTTTAAGTCTTTGTTCATTTTGGCTCACATTTATTGACACCAACCGCTCGGCGTGGCATGGAGGTGATCAGTTTGTGGCACTGCTGAGGTGGTATGAGGTTTCTTTGACAGTGGCCTTCAGCTCATCTGCATTTTTTGGTCTCTTGTTTCTCATTTTCCTCTTGACAATACCCCATAGATTCTCTATGGGGTTCAGGTCTGGTGAGTTTGCTGGCCAGTCAAGCACACCAACACCATGGTCATTTAACCAACTTTTGGTGCTTTTGGCAGTGTGGGCAGGTGCCAAATCCTGCTGGAAAATGAAATCAGCATCTTTAAAAAGCTGGTCAACAAAAGGAATTATGAAGTGCTACCAAATTTCTTGGTAAACGGGTGCAGTGACTTTAGGTTTTCAAAAAACACAATGGACCAACACCAGCAGATGACATTGCACCCCAAATCATCACAGACTGTGGAAACTTAACACTGGACTTCAAGCAACTTGGGCTATGAGCTTCTCCACCCTTCCTCCAGACTCTAGGACCTTGGTTTCCAAATGAAATACAAAACTTGCTCTCATCTGAAAAGAGGACTTTGGACCACTGGGCAACAGTCCAGTTCTTCTTCTCCTTAGCCCAGGTAAGACGCCTCTGACGACAACTGTAGCCAAATTCCTTGACACGTCTGTGTGTGGTGGCTCTTGATGCCTTGACCCCAGCCTCAGTCCATTCCTTGTGAAGTTCACCCAAATTCTTGAATCGATTTTGCTTGACAATCCTCATAAGGCTGCGGTTCTCTCGGTTGGTTGTGTATCTTTTTCTTCCACACTTTTTCCTTCCACTCAACTTTCTGTTAACATGCTTGGATACAGCACTCTGTGAACAGCCAGCTTCTTTGGCAATGAATGTTTGTGGCTTACCCTCCTTGTGAAGGGTGTCAATGATTGTCTTCTGGACAACTGTCAGATCAGCAGTCTTCCCCATGATTGTGTAGCCTAGTGAACCAAACTGAGAGACCATTTTGAAGGCTCAGGAAATCTTTGCAGGTGTTTTGAGTTGATTAGCTGATTGGCATGTCACCATATTCTAATTTGTCGAATTGGTGTTTTTTTTGTTAAATGTGAGCCAAAATCATCACAATTAAAAGAACCAAAGACTTAAACTACTTCAGTCTGTGTGCATTGAATTTATTTAATACACGAGTTTCACAATTTGAGTTGAATTACTGAAATAAATGAACTTTTCCACGACATTCTAATTTATTGAGATGCACCTGTATATGACAAAACACATCTTACAAGAGGTCCAGGCGGGCCGTCAGCTCCTGAGGGTCCTCGTTCACCAGGGATGCCCTTAAAACACAAATACACAGTTATGAGAATGCTCTACAAAAGAGAAGTTTAAGAGTCATCTTCTCAACAGATTGCACACTTACAGTCTCCCCCTTGAGTCCTGCCAGCTGAACCTGAGGAGCAACACAGATGAAGCCGTGAGCAACTCAATACTGCTATTTTACAACATGATTCAATCAATTAATGAATCAAACGTCTTACCGCATTGGCAGGTAACCCAGCAGGACCTTGTTCACCCTATCAGCAAACACAGCGTTATTAAACAGTGCTTTGATGTTCTGTGTGTTAAACCAGAGTGGAATTGTCTGTACTGCGAGTTACAATATCTGATAAAGTACTATTTGTCATTTCCTTTGGGAACGAGTTCCTGAAAGTGTGCCGGACGGACAGTGAGAGATAACATGACAGTCTGGTTGAATTTTTGAATGGGCGTCTTTTTTGGATGAGCCTGAGAAATACAAATATGTGATTCAAAACTAAAATTTTCCAAGAAAGATATATGTGTTTTTAGGGTTTTATGGGAAATAAATAAGAGTCAGATGTATCTGGGTGAACTATCTAAGAAATACAAAAGGACCATGGGTTTGGAACAATCTGATGGTGAATAAAAGACTTGCCCAAATCTTTCGGAGATAAGCAACAAGCGTCTCCAAAAAATGTCTCTATACCTTTTCTCCTTTTACTCCAATTGAACCAGGAGAACCAATCAGCCCCATAGGACCCTGGTTTTAGAGAAAATGAAGAGAAGTAATTTAGGTAAAACGTATACTTGACCTAAGCAAAATGCTCACATTAATATCTTCTACATCCAGTGAACCTGCCTGCTGCGCAAAACGGTACATGACAAATTATATACAAATGCTCTGAGTACTTACGCCTTTTCCTGGAAGACCTGGTTTCCCTGGAAACCCATCTAAACCTGGTTCACCCTAAACAACATTTGAATCAAGATTTGCATAATCAAAAGAGACAGTAGAGACATTTATAATATTACAAAAGGTTTTCATCTTCAACTTTCTATTAATCAACAAATCCTGAAAAAAAGTATCAGCTTCCACAGAAATATTAAGAATATTAATGACAAGAAATGTTTCTTATGCAGCAATCAGCTTATTAGAATAATTTCTGAAGGATCATGCAACATGTAATGATGCTGAAAATTCAGCTTTGCATCACAGGAATAAATTAGATTAAATATTTCACAATATTACTATATTTTTGATCAAATAACCACAGCCTCTCTTTTAAAAACATCAAACAAATCTTATTGAGACCAAACCTTATGAAGAGTACTAAATATGCAGCATTTAATTATATGCTGTATTCTGTTTCCAATTTTGTAATGATTTCATGAAATAAATGACTATTAGTTCAACACATATGCCTTTATGAGCACAATTAATTGTTTTAATTACAATAGTATGTCACAATCTCCATTTCTAATTGTATGTCCCATAAACAGAATACAGGTTTGGAATGACATCTTCATTTTAAATTTAGCATGTTTGTCTAGAAAGGTGTTTTGTTTTAATACAGAAAACAGCCGGAGGAAAGCGACTGAGGGGATGGAAAGGTGACTGTTAGTTAACATGATAAAAACATATGCAATACACGCTATGCAGAGCCTGCTGTTTCAGGTCAGAGATTCAGGAAATATAACAGATGGTGAATGCGTCTGTATGATGTATTTGTTTTTAATTCAAGGCCATTTGAGTTCAAATGAAAAAACATTCTCACAAAAGAATAATCTGATATTTCCTGTTACAATGAACCATGCACTGGTTCTAAAAATATATCCATTTGCACTGAATTACCAGCATTCTTACTTAAAGTGCCCCTATTATGGATTTTTGAAAATGACCTTTCATGCCGTGTGTAACTCAGATCTAAGTGAATGAAAACATCCTTCAAAATGTTAAATCTGAAAGTGCACTGTGTATAAAGTTATTGTCTCTCAAAAGAGAGAGTCGACTCTGAATCATTGAAACGAGTCAATTTTAAAACGAATCCCAAGTCGTTTCATGTTGACATCAACTTGAAACATTAGCATATTGCCCGTCCACTTGTCGGTCTTTTAGCATTGGTCTGAATGAAAATGCAAATTCATTCTTTGCCACTAGGTGCCGCTTTTGGAGCGGTAAAATAGCAGTTTCCCCAGTAACGCTGTACACAAAGCAGCACTGCACTCACAAACACAGCTTTTATTATGATATGGAAACGAAATCGACCAATCGGACCAATCACCGCAGATTAGCATCACACAAAGGAGGGGTTTGGAAAAATGAATCGTTGAGCGAATTGTTTGGGAGTCGTTGAGCAAGTAAGGTAAAAATAAATGCATATTATAAGATGATGAAAATGTTTTTTGACCTTGCATGCATGTCAACCTGTTCTTGGGGACTCCCAAGACCAAGATATGAACCTTTCATTACTCATAATTGGGACACTTTAAAAGTAATGCATCTTTGCCTAAACTAAGCTTATTTTCCATGTTAAAATATTTAACATAATCAAACAGCTGTAAATAGGTCTAAAATATTGTTTGTTTGAGCGTCCCAAACAGCCAAACAAAGCAATATCAACTCAACCAATGGCATGAGTTGGGGGCAGGACTATATGTTTGCCAGCCAATGACAGACGGGGAGGGATGTATGAAAACATGTACGAAAACAATCACAAGTGGCACAAATTTGCTCCATCTTCAACTTCTAAGTTAGTTTCAGGAAAGTCAAACTTGGCTTAAAAGCTCTCAGTGTGTGTGTGAAGGTGGACCGTCAGACGGACTGAAGAATGACGGCAATGCTCTAGCATGTGAAACTGTTCTAAGACCGGTCTGAATGCACAACGCCCCCACAGAACAGGATGTATGGAGTCTGCATCAGCACTGTGACATCTGTTTGAGTTATTAAGTCTGCCTGCGTTCACTCTGTAGAAATATTCTTGCAGCGTTTGGATCTGACAGGTATGTACAGTACTTTGTGACAATGACTAGTTTGGGCTCCGTCCAAGTTATTCCAAAGCATCAAGACTAAAACAGGGGCTCTGACAAGGGGAAGACAAGCAGGAACATTGTCCCAGGCCTTTAAGTGGGTGGAAGGGGGTCTGCAATGACAGACTAAACTAGATTTTTACATTTTCTGAAGACAACATGAGTACTGTGCATGCAAAACCTCTGCGGCATGATTTTAGGAATTCAGGCAAGAATTTAGGCATTCATGTCTGTAGCACAAATGGTGCGGGACATGCCATCGTTTAATACTTAATACTAATACTAAGCCTAAGTAATGATATTTGTGGTAACAGTTGTTATGATTGACAGGTGTCAGTCATCCCTTACCCTTTCTCCAGAAGTTCCTTTGTCTCCTTTACCTCCAGTAACACCCTGATGAAAAACACAATATAATCACTATGTTACAAACGTCACAGAGAACACAAAATTGTGGATGCAAAGTCTTCATTTCAATTCGTTTCTGATGTTGTGATCATCTATTGAAGCCAGTTTCAACCTCAAAAATAAGTAAAACCCAAACAAACAATAAAATACAAAATTCAATTAAAATTAATAAAAAGGTTACTGTGAGGAAAACAACATATAAAATAAGAAATAATCACAATGGGCAGATATAAAGATGCATTTATGATAAATCATGTAGCAAATGTTAAATATAAAGTACCAGTCATTGATAAAGTCATAAGTAGATTTCTATTGCAATACTCTGAGGTGGAAACTTGGCTTTCATGATTATCAGCACATGGTTTAAATGCACAGAGCATACTTACAGACAGCCCTTGAGGACCCAGTGCTCCGGGTGGACCGGCATCACCTTGAATACCCTAAATAAAAACAGGTAAAAAAAAAAAACTAGTACAGTTCGTAAATTAGCATAAAAGTGATACAAAAAGAGAACATAAGAAAGTGCTGTCAACAGTAAATGTACAGTGGAGTGTTTATTGCATTATTTACAGCTGCTTCTAAATTTGATGTTGATTTGATTTTATGTGACATCAGCAAGATTGACAATTCATTTTAAAGGTGTCATTCCTTACTTTTTTCGCATTTATAATCATAAATAATTTAAAAGTAAGATATATCACAGCTTAAATTATTTTTAGGATGACGACAGCCTTTTTGGACTCAAAATGACAAAACTATTCCCCTGAGATTAATTATGGGGAGCAAATATTGACAATTAGAACATGCTTACTTCTGACACTAGTCTAATCAAGCCTATCTTTACTCTTCTGTCTAAAGAAGCTCTCACCTTTGGTCCGAGAGGTCCAGGTAACCCAGCTTCACCTGCAACTCCTTGTACGCCCTGTTCATCAACACGTCAATGTCAATCTCAAAATATACCTTCAACCACATGCACATAAACGTTCTGTCTGTCACTCACTCTCTCTCCTATATTGCCGTTTTTCCCTGCCAGACCAGGTAAACCGTCTGATCCCTAAAAAAAAAGTTAAATACATATTAATGTCACTTATAAACACATCTATAGAATCAAGAATGTTTAGACAAAATTGGATTAAAAAAACAAGGGGGTAAAAAAAAAAATTCTTATCATTTTATCCAGTGTATTCTTCACAGAAGTTGTTCATTCACTTTTCTGCTGATGTAATCAACACTGCATGGAATTAAAACTAACCAATAACATCACAGCATCCACAAATAAAACCAAAAGGACAACAAGTCCAGCCCTAAATGATCGTCTGCTGAATATTCTGCGTCACCTAAAGTATATCACATTAGATACACAAGCATTCAATATATATATATATATTATTAATATTTTTTTAGCAACTATGCCTAAGCAGCACAACTGTTTTCGACATTGATAATAATAAGAATTTTCTTGAGCAGCAAATCAGTATATTAGAATGATTTCTGAAGGATCATGTGACACTGAAGACTGGAGTAATGATGCTGAAAATTCAGCTTTGATCACAGTAATAAATTACATTTTAAAACATATTCAAATATAAAACAGTTATTTAAAACTGCAATAATAATTCACAATATTATTGTTTTCAAATGTGATTTTTTAAAAACTTATTTTTTCGTACATTCCCTAAACCTTTAAATGGTTGTGCAAGTTAACTACAAATGCCATTTCATGTTGTTTGCATGTACACAAGTGTGTCTTACTCTATCTCCTCTGGCTCCAGGTTCACCGCGCTCGCCGCTGTCCCCCTGTGGAGAGAGACGGGATTTCAACTTTGGCTTTGGTCATGACTTTGGACATGGCCACAAATGGCCCCTGTAATATGTCCAAAAGTGGCCAAATGTGCATGTTTCTGGGAAAAATTTGACCTTAGAAATCACATTTCTTCAGCCATAAACAAGACCACCAAACCAGCCAACCAAATACTCACTGTTTTTGCTTGAAATTATCATCAGACATTTTTTCCCATCTTTGCACGCAAAGAATCCCATACTATAAATACATATTAATTATGTAGAAATGCTTGAGAGATCATAAAAAGCCAAAAAGAGGCCAACACTACAGTTAGTAGGCTATAGTTTTCTTCTGTTCAATACAATTAATCGCATTAATGCTAAACACCACTAAGGAACCCTAAATAAATCTTTGCCATTATATCTTGCCTGCTTTCAGACATTTCGTGCACTCCAGGGAATCTCCTGGAATTTAGAGAGTTGAACAGTAAAAGAGAAAAGCTTTTATGACCTGATTATAATGACTACACACGCTGCAGCGGGCAGCTTGATAGTCTGTAATTACTCTCAAACTTCTTTACACATTGATAAAGTCAACGGATAACTGACAAATGCCACCAAGAGAGAGTAACACAACAAAATAACCATAATCTTGAGAGCTGCCAACCCAGACAGCATTGTGGATGCAAATTTATTTGATTTCAATTAGTTTCTAATGAAGTTATCTATTGATGCCAGTTTCCATCTCAGTGAAAAAAAAGTAAAATGTCAGTCCAATAATCAGTAAAGTATATGCAGCTGACTTAAATGAACAAGTCATAGATATCATAGATAAGCTATTGCTTTATACACTGCAGCAAACATAGTGCAAAGATAGTGGACAGTGTCGAGATGTTGATTACTTAAAGAAGCATTAAAATAGTTTCAGTAAACACTGTAGCATATATTGTAACAATACTTTGCAACATGTGGTAACATCTTTCAGCATGGGCAACAACTTTTCAAAAGCACCACAGCTTCAACACGAACATTTCAGTGTGAAAAGATTGACAAACGACCACATAACAGGGTTTAAGAGAGACAGACAGAGCAACACCTCAAACACAAACATGCGTTTGCGGCATCATGCATTTTAACTAGCCAACTCCTCAATATGCTGCTTGCTAACTTTAGCACATAGATAATTTGTGAGAAAACAGACATGCATTCACATATACAGAATTAATACATATACATAGACACATGGACACTCATGTAAATCAATTGACATGTACACCGATTAATACATACACAAGAAATTGAAAATCATGCATTAAAAAAGTATTATGAGGAGTTGTTTACTTTTCCAGGTAAGGTTCCTCCTTTATTATTTATAGAGGATTTTTTTCACCTAATTTATTGTCTGCCATGTAAAAAAATAGTCTTAAATCAAGATACAGTTTCTTGAGAAGGAAAACGATCAAGTATTGCTTCTGAAAAAATACAAAAAAATAAAACAAAATACAACAACAGTGAGTATAGGTTAAGAACAAACAAAAAATATCTATTTGTGTGCTGAGAAAAATAATAATTTTCCATTTGAATTAAGTTTATTTTTCTTAACCCGATAACATACTCAGCCGCTGTCCCCCTGTGTTCAAAACTTAAAAGGATTATCCACCCAAAAATGTAAATGCTGTCATCATTTACTCAACCTCATGTTGTTCCAAACATGTACAAGTTTCTTTCTTCTTTTGAACACACAAGACGATATTTGGAAGAATGCTGGTAACCAAAGAGTTGACGGTAGCCATTGACTTCTATAGTATTTTTTTTTCTCCATACTATGGAAGTAAATGACTACCATCAACTGTTTGTTTACCTGCATTCTTCAAAATATATTCAATAGAAGAAAGAACTCATACATATTTAGAACAACTTGTGGGTGAGTTTTGGGTGAATTATCCATTCAAGTATATTAAATATGAATTGTATTTTGTGTGTTTGTTTTGCTATTGTTAACCTTGCTCTAGCACAGCATTTGCTGTTTTTAGGTCAGCAAATTCGACTGACCAATCCAGCATGCAACATTTTTCTAGCTGTGGGCGTTATCTGGCATCTAAATTTGGCTGAATAGTGAGCGAGTGCAGTGGAAATCGCAAAATACGACTCCTTTCCAGACGTCTTAACAGATTGCGAATCACCATATTTCATCATACGAGTGAAATCTGGACATTTACTTATATTTACCATAAGTACAAGTAAATGTGACCCTCTCTGTGAAAACCCAGCTAAAGTCTTTTTTTTGTGATTTGCTGTTTTATACAAAAAAAAATATCCTTCATATGGTAAAGAACATTCTGTGAAAATGTAACCTTTATATATTTAATATTCACTGAGTAAGGTCCTGTCAAATATTGAAATTATAGTGGAATTAATGGTAGAAATCAAACTTTGATGCTTGTTATCTCATAATTAGATTTTGAGACTTTAGCCTGGATTTCACAGAAAGGGTCACAAATGTTTAAATGACAGTTGTCATTCTATTCCCAACACCACAGTCATCTAATTATCCTGTATGAATCTCTGACTGATAGAGGTTAATTGTGACATTATTCTGAGGTAAGTATGCCCTGGAGTCTGTACTTCTGTCTGCTGAGCAGTGGAGGAAGTCTGTTTTAAGCGCTGTAAGTGGGTGTTCGGTGCACAGCCTCTTGTTTTGCATATCCTGTGAGGTTGGAATACCCATAATTCTGCATTTCAAAATAAGGTATTTTTATTGTTTTTATCCTAAAAAAGAGTGGCAATTTCCACAATTTGTCTTTTCTGCTATGTTCTTTTGTAACTCTAGACTTTGCATTTAAGGGAAGAATTAAGTTTTTCATGAACTGGTTTCTGGTTCGCACGAAACGACAGAAATACACACACACACTCGTGCACAAACAAACACACTTGTAGACTATACATTCACTGTTTTGTCTATCTTGAGGAGTTTGGCTGTTAAATTCATGACCTTACCTTCTCTCCTCTATCACCTTTGATAGAGATAGCCTGCAAATAATCAATCAACAGCGATCCATTACTCTCCAGGCCCAGAAAGACAGAAACAGCAGAGATGGAAGCAGATCAATATCGTATGCAAATAAATTGTGTTTTTACTATATTTCTATATTTCAGAAAGTATTTCTAATATACAGAAGTGCGGTTTTATGTTTATCTAAACAGTCAGCAAAGCTATATGAAACTTTATAAGGGATGAAATGGATGTCGTACACGCTCTCCTTTCTGCCCTTTGGATCCTGGAGGTCCTTCTGCCCCTGTAAGACCAGGATCCCCCTGCAGAGGCAGAGTTTACGCAAAGAGCCAATGAGGAACCCACTGAAAATGCATCCAGAGATGTGCAAAAGCGTAATAAAGTCATTTTGCGATGCTGTGATACTGAAACATTATTTGACCTTTTCACCCTTGGCCCCGCGACACCCGGTAGACCTGTCTCTCCCTGTAGGATGGGAAAGATTGAGAGAGATTGCAAAAGAGAGGGATGAGGGGATACATTTTGAAAGACGAGGTCAGAAATAAGAGTGCGTAAAGAATGAATGCATTACAAAACTAAACTGAATGCATTACAAAAGAAAGTTTAGATTAGAAAAAACTGATATCCAGCCTTATAAATAAAACATTTCCAGTTTAAATAAATAAATACATATCCATCAAAAGCATCTGAGACACACTGTTCATTAACACAGGAAATAATTTTGACTACAAACCAATATACTGAATGTCTAAAATTTAGGGGGTTAAAACATAATGTGCAGCCATTTTATATGAACTTATGTAGTCTTAAAATGTATATTTAATGATGGCTTACATTAATCTGCACAATGTTATTTAAACTGCTGAAATATTTGGAAAATTGTACATAATCATTATACTTTTTATTAATTATTCTTTATTCAATTTGATCACACTAGTCTAATGTTAACATGTTTATTTGTTGAAGTCTTGTGGCATTTTAATTTATTCCAGTGCAATGACGTCCATTCCAGCACTCCATAGGTGCATTCACTGTAAATTTGGGCTTGTACAAAGTGAGGGAAGAGATTCAATTATTTTATATGGTAATCAATACCATGATCACAGATGGTGCTAACAGAACCCAAAAAAGTATTTAATATTAACATGACCAAAATGTCTCCAGCACATGACTTCAGAAAAAAAACTATTTAGCTCATGCTTGTAAATTACTTTGGTTTATTATAAAGCTGATATTCAATTTTTTTGCATGTTAAACTGGGGGTTCACCAGCTTTAAGAGTATGACTTTGACCTGGAATGTCTTACCCTTTCCCCTGCAGGACAGGAGCAGTTGACCGTGGCTGGTTTCTTCTGCTCAGCGCTTGTTGGTTTTGGGGTGGGCAGTGGGAGTGGGGGGGGCTCAGTCACCAGAGATTGTTCACACTGAGCGAGAAGACAAAGTGAACGCAGAAACGGAAAGAGACAGAATGTGTTATGAAAGAAAGAAAGAGAAAGAGAAGAGGAAGCATCTTCAGATGTCCAGTATTATGAGTATTACTATATTCTGGACTCTGGACAATGAATAGTCCCCATTTTCATCAAAGATCTTTGAGCTCTTTGGAGAACTTGTCCTGTTCGAAACCGTATGTTTTTGCCTTACTATCCATGTGATGACAAAATGAGGTGAGAATAAAGGTTTGTATGTGAGTCAGATGCACTTACTGCGCCACCGGGAATATCGCAACACGTCTCTTGCTCAGACTGTTTACCATCACAGTAGATTACCATCCTCTGGAGGTCAAACTGTAGGAAAAACACAGGCAGACACACAGGAACTGGTTGTATTAAACTGATTTCGGTTAACTTAATAATTCATAAACGCATCACCATTCAAATATTTGGGGTCAGTCAGTATCTTTAATGTTTTTGAAAGAAGTTCTATATGCTTACCAAGCATTTATTTTGAAAAACATTATTGCAAATTAACGAAAATATAAGTGTTCTTACATAAATCTTGCCCATCCTACAGGTTCCGATTATTAATACTGAAACCAGTTAATATTTTTTTGGAAACTGTGATACATTATTACATATACTTTTTTGATAATTAGAAAATAATAAAAAGTATTTACTGTAATTTTTGATCAATTTAATGCATCCTTGCTCAATAATAAAAAATATTTAAATCCTACTGATGCTATAGTGTAACATCAAATCACAAATCACTTAATTAACCATGTTTTTTTTTAGAGATTACCATGATGGTATTCTCTGAAGTACCATGCAAATATTAAAACATATATCAATCAATCAGTACCTGTAGCATGGTATTATAATTTGATACCATCATGGTACAATTACAGCACTTTTGTGCAAGAGAGACTTGCATAAAATGCATATACTGCACATAAAGCATAATTATTTTCTTACATCAATGGGAACGCTGTCATAGAGTCTCTTGCCGATCACAGTCTTTCCCTGGATGTCGATGTCTTCTCTTTCCTCTATGGGCAGCGTCTCAATGTGCTTGCAGTCCAGGAACAGGGACACAGACTTGGAGTCCACCCTCATGCCGATCTTATGCCAGTTACGGTCAAACAGATTCTCCACCTCTGGGTTCTTAAAGACGGCGCGGACAGCATCCTTCGTCAGGCCCACGGCATTGTACTCCACCGCCTTGTTCTCCCCGTCCAGACGGATGGAGACCTGGAGGACATTCTCATTACAGCCTGATCAAATTACATTACCTTTATGATGTTTTATGTTATAAATGAATTCAAACAGATTTCAAAAATAGAACTTTTGAAGAGGATCTTCAGTTTCAGTTATGTATTAATTATGGACTCATTAATACACACCTGTGGGATGCCATATTTGTCATAGACCTGCCACAGGTACCAGTCTTCTTTACGAGAGGTCTTCCTGAACTTAAATGTGGTCACAAAGGCATATTCATCCGGCAGACCCTGAGGTAACACATCTCTACAACACAAGATTCAAATAAATCTCTCATAAAAAAAATAAAATAAAAATAAATGTGTATCACCTTGTACAATATATTGTTGGAAAACAAACAATGTAAACGAAGTAAAAGTACATAGTGTGATTTTTGCATATGTCATTAACATAAATGATTCTCTTACTCTGTTTGTTGGACAATGGGCATGGTACCGAGCCGGACATAGGGGGTCTGACCTGGCTCAAATTTTTCTCCAAGAAAATCTCTTACATTGAAGAACTCCATCAAATCAAATCCTGGGGAAAAGGAAATACATATGTAATAAGTAAAGCTATTATTAAGTCAGCTGTACTGTTCCCTGAATAAAATACGTCCCTGTAGATTATTGTTAAAATGTCTTTTCATCAATGATCACTAGGTGGAGTCCACGAGACAGGTCAAAAAGGCAACATGCTATAAATTAACTTTCCTTATTGTCCTTCAACCAAAGGATTTACTTGTATAAAAATTGGTAATTACGAATAAAATAAATCACAAAATACATTTGCGCAATGACATAGGTTCAACTCGATTTAGCACATTTCATACATGGAAGTAATTAAAAAATCCAGAAACATAGATATCGAAATCAAGTCAATATTTAATATCACAAGTTAAAATACAAATTAACACAAAATAATGTGTGGAATGAATAAAGCAATATTTACATAATACTATTATTATAAATTATATTATTATAATGTAGGGGACCTAAATTATAGACCTGTAACTATATTATTAGAATTTAGATAGATAGATAGATCATAGATAGATAGATAGATAGATAGATAGATAGATAGATAGTTACATTTAATAGAGATTATTATTTTATTACATTAAAATATTTTAACACAAAGTAAAACAGAAAGGGCAATAAATCAAAGTAAAGAACAAAATTACCGCATAATCGGTCGCCTGTGATTACAGCATTAAGTTTCTGCGAGCAAAATGTGACGCCTTTTTCCACATCCACACAAAAAAGTCTATGCCTCTGGGATGAAAGATGACGTCATTGTTTGTTTTAAAAATAGTAGAGCTGTGCTGTGTGTGTGGATATCAGCCCACTAATTAATGCTTCAGATCCGCAGCCAACACTCATTAAACTGCACTTGCTGCACCAGATGTTTTAAAAAACAACCCTTCATGTGCAATTATGTCACTAGTTCTCCAGCATGTGTGTGTGTGTGTGTGTGTGTGTGTGTGTGTGTGTGTGTGTGTGTGTGTGTGTGTGTGTGTGTGTGTGTGTGTGTGTGTGTGTGTGTGTGTGTGTGTGTGTGTGTGTGTGTGTGTGGTGTGTGTGTGTGTGTGTGTGTGTGTGTGTGTGTGTGTGTGTGTGTGTGTGTGTGTGTGTGTGTGTGTGTGTGTGTGTGTGTGTGTGTGTGTGTGTGTGTGTGTGTGTGTGTGTGTGTGTGTGTGTGTGTGTGTGTGTGTGTGTGTGTGTGTATCTACTGAGGTTAGCAGTCCTGGCCTTCCACCCTATTATAGCGGCCAAACCAGGGCACTCCTATAACCAGTACATAGTCTGTCACCATGACGATGCCAGCGGAGCCCTGGGCGTTGCCTGAGGAGGCAATTCAAGGGTCGATTTGGAAACACACTAATGCTGGTCTCAAAAGAGCTCTGGCTACATGAAATGATGATGTTTCTGTATATGATGCCTGTGAGGATCATGTAGAGAGATCTCACTTTCACTTGATGAACTCTCATGTTGTTTTCCTAGGGCAAGTGTGTTCATGTCAGCAAACTGAGGTTGTTTTAAACAGTCTAGAGAGAAGGATTATTTGACCTGAAAGATGTTTGGAGTTGTTTAACTCGGTGGTAATGTGAGAATGTGCCAGTCTAGGCCAGACGTGTGTGCGTGTCTTTGTCTGTAGTAGAGTAACAGGTGGCTACAAAAGTAGCAGATACTGTGTTAAGAGCAAAGTAGAAAAAACAGCATAAAACAACAAAAGCACTTTGTTTTTTTCATCTTTGCGTTCCCAAAGCACAATGAATCCCTGATGGTTTCTGGCAGACCAGTATCACACATTCTCATGTTCAATCTGTACTAGTTTTTAACTGACATCTTTGGCCGTTACAGTACATCTTAATGTTTTTGCCGTCTCTTGTGCCATAAACGCTGTTTCAAGTTAAAAAAAATGTTCAGGAGTTTAAAACTATGGGCCAATTAGATGAGTCAGTATTGAAAAATTGTCTGGTGTAAGCTACCCCTTAACCCTCTGGCCCTCTTCGTTTAGGAGTCACGCTTGCCTTCTTCGCGGTCAAAAGTGACCGAAGCCTTGAAATGTAACTTCTTTTTTTTTCAGTAAAGTCAATGTAATATAATTTTGTTCAATAATATTTTTTTATTAAAATTTATGATTTTGAGGGAATTTTATGATACTATGTAATATTTATACAATTTTAATGAGCTATTTTCTCCATTAGAATTAATATAGATTTTTTATCTCTTTATTTATTTACTATTTTTTAATAAATGCAATATTTCACATTAAAATAGAGTGAACGCATTTAAAATATTTTTTTGAAGTGAGAATTGGGCCATCTGGAAGCATTAAAAAAATAAAAACTTGTGTAATGTTGCGTAACCTCTTGTATTAGCACCTATATAGATATATACAGAGGCTTTTGGCTTTTAGTATTTTTTTTTCATTTATTGATTGGTGTCTATTTTGCACTCCTGATATTCTAGAGAGTCACCCCTTGATTGCTGCACGCTTTTTTTCTGACCAGTGGCTGATTTGTAGTTTGTACTACCAAAAGATTCACTGAGTTTTCAAATTTTTTTGTATTTCCCATTCATTTCCTATGTCGGTCATTTTTGACCGCGAAGAAGTCAAGTGTGACTTTTTTTTTTGACCCTTTAACATATCCGAATCATGTCCATGATTTTTTTGTGTGTTCATATTGCTAATGTGACAAAAGTCACCAAGTGTCATCTCATTCTGATGAAGCTACGATTTTTTACATTTTAAAATATAAAAATTTTCGGTAAAATATGACCGAAGAGGGCCACTCTCACTCACAGTTTATTTTTTTATTTTTTTACTTTAACATGCTATTAACTCAAGTGACCTCATTAAACTTTAATTTGTAGTTTCTGAACCTCTGAGAGTTTATCATCTTAAAAATAAGACTAATTTATCCAGGTGTTCTCCATGCACTTGTATGGTTAGTTTGATCAGTTTGATGTATTCATTTGAGCTGTTTGATTTCACACCATGTTCTACTCTTCCTCCTGCTGTTCGCTTCTCATCAGCTCATTTCCACGACTCTGTTTGTCTCAGCGTCTCCATGCGCCAGGCACGACACGACTCTCTGCCGGTAGCGTTTCTAAACCTGGAGAAACCTCGCATGGCGAGCAGGACCTGTAATTTGGGCCTGGCGAGTGAAAGCGTATAATCACGACCGAGTCTTATTTTAAACAGTGAGAGAGCGAGGAAGGCTGGGTGGGTTCTGCGGCGCGGCACAGATGAGTGCATTACGACTCGCGTCTTTGATCCGAACACATGGCACTTCTGCACACAACGCAACAATCTGGAAACCAGCCCAATGTCGCCGCATGAAAACTATACGGCTGCGTTTTACACACGGTTACAGTGCGTCAGCGTGACAAACGTCTCTGTGGTACAAGCGCCTGTCTTTGATCCAGACGCATGCGCTAAACGGGTCTCTTGGTGTTTCCCCTGCAACATCTACCGGCATAAGCGCAATGTTTTTAAGATGCTGAAAAACAACGCATCTTAAGGTTATGAACTATTTCTTTGTACCCTATATAGGAAGTATTAGTATGGTTTTCTTAACCCTCAGGTATTGCTTATAATGTGACCATACAGCTTAACTATTTTTCAGTTCAATAAGAGTTCTATATTTTAGTTCAATAATATGTATTTAATATTTTGAAGAGATATTTTGGTACTAAATACTACTTGTGCAATAAAGATGGTCCATTAATGACTAAAAAATATTTTTTCTAAATAGTTATATTTCTTATATTACAATTAGTGCATTTATTAAGGTTAAAATAGAGAAAAGTGTTTTAAATTCCAATACAAAGAGTCAAATTACAGTCATTTTGTGGTCAGAAACTAAATATTTTCATTTGTAATGCCATGGTTTATACACTAGGACTAGGTACCTGTATGGCTCTTTACTAAATATACATGTATCTAGAATTCTGCAGGTCATACCTGCTTACTTTTTTAAGTTTTTCATTTAAATAGGCCTAAATATTTAGACACTAGATTTTTATATGTGTAATTTAATAACTTACATCCTTCATTTTAGATTTTTACACACAATATGCAAATACTGAATTTAATCAAAATTTGAAAATCAACTGCATTCATTATCCCCTTATATGTACAGTATAAACATATTAATTGATATTGAGATCGACCCCCCCCCCCCCCCCCAAAAAAAAAACACACTCCAAGCTGAACTTAAAAGTTGGAAACCCTGCCCAGGGGGTAAATGCGTTTTAAATTTGTACTTGCTTTGTAACCATTAAAAAGTATGTTTTATAAAGTATGCATATGGGCAGTACTACTGAAACATGGACATACTACATCTGCCTAGTTGTTACTGTCAACTGACCTCCCAGTATCAGTCGGGTCGCTTAGTAAAGCGTAAAGTGTTTATTGAATGCACACTTCAAAAACTCGGCACAAGTAGTAGGTAGTAGGTTGTCTGGTAGGTTGTCTCTTCACCAACTGTTTTTCGAATACTATGAATTTAGTCATACTAATCTTTTGGCATACTGTTTTTTTCATTCTACATTATAGGGAGGTGTTTTTCAGTGTCCCAAAACGTTCAGTGTCCCACGCTTACAACTGCACATGCGCATTGGCTGGTCCTGAATTATATGCTTGTTTAATGCTATTTGAGCTTAAGAAACAACATTTATGAGATATTTCAAATTAGCAACAAAATCTAACATGAACTTTGTTTTTTAAATGTGAGTCCCTGGGTTTGGACATGGTAGGACCCTTGCTGTCTATAGAGGGTCAGGAAGCTCTCGGATTTCATCAAAAATATCTTAATTTGTGTTCCGAAGATGAACGAAGGTCTCACTGGTTTGGAACAACATGATCTTGAGTAATTAATGACAGAACTTTAATGACAGAACTATCCCTTTAATACACTTACACTTCATTTATTGTAAGGACACACTGATGTCAAATTTCATTACAAAGTGCTTTGTGTTGTTGTTAAGTTACTTTACAGAAGCAATCTTGAGTCAGCAACCTAAGAGTGATGTTCCAAACTTCAGAAACAGCATGCAGATGTTGGAAGCTTCAGCAATTGTGACATCTTATGTGAACCTGGAATTTCCCTGAATATTTAGCTTGTGTTGTTCTCTTGAATATCACAGATTACAGGAGCAAGATGCCATAATTAACACTTACAGCCACCAAAAGAGGAGAGATGTAGTCTAGTCAGTGCAATCCAAAATAACCGCGACCAAACAGATCTAAGCACAAACGTCAAGCCTACAAAGATGAAAGAAGCGAAGAAAAAAGTGCAGTGATCCACAAATAATGTTAAGACATGGAGAGATCACAACTTAAACCTCATCTAAATAGCAAAGACAGCACTTTTCCTCATTATAAGTAGTATAATTAGAGCCAAATGGACCACATTTCAGAAACTTCCAGAAGTTTTACATTGTTTTTGAAGCAATGCATATACAAAAAAGAAGAAGCATTAATCGTGAGTCACCTCCATTTGTCAGGGTTTCCAAATAGATTGAGCAATTAAAACATGACCAGACCTCATCAGATTTACGAGTAATAGTTCTCTTGACCATTTTGTACATATAGTAGTTCAAAATAAGACCTTCTATAGTGCACACCCCTATAGCTCCAGATTGTATAGTCATTTACTTACACAGGTAAGAGCTCTCACTCTCTCTCTTTGTTTCGATCTGTTTTTTTACTTAGGTTGATGAATTTGAGTGGGTGTCTCGCAGAGGAACTCAGAACCCCCTGAAGACCCAAACACAACATCCTCCAGATCTGTGTAATCACTAAAGAACTCCACATTTCTTAGAACAGAGGAGGGCAAAAGATCTCTTATTTCAAAACCTCAGTGTCTCGCTGCAACATTTTTATTTTAAAGCGCAACCTTTGGGGAAAAGAAAGCTTTATATTTGATCCAAAAGTACTTTACACATAGAAACTAGGCTTGTAGTTTGTGGTATTAATACATCCACACAAAAAAAGACTCCAGAAAAAAGCCTGAAGTGCAGGATTGGAAGTCCATATGTCAGAATCATTATACAGTGAACTTCTTTCTTTATTTTTGACCTCTAATTGAAATAAAATATACTAGGGATGATTTTCATGTAACGGTGTAACATTGAGAAGAAGAAATGTTTTGGTTTTCTCACATCTGAAGATGAAAAAGAAACACTGATATAGCGGTATATTAAAAGATCATGAATCACTACTTGAGTTGTAGACAATATTACTGTATCATCCATTGTGTTTCATGTAAAAAGCCAATTTATAGCAAATGGATTTAGTGACCAAAGTAAGCTAAAATTATAATTTAAACGACATTGGCTTTGGGAAATTGCTGTCTCGTAACTACTCATGAAACCATCTAACCATTTCAGATGCAAACAATGCATTGATATGACGCTGAAGGGGCTTTCACTTTGACACTAAAGCATTATGGGAAGAATAGAGAAGAGAAAACATTACCTGGGACCTCCGTCAGTCCAGCACTGGTGCTGTTCGGCCGGAAACGGCCCGCCTGAACTTTCATGTTTGGACACAAGACATCTGTGGAGAGACACACAACATTATGTGTGGACATAATATTGGACACACATCTCAGTTTTTATGACCTTATGAACTGCACAGCACTCCACAGGTGTTTGGATTATGGATAGCAATTTATTTCTACAGTTAGAAAAGCAATATTTTAGTTCTATTTAAATTAATACAATACATTTGGAGTTATTGCAATCTGTGCTTTATTAACAGTATGGGGTCTCCTGTAATTTCTAAACATCTGCTTTTGTGGAAATAGACCTCATCATTAATTAATATTGTGAAAAAATTTTTTTTTGTTGACATTTTATTGTACTGGCTCCAGGTGCTCAGGCAATCTGCTGTGGTATTTTGGCAGTGACAAACCTTTTCACTCATAAATATTTAACATTTAAATGTTTTATGTTAAGACTATAGACATAATTAGAATGAAAATATTAATATAGCGATGTGAAAAATTACACTTGGCATGATCTTTTTTTCTCCAATGAATGCACTTCTTTTTCACATTGGAAAAGCAAATCAGTTTTCTTTAAAATAACTGTATGTAAGTTTAAAATATCAGCTTAAAAAAAATGTTTTGATGCTACACCGAATTCTACTAAAGTACGCCTGCAATATGCTTACTATCCATCCTAAATTCTATGTGATATTAGTCATTTTCAATACTATTTAGGGCAGATAGGGTGGATAGTATGCGCATTGGGACACAGGGCACATTTATAGACGCTATAATCACGACAGTGCGCTTTTTACGTCAGGGAAATCCAGTCACTTAACTGTAGAGGGCTCCAAAATAACAAAAATGCATACATTTGCTTTAATATTTCAATATCTTGTTGTTAGACAGCAGAGTTTAAGAAGCTCAATAATATCTCAAACTATGCTCAAATTTGCCAAGATACCAAAGTCTGTCATCAAAAGTCATAAATGTCAATAGGAACATCATAATTTTAGAAGACCAATTGATTTGACTTTCTATGTATATCCAAACCTGTTTGTCGTTTCTTTTTTTAGCACATTTAAAAAAAACATTTTGATTTTTTTTTTACCAAACAGTGGACATATACATACATACATATGCATTCACTGTAACCCAGCAAAAGTGTTTTTTTGTGATTTGCTGTTTTCCACAAAAAAATCATCCTTCATATGGTAAAGAACATTCTGTGAAAATTCAAAATCTTTAATATTGACCGAGTAAGGTCATGTCAAAGATTGAAATTATAGTGAAATTAATGGTATAATCAAAATTTGAGGCTTGTTATCTCACAATTAGATTTTAAGACTTTAGCCTGGATTTCACAGAGAGGGTCACATACTATATCCACATAGCATGTTTTCTGAATGAAAAAAAAATCTAATTTGAGTCAGTATGTATAATATCATCATCATAATTTCTGAGCAGTAAACATTCCTGACTTTGAAGAGGTATGATTTTACTGCCAGCTGAAGGAAATGAACAGTTGAGAGTGACTGTCACTGTAATATTATCCATCTTCCTCTCTGTGCTTGAGGACTGATATAGGGTCAATTCCAAGCACTCCAGTGTAGACGTGGTGGCATAACTTATGACTCTAGGATGCTGGCACACAGACATGGGGAAGTTACGGATTGGTCCAGTGAGCTTAGAGTTTGGTGGAGTGCTGCTATGCTAACATCACAGTGGTGATAATTTAAGATGTATAAACAGGCAGATTTCAAATAGCGACGCATAGCTAGTGACAGCAGTGATGACAGGAGGAAACACAACACCAGCAGACTTGCTTTACTATGGCATCTGTGATGAGAATGTGCTATTTGTAGAGAATAACTTGCTAGTGCTAAGGAAGGATGCTAATATTGGCCTAGATACTAGATGAGTGCGTATTGCTTTTGTTTAGTGTTTTACCTAGAAATAAACATTCAGTTGTCATTCACCCTTGTGCCATATGCACGTTATATTTCTGTGAAACACAAAAGTTTTGCTTGTTAATCATTTTTAAATAACTCTTCCATATGATAACATCTACATCTGTCAAGCTAAAAAAAAAGCATAAAAGAGCCACAAAATCATTATAAATCAGATGGTTCCGGTCCTTGATTCTGATTGGTTTAGCCACGTTCAAAGCCGTTATAAATTACACTACAAACCTACACCTTTGTTCACTTTGTGTGTTGCTTGGCAACCACTTTGTTCCAACTACAACTGTTTCAGAGGAACTATATTGTTTGGTGGAAGAATAGGGTAGAGTGGGGGAAATGCCCCCCCCCCACACTCTGCTTCGCGTCGGGCCTAACAACGCCCCTTAGCTGTTATAAATTCACTGTAAACCTTGGCTTCTTGGGGCTTATTGCTTTATTATGTTTTAAATTAGTAAATTAGTAAAAGTACATTTAAGATACTTTTTGGAATTTGACAGATATGAACTGTTGCTGCACTTTGAAAATGTGGAAACAAATATTTTGTAAAATCTACTTTTGCCTTTCCACATAAATAAATAATACATACATTCATAAATGTTTGAAAGGACATAAAGGCAAGTAAACAATATTGGACAGGCACAATGATGGTCAAACTTTGGTTTTAGGTTTTCAGGTGTAAAATTATAAAGTGCTAAACTAACCTATATTAACTCAGCACAACCTGAAAATAGAACAAGTGAGTGGGAATTAGTCTCAGATTGGAAACTGGTTATGAATATTTTGGGACATTCAAATGTAAAGTAAATGCTGTGTAAATAGCGTTACAGTAATTATGTAGGCCTATACCAAGGTTCCCATTTCATCCTGAAAAGGCTGAATGGCTTTTTACCAGTAGAATAATGCACCAAAATCATACTATAAAACTGAAATACTCCATTGATTAAATTATTTTAATGTTGTTGTTTTTTTGTTTTTTTTATCCTTCTCTTACTCTCCCACACATGCACACACACACTCTTGGCATGAAGCAGGCAGACGCCCAAACCACAGCAGCTGATCGCGTCCCTGACAATCATGTATGATCACACCCTGTGATTTTCTTTAATCGCTCCTATAAAAAGTTTGTTGTAGCGTTTAAGAGGCCTCAACTTCGCTACAAATTCCACTTTACAGAGGCTGGGTCACTTGACACAATTACATCTCTGTCCGAAACAGTGTCCTCAGCGTGACTCTCTCAAACCCCCACACCCCCGAGTGAGTCCCAGCCCGATCCAAACTTCACCCTGACCCCCAAAAAATAAAGAGCTCAGCCGCCCACCCAGGGATAAAAAAAGGTTGGAGAAGTTTTTATTTAAACACTTTTCTAACACGGTTGCTAACGGACTACTTACTAGTTCTTAGTCATGCCAGAAAACTAAACTAGTGGGTATTAGAGTTAGCTGTAGAAGCAAAGCTACTTAAACTCAGCGGACCCGGATACGGGTCTAAAAAAAGAATGCTTCATTTACATAGCCTTCCTTATATGGTACCAGCCCATATATGGTCTCATTTGAAAGCTTAGAGCCTCTTTTTTATAATGAATACCAATTTTGGTTTTATGATACATAAAGCAGTCAAATTAAGCTTAGAATTGTATACGTTCCACACACAAATTTTCGCCTAATGATTGCGAATAATTTTTCCTAAGAATGTGTATTTTTTTATATGTTTTACAATACAGTCAAGTCATACATCACAAGAAAGCTCTCATTCTCAGGAATCTGACTATATAGATCATTTCATTGTGTGACAATCACAGATCGAATATCATCTTGATATCTTCAATAGAATCGCAATGTCTTTTTTATCAACTTTTCACAAAGTTTGTTTTTATCATTTTCCTTACTCTTACTACTGCTTCAGTCAGCTGCAAACAGCCACAAAGCCACGTTTCTGCGTGCTCCCAAAGCTGAGAAATCGTTGTGTGTTTCAGACGCGCACCAGAGACGCGTTCTTGCCAAAACACAGCTTTTCAAATCATATGTGCTCTGTTGAAGCGCCTCTGTTTAATCTACAACTCTACGCTATTCAGAGCTGTCTAATAGGTCAGATTAGCTGCAAGTCACTGGCCGCAGTGAGAGCTGTGAAACTTGACACCTCTGAGTCAGAAGGGGGGCAGGTTATGTTGAAGATATGTTTATATGTTGCAGATATGTTTATATCCAAAGGTTGCAGATAAAGCAATCTTTGGATATAAAAATATAAGTTATAGATGATGAAGAGCGATCAGTTGCACCGTGGAGAGGAGAGGACGCGCGTCTGGTGAGCATTTATGAGTGCTTTGAGTGTGTTTGCTCCGTTTTTTTTTATCAAATCGCTATAGTGAGAAAAAGATAGCACGGCTAATAGTTTGATGGACACTATAGAGCTCTTGCAGTCACGTGACCCATTCTCTTTACACCACCATGCTGGCAGGCAAGAACAGCTGGGAGCGAATATGAAATGAATGACGCCAGCATAAGTTTCAAGGCAACAGAGTTCACTGCGCACTTTAATTCAAAAGACATAGACCTGTACATAGCAAAACTTAATAGATTAAACATAACAGATCCCTATAATGCCCTCGGGGACTTTTAACGTGTATTAATATATGAACAGATAGATTTCCCGACCTGCAGTATCCTGAACTACCTCATCAACTTTCCCTCCTAATGTTACTCCGGAGACTCTTTAACAGCCAACAAAAGCCTGCAGGGTAAAAATGGACACAATCTAATTTGTTGATGAATATTCAGGAGTCTGCTAAAACCACAGACTATAAAATATCGTCACTGGAAGGGTAAGTCAACTGTGTTGTTGGCTAAAGTATTCAACCCTAGCTGTCCTAGGTAGTCAGCATAATTATATCACTGTGAGTACAGTAGACATCATAAATGTCATGAAATCTTACCCGTTTAATCCCAAATGTTGTGTGTTAGCAATCTTAGCATGTTTTATTGCAGTGAACCATTTTATTGAATACAGTAAAATTATTTCCCCTTTGCTTTATGGGACAAGTGTGTATATAGGAAAATGCATATTCTCAATTAAAGATAACTTATATATTTAATATGGGCTGCTGGACTCTTTTTTATTGGTCATTTTGTGTGTTTTACAAATGAGGTAGGCTACAAGATTAAGAAGCTTACTTCAATGGAAAATGTTTTTTCTCTATTTTGTAGTGAAAGACGGTTTCCCAATATTGATCACGTCTCGGCTAGATTGCATGTTTTCTTGCGCGGCTGGATGTTGGACTCATGACAAATAATCACGTTGTTTGTATTTGCTAAAATAGAAATTTAATGTAGTCAAAACACGGACTGGATTGGCATTATTAGCGCGAACGCTGCTTATTGTGAAGCGGGAGCGGCCAGCCGGCAGATTGCGTGACGTCAACCGCAGGAGCTCTATTGATAGAAAAGTGTTGTATAGTATGCATTTCGGTGAATATACAGTAAATATACATGGATTATTACAGTGCAGTGTGGATGAAGAGATATTTGTTTGTTTGACGTTCTGAAGGGCGGAGAGCCGTGACAGACAGCTTTAGCAACACGGAGGAGCTGTTAGCTTGTGTCCAGGGGCAACAGATGATGGAGACCAACGATGCAAGTTACAGGTGAACAGGTGAGCTGATGCTCCAAACAATATACTAATACAGAATGCTCATAAATGGAATGTTGCAAAGCTGGAACATAAGGATTCTATTTTAGATTGTGATAGAGTAGATATATTTTATAATTTATACCGTCTTGTGTCTCCTGAAAGAATACATTTGATATTATAAAAGCTGTTATTTGAAAAAAAAATCCTGGTACATTTTGGCATCTAGTGGCATCCAACAAAGTAGGTTGCAAAGAGCAGGCCCTAATAGATCCTGAATTACAGACTTTAATTAAAAAATAAATAAAAGCACCTATGTTTTTTGTGTTTATTGTAATATTTGAAACATATGTAATGCTATTTATAAAGAATTACACTCATATAATATAGTTCAAAGGGTTTCCTTTACAATGAAACATTCAGACGGTGAGTGGAATTCACGATTTATGAATGAATCATTTAGAATGGCTGTATTAGAGGATTCACTGGAATGATCTGACTCAAATGATTCCCAATTGAACTGTGCATTTAACCTCATCGTTTATTTTGGGGGACTGACCCCACAATTAGCATGCTGCTAAATGACAAGTAACTAACAAATTGTGGTCATACATAACGAGTTGTTTTTGAGACACCCATTTCCTTTGCCTGGTGAAATGATAAAGCAATCTAAAGCCAGGAGTCATTGTTTAAATGCTGACACGTATGAGGGATTTCTAACTGAGCTCTATTGAGGGCAACTTCCTTTAACTGTGGCATAAAGGATGTAATTTAGAGAGTGGCCATGAAACTAAAATGATGGACTGAACAGAACATAGCCTTCAGATTTCTGCATTTCCACATTGTTTTTCCAACGACTTTTGCATTTATTTTCTTGTCTGTCCGTTGCTTATTTCTTGAAGCACATCAAATCGTGATTGGATCACATAAAAATCATAGAGATGTTAGGATAATCAGTTGGTAAAACTGAATATAAATCATGATGCACCTGCAAAGTTTTTCCAGATTTTGTTATTTAACGATGTTATGAAAACAAACGCACAGGGAAATTTGCACTGTTCTGTGTTAAGACTTTAGTCAGTTTATAAAAAAACTATTTTAAAAGATCAAACATTATTCATGCTTAAAAGGGTGCAACTGGTAACAGCTGATCAAGGAAATCAACAATGAATCACCTTGACACACTTGAGGCTGGAGAATGATGCAGCATTTTAGAAAGTGCTGTGCCATATAGAGGACTTTGTAAAACTATAACCGACTGTATCTTTGCGCTAACTTAAAGTACTTAAATACTTAAGAAAACAAAACACCATAGCAACCACATAGCAACACATTTAAAACCATTCAGAATGCCAGTATCTGCAACTGAAAGACCTCACATCCAAGTTTTCTTGGATACACTAGGCATATAGAAACAATCCCATTTCATTATTGTGTCCAACACAATATTCATCTTCATGGATAGCATATCCGAATCCTTCAGGCAAGTGTGTGAGATATTCTCAGAAACACAAGAAGGGGAAGGGCTTAACCAAATGTGACCCTCTCTGTGAAATCCAGGCTAAAGACTCAAAATCTAATTATGAGATAACAAGCATCAAAGTTTGATTTCTACCATTAATTTCACTATAATATAAATCTTTGACATGAACTTACTCAGTCAATACTAAAGATATGAAGGTTATATTTTCACAGAATGTTCTTTACCATATGATGTATGATATTTTTTGTAGAAAATAGCAAATCACAAAAAAATGACTTTAGCTGGGTTTTCACAGAGAGGGTCACAAATGTTTTCTCTCCTGTTTGCAATGCCCATTAAGTTAATCAAAACCAGATTTAGGAAACCGGAACAACAGATGCTAAAGCAAACATGAGGAAATTAGTACACTCAACACTATTACAGTGCACTGCAGTTCTGTTTAGCAGTGTCCCACCACTGATTACAGATCTGGCATGCTGTGGCCATGGGTGGACCACCGACCTGAACCAAAGCCCAGATACGCTAAGTGATGAAACTACCCAGTCAAACACACACACTTTTGATTCATTTCAAGTATGATAAAAATGGCCCAGTGAAAGAACTATAAGGACTTTAATGTACATTTTTGCATTATAGAATTATTTGTTATGCCATTTTATCATTACTGTAACATCCTGATCAAAACATTTATTTATTAAAAAAATCAAATTTGTACAAACACACAATTTAAATGGATAAAAATAAAATGTAATTGAATCATGTATGCCACAACATTATATACAGTATATATATAAGCATTATAAGGTTTGACCCCAACTTCTTGCAGTCATCGCAGCGCGGAAGGTTATCTGTCGTGTGTGATGAGGGTACAGCGAACCAATGTTGCCTGGGTAGCAGCACAACAAGCGGGCTATTTTGAAAATACAGTCGCTGGAAAAATTACAGAGCCATGGGTCGCATTTTTTTGGGCTACTTTTATAATGTACTGCAGCCGCCCAATGTGTATGTTGATAAATAAAACTGAAAATAGATAATTTTACTAATGTGTATTATACTTGAAATGTATACCTGGCAACTTAAGAACGGAAAGGCGGTTGTAACACAAACAACATGAGTTTCAGCCAGAGCATACATGTTAAACACAGCAGAAATAAACATGACAACAGCCACTATAGAATATATAAGATAATAAACAAACGATTACGATAGAATACGGTTTGTATGTGATTTTCTTGAGATGAATGTGTACATCTGAAAGGCTAATTTGTACAGCGATATAAAAGGCTATAAATAGCATATTTTAACAACAGTAAACGACCAAATTCCACGTGATCGCAAAAGCAAGTTATTACAAACACTCGATAGTGATTTGAAGTGAGTTCTGTGTAAAAGTGTACTATTAATCTCATAAATTGTCTTATGAAGCATGATGCTAATTTTTTGCTCTAATGCAGCTGCAGAATAGGTCCAACTCTTCTTCATAATGCATTTTGTCATAATACTTCACACAAGGTCGCAAGAAAATGTTTTGTTGCATTTATTTAGAAATACTTTTGATAATAGTTGGGTAAATGTACACTGGGATTGAAATGATGTGGCTTGGTAAATGTTTTATTGTCAGTAAAAAGACCAATAATGGCTGAATTAATGGCTGAATAAAAACTAAATAATGATTATAAAAGAATAATAAGGTGTCTTATAATTATGTCTCATATCTGGCGGAGGTGTGGAAGGTTCTCTTTCCTTAAAACTAGTTTGTCATGCATTTCTTTATTTCAACAAATTTACAGGTAAATCCTAGTATTTTAAATTTGTGATTAATCATGATTAATTACAGTCCACGACTGTGATTAACGCGATTACATTTTTTAATCGATTGACAGCACTATATATATATATATATATATTAATTGTGCTCCTTAAAGAGGTCATGCTTTTGATATTTTCACATAAAACAGATTAAAGCCAAAGATTAAAAAGTAAAAACAGTACTCTGGAGCCCTGTTCCACTTGAAACATTAGGACTGTAATTTTCATGGCAAAAATAACTTGGACCTTGGAGATGCCATGTTTTCTAGCCACCAGTGTTCTTAGACGCCAACGCTAGTGCCAGATGATCTTGGTTATCACAGAACTGGACCTGATATGCAGTTCCAGCCTTTCTAAATGATTGAAGGATAATCCCTGATGGGACAACAAAGTCTATAGCTGGCAGTGAGATCGTCAAGTTGATCTGCACACCGAGTCATGTATGTGGTTAGAGAATTGGGAAGAGGACTTCGGGTTGGAAGCAGGGCAGGGTCAAGGTTTGGGTTTACAATGAATCAGTTTATCTCTTTCTCTTTTTATCTCTCCATCTCCATGCCAAGTCAAAGTGGTTCTCCATCTTCCCACAAGGTTGTCTGACTTAAATAAGGCATCGGTAAAGGCTTGTATTACAACCTCTTCACATACCAACGATTGATTCAAGAGTGTGCTTTCAGCTAAATGTGTCATGTTATAAAATTAATTTTACTACACAAGAGTTCTGATGAAGAGCCTGCGTGCTCTAAACGTTACACGCTATGTGATAGTTTCTTAATAATAAATCTTTTGATATTTTTGGAGCTTTGGTGTTGCCGACTTTGCATTCCTAATATACTACACAAGAGTTCTGAATAGCTTTAGTGCTACTACAGACTTAAACTAAAGAGCTCCAGGTGTCGCATTCTCCCGCTCTTACAAATTTTTGTGAGGAATGTCAAGTCTGTGTGCTAAGCATCCATCAGCACTAAAAACATACTATGCGTACACATAATTTGCATTTGGACGGTCAAAACATGCCACATACCTCAACGGTTTGGGTTTATGTATTTTTGAGTCTATATTCATAGTTATAATGCAAGCTTGTTGTTTGTAATGGCTTCCAAAGACTATCACACATTCACTTTTAGGTTATCTTTGCCTGCGGAGCAGATGTGATCTGGAAAAGCACTTGAGCTCTCTTGTACTTACTACATCTCTTTACTCAGAGCTCACCGAGGCAAGAAACCACAAAAATGTGCGGGCCAAAGAGCTTCCAGTTCCTGTCCAACAAGTCTTGTATGGCACAGAACAGACCTTCTTGTGAATGTAAATGTGTGCCAACAAACCAACCGAAGAGTTATGATGTCATGTTTTTAGTTAACTGTCAAGTTGACATGTTATGTCAACTCCCACCTATATCCGACTGTGTAAAGAAAGTCCTCTCTAAAGTTTCTTTATTGGCATCTACAGTTCAGTCAAGAACAGCGGTGACAGTCTTGTTCCTAAAGGGCCAAGTTTAGCTCCAACACACTTGCCTAGAAGTTTCTAGCAAGTCTGAAGACCTTGATTAGCTGGTTCAGTTGTGTTTAATTAGGGTTGAAGTTAAATTCTGTAGGTCAGTGGCCCTCCAGGAACAGGTTTGGACACCCCTGATCAAGAAACTTTCTACTGCACAAAGGGTTCTTTGTAGTGGAAAAGGGTTATTTAGATTATCAAAATGTTCTTCACCCTAATAAATTGTTATTTTAAGAACTGTTCACTGAAAGGTACTTTTGAGAATCTAAAATAGTTTTTCCAAGGCAGGGTGGGCAACTTTGGCCCACTTTCCTGAAGAGCTTAACTCTAGCCGTAATAAAACAGACCTGAACCAGGTAATCATAGTCTTCAGGTTTACAAGAAAGCTATAGGCAGGTGAGTTTGATCAGGGTTGGAGCTAAAATGGATCTTGAGGACCAGAATTGTCCAGGCTTGTTCTATGGCAGGGGTCTCCAATTCTGGTTCTTGAAGGCCAACGTCTTGCAGAGTTTAGCTCCAACACACATGCCTGGAAGTTTCTAGTGAGTCTGTATACCTTAATTACCTGGTTCAGGTGTGTTCTATTAAGGCTGGAGCTCAACTCTGCAGGTCAATGGCTCTCCAGGAACAGGTTTGGACACCTGTTCAATGGCATTGCTGTGAAAACCCCCTTTTTGTAACCTTTATTTTTTTTAAGAATGTACATGGCGCAAAATCAAACTCATCAATACTCACTCTCGCAGAGTCTCCTCCTCAACCTGCCCCTAATCTTGTCAATGGCGTCAAAGTCTGTCACATGGAACACATGAGCAGCTTTGGGCTCTGCCGCAATCTCCTCCAGTTCCTCTTTCAGAGCTTCCCCAATCCCTACGGCGAACAACCTGATTCCAGCAGCCGCTGCAGCAATTGATGGCTCCAAAACAAAATCCTGACTCCTGCCATCCGTTAGTAAGATCGCCACTTTTTGAATGCCCTTACTGGCAGGCCTCACCCCTGCCCTTTCTGTGAAGATGTTGTTGGTGGTAAAGCTGATGGCATCTCCAGTTTTGGTGTTCCCACCCAGGTAGCGGATGTTCCTAGCAGCACGCTTGACCTCCTCAAGGGTTTTGTACCTGCCCAGGTTAAATTCGGTGGTGGGACGGTCGCTGTAGCGAACCACGGCCACACGAGTCTTCTCCGCACCTACGTCAAACGATTCCACCAGGTTTGCCACCCACTGCCGGATCTTCTCAAAGTTTTCCTTGCCCACACTGGAAGAGGTGTCCAAGATGAATACCAGATCATAGTGGACGTTTTTGCAACCTGGAAACAAAGGACATGAAATTTTACAGACTGTGTATACAGTTTAGCCACAGATTTATGAGGCTTGTGTTTCTGCCATGGTCCGTTTGGATAATGGGCTGAATTTTGCAAAGAACTCGAAGCTACTAGTATGTCAGGTTCAAAACCTCAGTATGCACACATTACAACAGACTCACTGAGAATCAAAATTAGAACCACCAAGCTAAAGTTAAACAGAGATGTGGTTAGGGGTCATGAAAACTGTATATTTAGGCTAGTATGTGACTTCACCTGCCCTCTGTCCTTCAACACTGCCTCCGCACAGAGTCAGAGCCAGTATGGTCAGGACCAAAGAGATCCTGAGCCCAAATTGAAACTTCATCTCCTTCTCCGCTGTTGTTTGCTGATATTCCCGCTAAGGTGCGATGATCATCAACTTGCTGCTCCTGTGGAGACATGAGAACAAATGTGAGGTGATCAGTCATTTGGACTCTGAGCTGAGTTATATTGAACGATTGCAAACAGAAGTGGAGTGTATGATTCATGTTAGCTCTGCACTAACTGATGTACTGCCGGTGTGGCCCACATTAATCCTTATTTGTACTTTCCAAGTTGTCATTTCAGTTTGAGCTGATAATAAGATGAGTCATGCACATAAAAACAGTATGTAATTGAATGCAGGACTATTTACCATTTTAAGCTTTAGGCTAAGGCATTGTTATTCTTGACCTTTAAACACACCACTCTCCACAATCATTTTAATAATATAAAATCACTTTTTATATACTACAATCTTAAATAAATATATAAATATAATACAATTAATTACGTTTTTTTTACATAAAAACAAACAAAAAAGTAATACATTAATTATACATTTCTATTCTACTATACAATTACATGTATAATTTTATATAATTATCATATAATTTTAATCTTATTTTTGGTATGAGGTGTGACCTATATATGTTTCCATGAGATTCATCCTTCATCCATATGTGTGATGGACACCTCTGGAAATGTAGTTGCTACAAACTACCAGGTATATTGTTAAAGGGTTACTCCACCCCAAGATGAAAATGTTGTCATTAATCACTTGTTGTTCCAAACCCGTAAAAGCTTTGTTCGTCTTCGGAACACAATTTAAGATATTTTGGATGAAAATATGGATGCTTGTGGCTGTCCCATTGACTGCCAAGTAAATAACACTGTCAAGGCCCAGAATAGTATGAAAGACATCGTCAAAATAGTCCATCTGCCATCAGTGGTTCAACCATAATTTTACAAAGCTACGAGAATACTTTTTGTATGCAAAGAAAAAATAAAAGTATCACAAGCCTCCCGGTTCTCATCCAAAAAATCTTAAATTGTGTTCCGAAGACAAACAAAGCTTTTACGGGTTTGGAACAACATGGGGGTAAGTGATTAATGACAAAATTTTAATTTAGGTGTGGAGTAACCCTTTAAGTGCACGGTGAAGAAATAATGCTTCTTTTCTGATAGACATATACATCAGAAAAAGTTCTAGCATGCACATGAGGAGAAATATGTATTTAAGAAAAATGCATGATATTATAAATAACACATAATGAAATATAGTAGGTCTCCATCAGAAAAATCTGAGAAAGTTTTACGTCCAACCATAATTCATTCCCCCATTCACTTAAATATACATTCCACCACTGGTGACTAACCACACTCCTCTGGCTAAGCTGAACTGATGTTTCGCTGTAAATAGGGTGTTCTTCTGATTTAGTGGTGTATAGTATGCCCCAGGGAGCACACTATCATCAGAGACCGAGGGAGTAACGTTGGGAAGCATTGAATTATGGTTTGCAGAGCCTTGATGATGTGGCATCTCATCCTCACAGGCAGTTTAATCTAAGCTGTCTAACTTTCAGGTGCATAAAATTACCATTCTTTTTTCAAAACCTTCATCAAGGACAACAGAGTGAACTGGGACTCTGATTCCTCTACCTCCTTTTTTTCATGAAGGTTTGCATTATCATCATATGACCCAGAAAGCCCTGCTTGATCATTGCTTTTGGTCTTAAAAGCCCACAGTATCTCTCAACACGATGAGCTCTTTGAACCCTCTGACCAGAGCAGGTCTTCTTATGTTTCTTTGATGCTGTGAAAGTATCCTACATTCAAGTAACTACTGTCCCAAATTATAACCAGAGCATGTATATATTTGCAGTAAACAACATTTATGTTTTGTGGAAAGAAACAGCCATCTGTAACCTCCTTTAATTCAGTTGTGGTATACGAGCTGGTGAGTTGGTTGGTATCTCTATGGACATCAAATGTTGTTGAAAAAGGCTTCTGTTTTCTTACAGTCAGTTTAGCAATCCAAAGTATTAAAGGGCACATTGTTTTACCAGCCCTCTGGTCAAGCCATTTGCCTAAATTACCTGCTGCTTTCTAAAAATAATGGACCCACCCTTGTTTAAAAAGAGATAAAAATAACACAATTCTTTTCATAACTAAAATGGAATGTTTGTGGGAGTGAACACCCATTTTAGCCCTTCTGTTCACTGCTACAAATGTTGGTTAAAGCACAGTTTACAGTACATGTTATGCTCGATGTCCAGTAGGAACCTGGAGTTAAAGGCCCATGTATACTTGTCTTTCCGGGTTCCACTCCGTCTTGCGCTCATTTGTGTCAGCGCAGCTTTCATACTCAACTGTGGATGAGCACAGATAGATGAGTTTGACACATGCACGGTACAGCTGATTTTTTGATACTCTTCCAGAAGCAATTATATTCTAATCTAGTCCACGAAGACACAAAAACTAGGCTGTATGCATAAAGTGTGCACGGACATCCACAGACCCTCCTGATGATGACAATTATGTCATACAGATGGCCGAAGTATACCATGGGCTTAAGTTAAGACTTTTAGGCACAAAGGTCATGGTCACATACAGCCGTCTGTTTACCAGCCCTACAGTCTAAAAATAAAGACTCTTAATTGGCATCTATGGCTCAATGATTAAATTTGAACATCCATGGAACCTTTCCATTTCACAAAATGTTCTTTATTGTGTAAAAAGTTTATTTGGGTTGGGTTATTGAAATGTTCTTCAATCTTCAGTCTTTAACCAATCTGTATTCATTTGATTACCTTTGAACTACCATATTTTAAGGAAGGAAAGGACGTGACGTGTGGCCAAGTATGGTGTCCCATATTTGGAATTTGTCCTCTGCATTTAACCTTTGCTCACTTCTCACACACACAGCAGTGAGAAGTGAACAAACACACACACACACACACACACACACACACACACACACACACACACACACACACACACACACACACACACACACACACACACACACACACACACACACACACACACACACACACACACACACACACACACACACACACACACACACACACACACACACACACACACACACACACACACACACGGAGCAGTGGGCAGCCAATGCAAGGGTCTCACCTCATTCGTGGTATTGAGGGTGGAGAGAGTGCTGGACATTCACTCCCCCCACTGACAATCCCTTCCGGACATGAGATTCAAACCTGAAACCTTCGGGTTACAAGTCTGACTCTTTAACCATTAGGCCACGACTGCCCCGACTTATTTACCTGCCTGACAACCCACAATTATTTACTCACATTAACAGTCCTACAACCTTTGGATTACTAGTCCCTCGGCCTGTAACCTTTTGATTACAAGCTCCAAAACATTTTATTTACCTTCCCTGCAGCCTACAATCATTTGGTTACCAGGCCTATAACCTGAATTCTATTGACCACCTTACAACATTTTAGTTACAAGAAATACAGCATAACATACTGTATTTGGTTTACCTGCTCTATTACGGTTTCCAACTTTATGACCTGCATTCTTTTCATCGGTCAATTGACCACCTTTTAGTTACTAGATGTACAGTATAACATATAATTTTTCTGGCTTACCAGCTCTATAGCCTACAATATTTTGGTCGCCAGCTGACCTGCATTCTCTTCATCAGCAAACTTACAGCTTTTAGTTACTAGACATATAGTATAACATACAGTACTGTTTTTGTTTTACCATCTCAATAACTTATATAATTTTTTGGTTACCAGCTCTATAACCTGCTTTTCTTCAACCAACTTTTAGCTATTATATGTACAGTATAACATAATATTTTGTATTTATCAGCTCTATAACCTACAATATTTTGGTCACCAACCCAATTGAGTGACCTACTTATCTCTGTCATTTAATTATTGATCAATTTGCAATTTTTCACAACCATCAAAAGTTTTTATCATTTTTTATCCTTTGCAGGTACATTTCTAGTTTTGAGGCTCTGAAACCATTCAGAGTGTCTATCTCCACTAACACTTCAGGGCCCGGCTTCCGGCCAAACTCCAAATCTCTGCTAAACGACCAGCATGGGAGCAACCTCCAGATGAATAAACCAGAAAGCTTCACTCTTTCCCTTCTGAAATGTAAAAAACAGCCTTTCGTTCTTCTAAAGTTCTCCAAAAAAAGTGAAAGAACAAAGAAAGCACTGGTTGAAGACCAGACTGAGCTATCAAGACATGATGGCTAAATATTCTAGCGTAAAATATCAACAATTAAACACTATAATAGAGACATGTGTACTGATGGGGTATTAATGATAAACCTTACTCTTACCTGTGATGTCAATCTGTGGGAACAAGAAGATCTTCTTCAAACTCCTCCAGAAACACACCTCACAGACACCTGAAGTATCAAAGCAGCATCCTCCTTGAAATAAAGCTCCAGGTAAGGTCACACACAGGTGTGATGGCACACACACACACAGTAATCCTGCAGTGAGGAGCGGAGTGTTGAGGAGTCTGCTCTCCTCTGCTGGGAGGTGGGAGGGACGAGGAACTGCTCCTGTAAGTGTTGGGTTTCAGTGGGGACGAGATGGCTGCCCTGCCCTGCTCATGCACATAAAATAGGGCTCTGACAGACTGTGCCAATTATAGAGCAACTTTCCTGGATATTTTTGTTACTTTCTTTCTCTTCGTCTATTTCTTTTTCTCTCACTCCCGTTCCTTCACTCTCTCCCTCTTGTCTCTGTGGCTTTAGTCTTTCCAGGCCAGGCTGAGCCGACCACAGGTTGCCAATGGGGCTGATGGGTGATTGCAAGCCACAACATTTATGTCTATAGCGAGTGTTCACTATATGAAGTGGTGTGTCAAATGACTGAATAAACTATTTTTCATTTAGAAAAGTAAAAAAAAATTAAGAGAATGTGAGCAGAGTGTACTTGCTCCTGTGTTGTGAAACATTCAGAATTAAAGAATTGCCTTAATTTTTTCAGAAAAAAATTTAATACAGGTCTGGAACAAAATGAGGCCACGTAAATGATGACAATTGCCATTTTGGGGTGAACTATTCCTTTAACTATTTCAATTTTCAGTTGTTTTTTCACTTAATTTAAACCCCACATTTACAAATAAACAATTACAAACATCCATTCTGGTTTAACAGAATAGTCTAAGCAGAAGTCATAATTGAACTCAAACATTCCAAAACCTGCACTGAGTTTAAGACATCCAGTCATATAACTAAATTAAAATGCAAATTAGAAAACATTTACTGTACCTGGTTCTAGACACCAAAACCATGGATGGATGGATACAGACTGGCAGATAGAAAGAATGACAGATGCATGGATGTATACAGTAGATAGAATAACAGACAGACAGACAGGACATGGACATGGACAGACAGACAGACAGACAGACAGACAGATAGAAAGAATGACAGATGCATGATGATACAGTAGATAGACAGACAGACAGACAGACAGACAGACAGACAGAATGATGGATGGATGGATGGATGGATGGATGGATGGATGGATGGATGGATGGATGGATGGATGGATGGATGGATGATGACACACAGTAGATAGAAAGACAGATAGACAGAAGATAGAAGACATACAGTAGATAGACAGACAGACAGACAGACAGACAGACAGACAGACAGACAGACAGACAGACAGACAGACAGACAGACAGACAGACAGACAGACAGACAGATAGACAGATAGATAGATAGATAGATAGATAGATAGATAGATAGATAGATAGATAGATAGATAGATAGATAGATAGAACGGCAGGTGAATGAATGGATGGATACAGTAGACAGAACGATAGACAGACAGATTGATAGAACAATGGACAGATGGATAAACAAATTTAATAGAAGAAACGTACTCCAGAATGTGTGTTCTTGTACAAATTGTACTAATCTCTTTAAACACAAGCATTAACTAAATGTCAAAGTATTAGTGGAGTTAATCTCTCAGAGGAAACTCAATTAAAAATAACTTTTCCCACCTTAAAAGACTATTGTGTTAACAACACTGAGCTCACGTCAGCATGCAGGACTTCTCTGGCGTTTTTGTATTTATTTTAAGTTTTAGTTTTTTCTGTGTGACCGTCTTGTTCTTTGAGGCTTAACATGCCAGATATCCTGTGTGCACGGTGTGTCTCTGAAGACCCCTGCTTTCTTTCCCTTTCCTTCTTCCTCCTGTCTTACTTTTCAAGTCTCATCTGGATGTCTCACCGAAGAGTACTTTCACAGACATCGGACACACACGAAATCTCACAAACACACACTTTCCAAACTCCCTAAATCCCATCTTTATGCACAGTAAAACATTTCAACAACCGAGTCTCACAGCAATACACATCAGACAATAAAATTGTGCAGGAAGTAACTGCTTCGTCTCAGGATCTATTTCCATCCTCTACCTTTGTAAGGGGTCTCACTGGAGGTCACACTAACTTTAGCACAGATCAAAGTCCAGCAGAGGACAACTGATGGGTCGGAACAGATGCAGATCTAAAGGATTGACAAGGAGGTGAAGTGCTTGGAGCTCAAAAGGGGAGACGTAAGAATAAAAAGGATATTCAGATATGAAAATTTCATTATGGAATTATTAAGCTACAGCTTACAACAGAATTGTGGAAAGAAGACTTTTGCAATTTTTGCCTGTTACTTTAACATACAACAAAAAATAATAACTGTAGCGTCTCTATAACAGGGGTCAAAATGTTGTTCTCAGACAGACAGACAGACAGACAGACGGACAGACAGACAGACAGACAGACAGACAGACAGACAGACAGACAGACAGACAGACAGACAGACAGACAGACAGACAGACAGACAGACAGACAGACAGACAGACAGACAGACAGACAGACAGACAGACAGACAGACAGACAGACAGACAGACAGACAGACAGACAGACAGACAGACAGACAGACAGATAGACAGATAGATAGATAGATAGATAGATAGTCCCATAATACATCACAAAAAATTACCAGCTAGTGTTCTTTTATAGTGTTTTTAGTTGCATTTTAGCGCAAGCACAATAGTGCTAAAATGACATTCTGTGAAAGTCATTTTAGTCATTTTGCTATTTGCACTATAGTAATTTTGCTCTACAAAGAGAAGAGAAGAGTGATTTATTTACTATGTCTTAAACTTTGAATGTGTCAGACACAGCAACATTTCATTGATTTATGTAAAAAAGGGAAAAGAAGCCGTGATCATTTACATTTTTATTGGCTGCCATGAACAGTATTGAAAAATAGCTTAGACTGTAAATGTGGACATTCTATTTTTATCTCATTTGCAACAACAAAAACCTTTTTTATTATTGTAGCAAGAACTACATTTGATCATCTGTTTCACTGGAAATAATTGTGTATAATGATTAAAAACTTCACAATTGACCGATTTGCTCTACTCCATCTTTCTCCTTGATCAAATCGTTTAAACCTAAATAATATTTTAAGGCAAGATACCACACGTGAATAGGGTAAATAACAGATATAATCACCGTTCCCCAGTTAATTAATCACAGTACTTAAAGAAATTCCATTTTGTACAGCAACTTTTCTGAAATGATATGTTTGAATACGTAAATGGGGCATTATTTAATTTCAAATGCAGTTATATGCATACATTTCGATAACAGAAATCTGAAAATTTTGGCTCAGTGCATTATGTATATTTTTTTTAAAACAGCCCTAAATAGATGCACTGTAATTGAAATCTAGTCACAAATAAACTGAATAAATTAAATAAACACATTGTGTATTGTGGATGTTTTCTTTAGTTTAAAAGACCGGCTTTATTTATTTATGTAGTTAGTTAATAGTGTAATAATTTTCATGTAAATGTCCTGATCTCCCTGCCTATGTTTATTTAATAATAATACAAAAAAATCCCTTATATACCAATATTTGGATCAGGAATGTTGTGCTGTTTTCGCCATTAGTGCGGGCTTCATCTGAGCTGTTTTCCCATCTAAACCCAAGAGGGAAAATCTTCTGTAAACATGACTCTATAGCCATGTTCAAGTCTCTATCCTAACACCACGTTCTGCACTTCCTCTTCAGGTCAAATAGTCAGAATACGGCTTCCTGAATGTCATTAACAGCCATCCTTCTCCTGACTTTACCCACTGCCTCAGTCCTGGGTTCATCCTTCCCGACTTTTCCAGCACACGGCACATCCGGACGCCTTCTCCAGCGCCCTGACCCTTGGCAGGGATGGCTGGGGCCAGTTTGCTCTCGTCAGCAGATAATCCAGTTTGCTCCTGGAGCAGATAATCCCTCTAGTCTCTGGGATTTCTTAGCGCTTCTTGACTGCATCCTGCAGTCTTAGTGTGAGCGGAATTGGTTCTTAGTGTGAGCGGCTAATTGGCTGTTATCATTCTCTGATTGGCAGACTTTCTCGGGAGCACGTGTTGAGCAGACGGTCGAATCACCTTCCGTTTTCCCCGACTCCTTCCCCGATGGCCTATCAGAACCAAGTTTGACTTTATTGACAGGTAGCAGTGGTTTGTGTGGCTCTGTGATGGTCCTCAGCGGGGAGCGTTCTGGCGACCTGTCCGGGCCATCCCGCCAACAAACTTTCACCTTTCTCAGATACATCTCTTTGGCTTCCTGAGCACTTTTGAGCTTCTGCTGCTGCACCTCTAGGGGGAGCTCTAGCGAAAGCGAGTTTCAGAGGGCGTTTCGGGGGGAGATTCTCAGATTCTCGCTCGGAGGCCCGAGGCCCTGTCCCAAATGACACCCTAAACCCTTGCGGTCTTGCACTGAGTCCGCACTTTCGTGACGTAATGCCACTTTGACTGTCGGGCAGAAGTCTGCTGCGAAGCTCACCCCACAGCGGGCTGGGCAGAAGTGCGTATCGAGGGCGCATAACGGCCGCAAAGGGGGCTCTCGCGAGCATCCTTCTAAATGCTAAAATGAGGAATGGGACACCCTACGGACTTAACAGACAAGCGCACGCGGCGGCCATTGTAAGTCTGTAAGATCGCAAGTGCACATGAAGTGTTCCATTTGGGACAGGGTCTGAGCAGGAGATCGACCCTGATCCTGTATGGAGGAGGAGGAGGAGGAGGAGGAAGAGAAGAGCATCAAGCGAACAGATCAACATGTGTTGATAACAGATGGAGGGCAGGTGCGCGTGATAGACAGCCCTTTTTAGACACCAGCTGAATGCCACAGCCACTTAGATGGATCATCGCATTTTTCCTCTGGCAGGTCGAACTCTCCTGCATCTGTAACACACACATATGCAGAAGTGTGAAAATTACATATATTGTTTTATGGAAAGGTTATCAATCATGCACACTACCCGTGGAAAATTTGAACACAATTGAATTAGTTTCTTATGATGATCTGAAGGTTTATACTTAAACATTTTGGTTTTGTAGAAACAATAATGTGCATAAAGATGATGAAGTTGCTGATAAAAATGAAAATTCAGTTAATTGTTTTATTTACTGATTTTTGCTGTTTACATATAGTCCACGAGAAAAATCCATTTTCTAGAAGGAAAAGGGATGAATTAAGAGCCAGGGGGTGAAACATTTTTGAATTTGAAGATCAGGGTCAATTTAACTTATTTTGTCTTCTGGGAAACATGCAAGTATCTTCTGTAGCCTCTGAAGGGCAGTGCTAGTGATATTTAGGCGAAATAAGAAAAAGTACACATATTCATTCTGTTCAAAAGTTTTCACCTCCTGGCTCTTAATTCATAATTTTTCCTTCTGGAGCATCAGTGAGCGCTCGAACATTCTGTAATAGTTGCATTTGAGTCCCTCAGTTGTCCTCAGTGTGAAAAGATGGATCTAAAAATCATACAATCATTGTTGGAAATGGTTCAAATATACAAACATTTTCGAAAACCAAAGAATTTGTGGAACCTCAAGGGTTTGTCTGAGGAACAACAGACAGTTTAACTGTTCAGGACAAACAAGGGACTCATGAACAACTATCACTAAACAAAAAACACAGCTGTGGATCATTCAGGTAACAACACAGTATTAAGAATAAAGGGAATATTAACTATTATTCAAATATTATTTTCTTATTACATTTTCAAATATTATTATTATTTTGGACTATATGTAAACATCTTTTATGTTAAATTTCTTATTCAGGTCAGTAAACAATAACATGCATTTTGTATGATCCCTCTTATTTTGGTAAAATAATTAACAGTTTGCAGATTCTGTATGTAAACTTCTGTAACTGAAATTCCCATATTCACTTATATATGTACAACTATATATATATATATCCTTATGGTTTGGGTCAGTGTGCAGGTGTGTTGTGATCTCTGATGATGTCAAAGGCAGCACACACACACACACACACACACACACACACACACACACACACACACACACACACACACACACACACACACACACACACACACACTCACATGTGCTCTCATGAACACATGGTATTCTTTCCTCTTACAAACAAACACATTTAATTTTCAAACATTTATTAGAAATTTGATTATTTTGTTAGCTGCCACTAGATGGCGCTACAGACTGCAGCTTACTACTACCTGAATACTGCACACTGTACTCTTTATACTGCCTACAAAACATGAAAAAACTTAACAACTGTTAATTACATTGAGGCAACTGCATTACTTATATTTCAAAAATTAAATATTGAATTAAAATAGAGATGCTTCTGAAATTGGAAGGTCAGGTTGAGCATATTACTTTATGGAATTTCCGGTAGTATGTTTTGCTTGTATACTCTCAGAAGAAAAATTAGCAAAAAGGAGGAAAAGAATGTACAAAGGTATCCTTTAAGGGTACTTCCCTAGTGTTTAAATCCTAAAGGTAGAGTTTCGTACTAATATTATCCCTTTAGGGTATTGCCCAAGTTACAAACTGTTGTTGCCTTAAAGGTACAATTTAGTACTATTATTAACCCTTTAAGAATAAGGAATGTACAAAGGTAAGAATGTACAAATGTATACCTTTAAGGATACTGCTCCAATGATAAACTACCCTACTCTTAAAGGTGTTTTGTACTAATTTTAACCCTTTAGGATCTCTTTGAAGGTACTGCCTCAGTTACAAACTGTTGTACCTCTAAAAGTACAATTTAGTGCTATTAACCCTTTATGGGTAAAGAAGGTAAAAAGTTGCCCCTTTGAGTGTACTGCTCCAGCAACAAGTTGGTGTACCCCTAAAGCAGTGGTTTTCAAACCTGTCCTGCACATTTTGTATGACCAATCATTTTCTCCTATTAAATTCAGATAAGACAGAGATATTACTTATTGGACCTAAAAACAGTACACAGAATCTCTTGGGTCACAATTTGAAACTAGATGGATGTACTGTTACTTCCTCTACAGTCAAAATATCTGGGTGTTATATTAGACAGCAACCTATCTTTTGAAAATCATATTTCCCATGTTACAAAAACAGCATTCTTCCATCTTAGAAACATTGCCAAGCTACGGAACATGTTAAGTGTTTCTGATGCAGAAAAGTTAGTTCATGCATTCATGACCTCTAGACTGGACTATTGTAATGCACTGCTAGGTGGTTGTCCTGCATCTTCAATAAACAAGCTACAGATAGTACAAAATGCTGCGGCTAGAGTCCTTACCAGGTCAAGAAAATATGATCATATTACTCCAATTTTACAGTCTCTGCACTGGCTACCTATTAAGTTCCGTATCAGTTACAAAATATTATTACTTGCCTATAAGGCCCTAAATGATTTAGCTCCTGCGTACCTAACTAATCTTCTATCACGCTACAATCCAACCCGTTCCCTAAGGTCGCAAAACTCTGGACTCTTGGTAGTACCTAGGATAGCAAAGTCCACTAAAGGAGGTAGAACTTTTTCATATTTGGCTCCCAAACTCTGGAATAGCCTTCCTGATAACGTTCGGGGTTCAGACACACTCTCTCTGTTTAAATCTAGATTAAAGACACATCTCTTTAGCCAAGCATTCATATAATGCATCTCACAATCTTGTACTGCCAGTCTATCTGAACAAATGCACATTATTATGCTTTAGCTTGGGTTAAACTGATAATTTCATCCAGGGTTATTCCTGGATGGAACAACTGCTACGCTAATTGTCTTTATTGTTTCTCTGTTTGTGGATTAACATCCCGTGGTAGCTAGGAATTACACAAGCTTCAGTCTGGATCCAACCCTTAAATGATCTGAGATGACCGAACACCTGAGAAGAGATGATGACAACCCCTCGGAGGACCTCAGAGGAAGTCAACCATCAGCGATTATACTGAATTAACCAAATTTTGCCATAAATGGTGGATCAGCACCTAGAGACAACCTCTACAGCCCTGAACGTCAGCGGAGTCTAGGACACATAGATGAGCCCCAGAGACAGATCTCCAGTGAGGAACTCGTCACCTAGACATCCATCGGGAAAAGACCACTGGAAACAGTGGACCACTTACAAGTCTGACTTTAATGAAGTTGGAACAAACTACTGGTTCGTCTGGCCGGAGGGGAACTGGCCCCCCGACTGAGCCTGGTTTCTCCCAAGGTTTTTTCTCCATTCTGTCACCGATGGAGTTTTGGTTCCTTGCCGCTGTCGCCTCTGGCTTGCTTAGTTGGGGAATCTTCATTTCCAGCAATATCATCGACTTCATTGCACAGATATTATTTAAACTGAACTGAGCTGGACAATGCAATCACTAAATTCAATAATGAAATGCATTCAGCTGAAAATTGAGTGTTAAATCCTGTCATTTTACATTATTGACACAATTTTCCTATTTTGATATTGTGCAGTGCTTTGTTACAATTTGTATTGTTAAAAGCGCTATATAAAGGTGACTGCCCCAGTTGCAAACTGTTACACTCCTAAAGGAACAATTTGGTACAATTATTAACCCCTTAGGCATAAATAAGGTACAAAGGTATCCATTTTAGGGTACTAGTACTACCCCAGTGACAAGCTGTTGTACCCCTAAAGATTATTGAAAACTGAAAATTGAGTGTTTAATCTTGTCATTTTACATTATTGAAACTAATTTACTATTTTTTTATATTGTGCAGTTGCTTTGTTACAATTTGTATTGTTAAAAGCGCTATATAAATAAAGGTGACTTGACTTGACTTGACAATGTGTATTAGAGAAAAACTTTTATTTCATAATGATATTTTATCCCATTTTAAATTCTTATTATCAAATGAAATGTTAGATTTTTGTGAATTTTTTCAATTAAAAGATCAAAAGGATTAACAATGCTGATTAATTTTCATAGACTTCTTTGATCATATTTACCAAGGGTGCCGATATTTTTGGCCATGACTGTATATATACATTGAACAAAATTATTAACGCAACTCTTTTGTTTTTGCCCCCATTTTTCATGTGCTAAACTCAAAGATCTAAGACTTTTTCTATGTACACAAAAGGCCTATTTCTCTCAAATATTGTTCACAAATCTGTCTAAATCTGTGTTAGTGAGCACTTACTCCTTTGCCGAGATAATCCATCCACCTCACAGGTGTGGCATATCAAGATGCTGATTAGACAGCATGATTATTGCACAGGTGTGCCTTAAGCTGGCCACAATAAAAGGCCACTCTAAAATGTGCAGTTTTACTGTATTGGGGGTGCAAACCACCATTTGCCTCATGCAGTGCAACACATCTTCTTCGCATAGAGTTGATCTGGTTGGTGATTGTGGCCTGTGGAATGTTGGTCTACTCCTCTTCAATGGCTGTGCGAAGTTGCTGGATATTGGCAGGAACTGGAACACGCTGTCGTATACGCCGATCCAGAGATCCATCTTAAACATGCTCAATGGGTGACATGTCCGGTGAGTATGCTGGCCATGCAAGAACTGGGATGTTTTCAGCTTCCAGGAATTGTGTACAGATCCTTGCAACATGGGGCCGTGCATTATCATGTGCAACATGAGGTGATGGTCGTGGATGAATGCACAACAATGGGCCTTAGGATATCGTCACGGTATCTCTGTGCATTCAAAATGCCATCAATAAAATGCACCTGTGTTCGTTGTCCATAACATACGCCTGCCCATACCATAACCCCACCGCCACCATGGGCCACTCGATCCACAACGTTGACATCAGCAAACCGCTCACCCACACGACGCCATACACGCTGTCTGCCATCTGCCCTGTACAGTGAAAACCGGGATTCATCCGTGAAGAAAACACCTCTCTAAAGTGCCAGACGCCATCGAATGTGAGCATTTGCCACACTCAAGTCGTTTACGATGACGAACTGCAGTCAGGTCGAGACCCCGATGAGAATGACGAGCATGCAGATGAGCTTCCCTGAGACGGTTTGTGCATAAATTTCTTTGGTTATGCGAACCGATTGTTGCAGCAGCTGTCCGGGTGGCTGGTCTCAGACGATCTTGGAGGTGAAGATGCTGGATGTGGAGGTCCTGGGCTGGTGTGGTTACACGTGGTCTGCGGTTGTGAAGCCGGTTGGATGTACTGCCAAATTCTCTGAAACGCCTTTGGAGACGGCTTATGGTAGAGAAATTAACATTTAATTCATGGGCAACAGCTTTGGTGGACATTCCTGCAGTCACAGTATGCCAATTGCACGCTCCCTCAAAACTTGCGTCATCTGTGGCATTGTGCTGTGTGATAAAACTGCGCATTTTAGAGTGGCCTTTTATTGTGGCCAGCCTAAGGCACACCTGTGCAATAATCTTGCTGTCTAATCATTATCTTGATATGCCACACCTGTGAGGCGGATGGATTATCTCGGCAAAGGATAAGTGCTCACTAACACAGATTTAGACAGATTTGTGAACTATATTTGAGCGAAATAGGCTTTTTGTGTACATAGAAATAGTCTTAGATCTTTGAGTTCAGCTCATGAAAAATGGGGGCAAAAACAAAAGTGTTGCGTTTATAATTTTGTTCAGTGTATACATTTTTTTTTAAACTAAAAATGTTCCACTTGTTTTTTTTTAAATCACAGCTTTTCATTTTGATCTCTGACTTCCGGCTCTCACTTTATGTGCATATGCATTATGCAACACATGCATGTGTACATAAGCTTGCCTAATATATCTCTCTCTCAGCACCTGCATATTAGACAGGCCGTTCATATCAGTGATATATAAAGAGAGAGGTTAGCTCCGCTCCTCGGGTGGCTTGGCTGGGTGCTGAAGCTCTTTTGAGCTGTGTTTAAATTACAGGCTGGATCCAGCGCCAGAGATCCAGCCTCCCTCCACCACTGCTCTTATGCTGTCGCTCTCCCCCGGCCTCAAACAGCAGCCTGACAGCTTAATTAGCGAGGAGCCATGGGAGATGAATAGGGCCGCGGAACATTCACTTCCACCTACTCGATAAAGGCCGGCCTCCAGCTGTAGACCCACGAAACACTGGGGATGCTGATGTCATAGAGGCTGCTGAACTGCAACCTCACGGGGAACCAGGAAAAAGAGTGAAAAAATATATATTTGCTAGCGCATTAGCTAATGTACTGCGTTACCAATGACAGCGCTGTGATTAGCATAAGAAATCAGCTCTGTAGAAAAACATACTGTGCCATGAAGATAAATTAACATAAACCTACAGTAAACTCGAAATAGACTCTATTTACTCTCATAAGTTCACATAAGTTTCTTAAGGTCTTATTTTGAATTATTCCTCATTCATGTTGTTTTAAAGTAAAAAAAAAACTTTACTTTACTTTTCCATCACCTAGCCAATGGAAGCTAGTTTCTGCCACAGGATTAAAAATAAATAAACTAATTGTGACTTTTTACATACAATTCTTAATTTTCCCCCTCTCAATTCTAAATTTATATCTCACAGTTTGGACTATTTTCTTTCCCACAATTCTGAGAAAAGATTCAGCATTGTGAGATGTAAACTCAGAACTTGGAGATGTTAACTAGCAATTGTGAGATATAGACTGAATTGCTTGATATACATTAATATGTAATAATGCTAATAGGCCTATGTAAAGATATGCTAATGATATTAAAGGCCTGCCCTTTAAATTGACAGGATTGGTTTCATGTTTGTGACAGAAAACGGGCCGTTTCAAACCACATTTTTGAGACTGTCTTTGATACGCTGCAGTTTTAATGGAAAAATGCTCCGCAATGGTGTTGACTAATAAAGTAGTAGATAGTTTGTCTATAAACATATTGAAACACTAGACTGACGTGAAAAATGTTAAGATTTTCATCACATTAAAAAAGAAATCTTATGAGGTTTAAGTGCAGTGAAATCAAATATTCCTTACATGCTAATCTTATAAATCTACACTTATATATACACTTAGAATTATAAGAAAAGAAAAGAAAATCAATAAATTACTTCATTTGTAATCAATAATATACCTACTGCTATTTAGCAATGATTCCACAAATTAATATAAAAAAATATATTAAAAAAAAACATGGGGCATTTAAGTTGATGTGCATCTAGGGTGACCATACATCCTCTTTTTCCAGGACATTTTCTGGGCAGATTTAAAAACCGGCTAAAATATTGGGTTTTTGGCTTTGTTCTCCTGTTGTTTTCATGCTTGCTGAAGGTATGACTGAAAAGTATTTTGACCAATAGTATCCAGGCATTGTTCGTAATCAACCAATCATGGTGTGCAAGAAGATCGGTCAAAACAATGCAAATAATGCAAACATACAGTAGAGAGCATGTCAGTAGGCAAACTATGCCAAAACTTGGTGTTGTCCGGGAAGAAAGAAGACGTATGGTCACCCAGATCTATCTTTTTTATTAAAGTTTTACTGTGCTGAAATATGCATGATGAAATATACATGTGCTAATAAAAACTTAGCGCTCGTACTTACTGCCACAGATGTAGTAGCTCCCTGTCTGGAACAAACGCAGTCTGTTCTCACTAAAACACAGGCAAACACTTTTTATTGGCAGAACATTACAGATTCATATTCTTCCACTCAAGATGAGTGTAGTTTCCACAAATAGGCTTGCGGTGAAATTCACAGGCACATTCAGCTCCTTCTCTGTCTCTCTTAAAGTCTTGCTCCTTCACTATTCTCCATTTAGTTTTCACACATTGAGAAGGTGATGTTGCCTCTGTTAGCTCTACTGTGTATAAGCCAGGTTTGCTCTCACTTAAATCACACAGTAGATCCACACTAACTATCTTTTGTCTCTGCACAGTCTACTGTATATATTTAAGGCCCGTTCACACCAAGAATAATTACATTAGCATCCACCACAGGAATGCACGATAATGTGTTTATTTTAAAAACGTGTGTTCGTTAAAGCAGAATGGATTCTGATTGCTGTCAATGTTTTTATCCTTCATGGGCTGGAAAGTAATGTTGCAAAAGTGATTAAACTATATTGGTCCTCTGTGTCGTTATCTTTTCCATGTGAATAGTTATGTGGACAATTCTTTTCTATTTAGAATGGTTTTTAAAATAATACCTTAATTATTCATTTTTATCCTTGGTGTGAACAGGCCTTACTCTTTATATATTTGCAATTAATTAATATATATATATATATATATATATAAAAATTCTGAGCAAGCAGATTCTGTGCAAATGTAATTTAAGCCACCATATTTCCCCCTTTTCTTCACAGATTATTTATTAAAGTACTTTTGGCAGTTTTTTTAGCAGGGTGAAATACAGTGTTAATGATAAACCTTCACTTTTGAGCAAATAAAATGCATCAATGTGCCATGGTTCGTATGTGATAAGAAACAGGTTTATGAATTGCCTTCTTTGCTGATAATCGTACACCTGCAGAAGTTCTAGAATTGCAAAGAATCATTATCTTGTAATTTGGTTTCAAGAAGACGTCTGTGGTGACAAACGAACACCTGCAGGCAAACGTTAGCGTGTTTCTTTGTACTGTATGTCATCTTCTGAGCATCAAATAGCCTAATGTAAAATCTGGTCGGAAATCAGAGATACAGATAGGATTATCCTACATTTTATGATGAGAGTTACGCAGAATTAGGCAGCTTTGTACCTGGGTTAAACTGTAACAAAATTTGTTTCACATTTAAAATATTGAAAGAGTTTTAGTATTAAGAATAGGCCTTCCTTTAATGATTATGAGGCCTTCTTAAGAGTTGTTGTGACGATAACCACAAATTTTGGTGCCGATACAGTCTGAATTAATAAATCAGGGTAAAATATGAACTGTATGACTAAAATAATCTGAGAATCTTCTTAACTGACCAAGGGTTAACAATTTCCAGTGTGAAATTGAAGTGTGAATTAGTCATAATAAAGATACAAACCTACTGAGAAAAAAAATATTGAAATAGCCTAGGTTTTGCTAATTTTAGTTGGTTTTACATGGTTTAACTTCTGTTTCAGCCTGGTTAAGATGATCTGGTCTAGCTTGTCTCCCAGTTTAACAACAACAGAAAGGACCATCCTAACCAACATGACTAGCTAACCAGATTAGTGTGTGTGTGTGTGTGTGTGTGTGTGTGTGTGTGTGTGTGTGTGTGTGTGTGTGTGTGTGTGTGTGTGTGTGTGTGTGTGTGTGTGTGTGTGTGTGTGTGTGTGTGTGTGTGTGTGTGTGTGTGTGTGTGTGTGTGTGTGTGTGTGTGTGTGTGTGTGTGTGTGTGTGTGTGTGTGTGTGTGTGTGTGTGTGTGTGTGTGTGTGTGTAAATACATAATCCAAGATTTGTGTCATAAAACATACATTAGCAATAAAATATCATCAAAAGTGGAAAATTATCTTTCATGCCATTGCTTGATATTATGCAAAGTTGTGTGATCTGTTGATACGTTGTTTTGATACTCCGAGATCCTCCATTTGTAGAGTACATAACCACAGTAGAACGAATGTATAAAGCAATAAACGTTGCAGCATTTGATTTATTCGCCATAGTTAAAGTCTAAATGGCATCTTGAGGAAATCTACAGATTTTTCTGTACGGCACACAAAGGACTCGTACACGGCTCTCGACAGCTGCTGGAGAGATCCTGATGTGAGAGATAAGGTGGGAGGAATTGTGTGGTGTGATAGCGCTTTGATTTACCACCGATTATAGCTGCACCTCTCACCTCTCATCATGCACTGAGAAACCAGACTAATTTTGGGCCCAGAGAGAATGCACGCTCCGCACACTTATTGGCAGCACATATGGAAACACAAGAAACTGGAAACAGAAAAAAACTTTGCAAAACATGGTTATTTGCAAAAGTAATTGTCAAAAAGTTATGTACACAGATGTGAATGCTTATTGTGTTAGTCAGTGCAAGTGTGATGCGGTTATTATTGTAACTAAAAACTAAAACCATGAATATATATTTTTGTTACTTGATATATATATATATATATATATATACTATACTAGATGAACTGATGAACCTATATTTAAACAAATTTGCTGATTTTTTTTAAAATATATTGTTAACTGAAATAAAGTAAAACAAAACCTTGAAATAAAAACCCTTGAACTTATTTCAGCTGCCAAAGCAACATTTTTACTTGAATAAATTATGCATTTATATAGCGCTTTATTGTGTATTGTTGTACACCCACAGCGCTTTACAATCATGTGGTGGGGGGGGTCTCTGGTGAGTGCGCTCACCACACACCAGCTACAGGTGGAGAGGAGAGAGAGTCATAGAGACAATCAAGTAGATGGGGATTATTAGGAGGCCATGATTGATAAGGGCCAGTGGAGGGAATTTGGCCAGGACACCGGGGTTACACCCCTACTCTTTACGAGAAGTGCCATGGGATTTTTAATGACCACAGAGAGTCAGGACCTCGGTTTAACGTCTCATTTGACGTCTCATTTGACGTACTTGATGTACCAAAACAACAAACTAAAACATTATAGACCAGGGTAAGGGCGGTGTCCCTGCAGAGTTTAGTAATCAAACACACCTGAAACTAATCAAACTAAAACAGGTGTGTTGAGGCAAGTTGAAGCTAACTCTTAATGATGACCTGGTATAGACATTAAAAAACATCCACAGTAAAATTAAACCTTTAAAATTACAATGGAAAATACAGAAATAAAAAAACTTATTCCAATTATTTTTTTTTTTTTAAATCTAATACTTTCTCAATGATACTAAAATAACATTTCTTCAGTACATAAAACAAGTGAACATATACTTTGCCATCACAAATAAAACTAATGCATGTTTATGCAAATTGTCATATGATACAGAATCAGAGAGCACTCGGTAAGCGAAAGAGGGAAGTTTAATTTTTTTTAATTCAAATTTTTAATTCACCCCAGTCATGTGAAGAGGTCAGCCGGCCACACTATGTCATGCACACACTACAAATAAGACAAACAAACAAATTTAAATGCTCATTGCAAGTTTTTCCAATAAAAGCAAAAACAATAAACAGTATGTTTAAAAGCAAAGACAATAAAGAGTATGTTGTTCGGACAGTCCGGAGTTTGAATCCGTATCATAACGGATCCCCTTCTTTAGTCGGACAGGGTCACACAGATTATTTGATGCAGTGGGATCCTAAACGATCCCTTGATAATGTATTCTATTGCAGCAAGAGATTATTGTTGAAATAAATACAGAGCAACATATGGTAATCATTGTGAATAATCATATTTATACGGCAGCGTGAATCACATTGCTGTGGGTGGACAGACAGATTTAATAGTGCAATATTCCTGTAGCATTAAGAGAAAAATATAGTAGCTGGGAGTAAACAAATGAAAAAGAGATGGTCTAAACAACTGTTTTTCTGCTGATGGATGAAATAAAAATAAAAATGCAAAACTGCAATAGACAATTAAATGATTAGGGAAGGCAAAGGCTAGTTGTCACACTGTGAATGTCTCAAATGACGACATCATATTAATATTAAAGGAATAGTTCACCTAAAAGTGAAAATGTACTCACCCTCAGGCCATCAATATACAGTTGAGTTTGTGTCTTCATCAAAACAGATTTGGAGAAATTTAGCATTACATAATTTGCTCTCCGATGGATCCTTTTCAATGAATGGGTGCCGTCAGAATGAGAGTCCAAACAGCTGATAGAAACATCACAATCCACAAGTAATCCACATAAATCCAATCCATCAAATAACATGTTGTGAAGTGAAAAGCTGCATTTTTGTAATAAATAATTATTAAGACCACCGTAGCTTCCATTTTATTTTTGCTTCCTCCAGAGAAAAACGTATCTTGTCTGAATCAGGAGAGAAATATGCAGAGATCAAGCAACATTTATGAGAGAAAGCAGTCCAAAACAGTTCTAAATAAATATGTTGGAGGATTTTGTTATGAGGGGACAATAGGGATTGGACTTTTTAGTTTTTACTTTAGGAAGCGTTATTGTGGATTGTGGGCAGGTATTTTGGCCAGAAGTGATGGTTTAAAGTTAGGTGGAATCTTGATGGAATTATTTTTGACAAACATGCAGATTTTCATGTCACAAGATATTAATTGGTGGTCTGGAGTGGTGTGGATAACTTGTGGATTATTGTGATGTTCTTATCAGCTATTTGGACTCTCATTCTGACAGTACCCATGCACTGCAGAGGATCCATTGGAAACCAAGTGACGTAATACTAAATTTCTCCAAATCTATTCCAATGAAGAAATAAACTATTACATTTTAAGCAAATTGTCAATTTTTGGTGTCAACTATTCCTTTAAGTCTGGTTGCCCCATAATAATAATAATTAGCATTTTAATATAATAATTATTAAATGATATATCTATATTTATCTTACAAATTAAGTAAAGTGGACTGATTTGGATACACGATTTATGTCAGTGTCCCTCCACAGCAGTGGATCTGTTGCCAATCATAAAGGTATTACATTTCATCTAACCATACATACAAGCTCATCTGTCTGCGTAGGTATCATCAGGCTATTACATATAGAATGCAAGTACAGTTTATTGATGTAAAATTCATGTTATTCTGTCCTGACCCCATGAACCATCATGTACATACATAGGTTAAAGTGACAACCAATAAAAAGTGGAAAATAAAGCTTTTTTCGTTGTGCTAGTGAAACAATGAACGTATTTCAGACAGTGTTTATGCTCAAATATATGTTTGTGCATTGTTTGGGCGGCGGCGGCATTCATGAGGATTAGTTGCTTTGGTTTTATTTGATGCAATGTTTTCCATGTGAGTACATGGGGAGCTTTTGCTTTGACAATGAAATATTTTAATTTGTTTGCTTCTATATCTGAATATGAATTTAAGTACGTGCCTTAATGAAATACAAACTCCACATTTGAAAGATACCCCTTCAAGGCACATACAGTATGCTGAATGCTGTAAAAATGGGAACGCATCTGAGTTTAAAATATGCCTTTGTAATTTGTCAAGGATATAACTACTTACAATATATGCACTGTACAATATTATAAAATGGTAGCGATTTACATACATTTACATGAGTGCTGCAACATATGCTGGGAAATCCACAATGTCAGATGTCAAGTTGATTGGTATTAGAAGGGTGAGCTGTTTGAGCCTGAAACCGCTTCCCGCTGGCAGACTCTGAAAATGACTAAAAGAGTGCATGGAGTGCGCTGGAGTCCCTCGAGAATTTCTCTCATTAATTAGTCTTGTCTGAAACCGAATTACTTTAGCAGGCTCTTTGGGCTTTGCATACCTCAGTGATCCACATCAAGACAATTATTTAAGATTTCTTTTTCAAGAAAACATCAGCAAGGGTCCAGTCCGAACGTCACTTACCAACTGAGACGTTTGGCTAATTTCGTAATAACTGATTTACGCTTTTTGTGTCTCATTTCATAAAATGTATTATTGGCCGTCTAAGAATCTTGGATTTTAGATGAAAATGTCACCGCTCTGACTGCTTCTGATTTATTTGGTCAACAGAACTGAGATTGGAGACCAACTCTCAATTAAAACTGGTGGAATGAAATGGCCGTCAAATCCTATCAAGAAAAAAAAAGATAATCAATACAACCTTCTACATCCATTACAAAAATCCCTTAACTGTTATTTGCGATGTTATTTTATTGGTTAGTTATTGTCAGAGTTGGAGTCTTGAAGACCCGTCAAGACCACACAAATGGTGCATTGCTCCATCTAGGTCCAAATGTACCAAAGATGATAGCCAAATTCAACAAGGTACTTGACAACAGAACATTAGTGAAATGTCTATGGCTTGGAACGGCTATTTAGCCACTGCACAATGTGAACGCTGCAATACATCCAGCATGTTTTATATTTTAGTTAATAGCAATGGATTAACTCATACTTGGACAGGTATTAGTGTGGTTCTGGGCCTCAAAGTGTCAAGTCTTGGTCTGTGTCTTGTAGGGTATGGTCTTGACTCCAACTCTAGTTTATTGGCTGATCCTAACTGTAACACAGATACTCAGATATTATATCCAGAATACAGTAAGACCTAGTAAAAGAATTAAAAAGATTTCGTCTAAAACCGAAAAGTGACATGATTGCTGTCATATCAGAGAAGCAATTTGGTTAGTGAACAAAAACACTTCCTACTGCAAGCAGAGAATGAGAACTATTGATTACATCCAGACCATTCCTAAAAGAGGTGCACTATGTTTTTCAATCAACATCAGAGCAGTTTTAGGCCGATGAGGTACCATCTCATTTGCAGGGCATCCTCTGAAGACATCATCAAAGTGTAAAATGCATAAATAACTGTCTTTATTGATGCTTTTAAATAAGTCTCATTCAAATAAATGCCATGGTTATGGTTGAGAGAAAAGCAATCATTGCTAGGGTTAGCATATATTATACACTGTCTGTTCACAATGGAATAATAGTCGTGCTGTTGTTTATATAGATAATTCTGAATAACAATCATCCCCAATGCCGTTACGTTCTCATTTAAGAGGCCCAGTTTTATTGGATATTTAGTTCGACTTTCATTTCAAAAAATACTTATTAAAGGATTATTTGCTTTTATTATTGGATCCAGTGCTATCGCTTCGCCTCGTAACAGTATACGCATACCAGTTTGCGCAAAGCACATGCAATTATTTTCCTCACACAACCGACTTTTGCTGTCTCTCATCTGTCACCTGTTAATATAACGCACTTGGAAAGTCTCTACATACATGTATAATTTACAGAAAAACTTAGATCGAAAATAAACGAACAGAAACGGAAAACAAAAAGGCTAACAGAAACGATGACGCACATCAAACAACAACTAATGCACATGCTATGGTTGGCAACAATATTTTGGCATGATGTGAATCAATGTCTCGTTTTTCTTAAATAGAATTGCTTATAGAAAACAATACCTGATACTGTGTAGTCCTTTTCAAATCAGTTTTATCGTTATTTCTCCTTCGCTGGTGTGGCACTTGAATCTCAAGAAAGAACCAGAGGTTGCTCACCGTTTGATAAAATGCACATTTTCACACGTCCCTTAAAAAATTATATATATCTCCTTCTGTATTATTCAAAATGCAAGTGTGCGTCATCTGACAAGATATCAGGATGGTAGTAATATATCCAAATCCACTTGGGTGCTGCTCAACAGGGCGAAGAAGGCCCAGGCGATGTTCTGTAAAAATAGATATCCATGCTTCATGCTTTTTTATGAATTTCCAATATAACCACCGAGCGATCAAATGTCCTGCTGGTCCGACGTCAGCCAGTAAAAGATGAAAAAGTGCCGGAATGAGGTTTGGTAGAGCAGCAGCATTGGATATAAGCGGTTGCCGTCGGTCCTCAGATGGACTTGCGTCGTCTCATCAGCCGGAGATTTTCCGTGAAGCTGTGCAGCCCGGGCGAGACGGAACTGATGGGGGAGGGAAGGAAGCTATTTTTCAACGTGCTCGGTGAGATCTCCTCTATGTGGTAGGACACTGTCGAGTGGTAGTGATGGTACTGATGAGGGCTCAACTGGGAGCCGAACAAGTTCTGGTGCGGAAATGTGCTGCCACCGCTTCCTCCTGCTCCCATTCCCAATCCGAGGCCGACCGAGCTCCCGAACTCGTGCGAATGGTAGTGCATGCAGGAGCAAACGGACTGGAGATCGGTGACCTCGGCTCTGTAGCGCTGCTGCTGCTGTTCTCGTCTCTGTCGACTCCTCTGCAGCGTGTCCTCCTGGATGTGGATGATCATGCTACTGCGGTTCCCCGCCAGGGAAGCCCTCTCCTCTGCGTCCCGTCGCTCGTCCTCGCTGTTCATGGTCAGGAAACGAAGGACCACCAGGTTGAGAAAGGCCCCGATGACCGTCAGCCCCACTAGAATGTACATGAAGCTGAATGCCACATAGAGGGGCTTTCTCTGCAAAGCTTTGTTCTTCTGCAGGGCTACAAAGTCCCCGAACCCAATGGTGGTGAGCGTTATGAAACAATAGTAATAGGACTGAAAGAAACTCCAGTCCTCGTAATGGGAGAAAGCTGCTGCGCCGATGCAGAGTGTTCCCATGCAGGAGAAGAAGCCCACGGTCACCATGTTCTCCATGGAGACTTCCGTGATGCGCATCCCACAGCACTTTTTGATGCGCTTCAGCATGTACTTCACAAAGGTGTTCATTCTCTCGCCAAGGCTTTGGAACATCACCAGCGTCAGAGGGATCCCAAGCACTGCATAAAACATGCAGAACGCCTTTCCAGCATCTGTGCCTGGAGCCGCATGGCCATAACCTGAGGACCAAAGAGACAAGTGATCAGAAAAAAAGATGATAAGAAACAACAAAACGAAGTATGCTGAGAATACTGCTGGTTAAAGATCTGGGCTGGTCACCAAATGTTGAAGGTGTGAAACAACACCTGGATTGTGTACTTGTTTTACAGTTATTTTTCACAAACTGATGCCATTTGGAGAGCTTTGATCATTGAAGATGCACTGATCATCACATTTTCATCTCTAAAGTTTCATACACAGTACTGTGTCGACTCAAAGACAGAATAGTGTGGTTTTCTTACCTAAAGTGCTAAAAAAAATTGGGGGAAGGCACTTTTCCCAAGTTGTTTAGACTGATTAGCTGTGGAAAAGTGTGCTGTATGCTAATTTGGATAAAAGCGTTAGCTAATTTACAAAGTAGTAAAGTAGAACCAAGAAACTGCTTTTCACTTGCTCCAGAATTAAAAAACAGATCCCATATCGGCAAGCAGAAATTAGCAACATGGTGTGCTTTTGCTCTTTAATCTAATTGTACTCTGGTGACCAGCCAATTTCTATAACTTCTATCATCACCAATTTCCAAGAAGCCAATCAGTCAATTTCCAAGAAGTGAAAGTTCCTCGGATTTTGGCTTCACCTGCAAACACTCAGGCAGAAAATATGGGCTGAGTCACACACTCTCTTAGCCAAAACACTGAGTATAGGTCACGCAAACCAGGTGCCTCTTTGATCTTATTCTAGCCTCAGAGATTAGAGGGGGGCGTCCAATTAGTGCCAGGTTTTCTCTCTTGCCCCCTTGGCCCTCTTATTAGGGGGGCGAGACAAGAAGGTAGGCGTTACAGGTTTAGACAAGAAAGAAAGTAGATAGGATGATGAGCCAGTAAAGCTTTTAGCTTAATTAGACTTTATCTGGAAGTAAAAAAGCTAAATTCGCTGACTCACTTCGAAGCCAGCGAGCCATTCTAATACAATATTTGCTGATGAGTAAGAAAATAAGTGACAAGACTACAGTAAAAATGTATTACATCCCACCTCACAATGCCAAGGCAAGTATTCATCCTCCCTCTTTCATTAGCACTAAGAAGGTATCATTCAAAGAGCTGTAGCTACACTGGCATACATGTTTGTGTGATAGTAACTCAAAACACATCTTGTGGTTTAAAGTGTTTTTAACAGGCTTGCTTAAAGTTGCTGTAAGCGATTTTAGACATTTTGCTAACTTACACTCTAAAAAACACTGGGTTAAAAACAACCCAATTTGGGTTGTTTTTAACCCAAGAGCTGGGTAAATATAGGACAGAACACATTTGGGGTTAATTTTAACCAGTAAATTGGGTTATTTATATAACCCATCATAAAGGGTTGATTTAACTCAGCTAATGGGTTGATTCATTTGTATTATAATACTAGCTTTTTTTACTTTATGCATAAATAATGTTTACAGATTAACGTAAATCCTCTAAACTTTTGTAAAATACTCCACAACCACTGGTTTACGTGATAACTTCCTTTATTTATCATTTACAAAATTGTTTATCTCGTTTTTATGCAAGCTATACACATTGCCCATTTAATCTCGTTTAACAAACATTAAAAGTAAAGATTAAACAGACGTAATTCAGGAGTAAATCGACCACTCTGTAATTCTGTTTCCATCGTAACGGCGCTGGCTCTTGCTCCCGAGCTGGAGTCGTGATCAACAGCAGCTGCTCACGGATAAGACCGCCACCCTGCGCTTCACTCATGGACGAAATGTACTGCGATTGCCTTCATAACCTGCCCAAAAACAAACAGTAAACAGCTCTGAGGACATATTTGAACATCCAAAGTATTTGTATTCTGTATCTTTATAAATATAATCGTTTATTTTATGCAAAGCATCAGACTCTTCATCACGCAATAAGACTGACGCGACGCGAGCGACGTGCCGTGCGCCTATATGTTGCTCTGCATAAAATTGAATGATATACAGCACAGAAACGATTTTATCAATAAAATAAAATGTACACAAACCTGCATTTACCGAATAAATGCTTTAATTCAATGGCGCTTAGAACTGCTCTCTCCAGAAGATGACGCAAAATCCCCGCGATAAATAACCCAACCGCTGGGTTACTCTAACTCAGGATCTGAGTAACACTAAAAAACTACCCAAACATTGGGTTGTTACATTTAACCCAGGGGATGGGTAACACAAAAACTACCCAAACACTGAAAAAATTACCCCAAGAAATTACCCAAAAGGCTCAACCCAGCATATTGGTTAAAAGAATAACCCAGGATTTTTTTAGAGTGTACTAGACTCCACACTGTCCCTTTAATCAAAAGCTTTCTTTAAAAAAACACCTACCATATATACAGTGCTCAGCGTAAATGAGTACACCCCCTTTGAAAAGTAACATTTGAAACAATATCTCAATGAACACAAAAACATTTTCCAAAATGTTGACAAGACTAAGACTTATATAACATCTGTTTAACTTATAACATGAAAGTAAGGTTAATAATATAACTTAGAGATTCAATTTTCAGTTTTACTCAAATTAGGGTGATGCAAAAATGAGTACACCCCACTGAAAGTCTCTGGAGCAAAGCTACATCTTATAGACTACAAATGTTACATTAACAAGAATTCAACCACAGGTGAGCCTATTATATTACAAGGTGACAGTTGACTATAAAAGGGTGTTACTTAAAAAAAAACCCCTTCCCATTTCATGCTGTCAGCAATGGCACCACATGGAAGAGAAATGTCACAAGACCTGAGAAAGAAAATAATTTCTTTACACAAGAAAGGTGAAGGCTGCAAGAAGAATCAGCAAAGCTTTACTTATCAGTCAGAATACTGTAGCAAAAGTGGCTACAAACATTTAAAAAAGATGGAACTGCAACCATCTCACAGAGACAACCAGGTCGTCCACAGGTGCTGCAAATAACACCTCGTCAGGAGCGTCTTCTGATGAGAAGGGTTGAATGAAAATCTTGACATTTGCAAGTTCACTGCAGTCTATTTGCCACCGTACTAAACATTTTGTAAAAAAAATAGTACTGTCCACTTTCAAGGCATGGCATGAGCAACAGCAGAAGCCGCAAGCGTCCGAAAGAAGCCTCTCTAAAGCCCAAGGCTACAAAAAAGCCCGCCTGAGAGGAGTTTGCCAGGGCCCATCAAAGCTGACTAAAAGATGAAGACTACTGATGGACTCTATGAACTCTGGAGTGATGAGACCAAGGATAAATGTTTTTGGAACTGATGGCTTCAAAACTGTAGCCTATTGCGTGCAAAGGTGAGGAATACAAAGAAAAATGCATGGTGCCTACAGTGAAACATGGTGGCAGTTATCTGCTGCATGAGTTATCTGCTTGTGCTGCATGTATCATATAGATAGATCATGAATTCACAAATGTACTGCTCTATACTGAAAGATGATCAGCTGTATTTGTTTGAGTAATCAAAACAACCCAACGGCAGTTTGACTGATATTATTGGAATGCACAATAAAAAAATAAAATAAATAGTTATGCCTATCTGTTTTTGCAAATGAACTCTTCATTTATAAAGATGCGATACACTCTCTCTCCATGTGTAAATGGACACACTGTACAAGCAGAATAACACCATAACACACATAAAATGTGGAGATATAGTTAGAAAGCATGAAGCTTGCAGTGTCAGAAAGCCAGTCTGTCAGTCAAATGCAAAGATGCAACCTGTAGCAGTGCATTATAACAACGAAATCTCAGATTAGATCTGGCAAAGTAAGCTTGTGAATCATTATGCCTAAAGTGTGCATCAAATATGGATGGCCACTAAACAAAGTACTAGATACAGATAGTAGTTTTTGTTGTGGGTGTACTCATTTTTGCATCACCCTAATTTGAGAAGGAACAAATGCTGTAATCTATTTATTTATGTGTATAGATTATTAAACACTTACTTATAGCATGAAATAAACATCTCATGTCTCATGTAATCACTCAATCAGTGTTTCATTTTGGTGTCATTACATTTTCAGGCAAGGTGCTCATTAGATTAACTTGTGTAGTGTTTGTTAAAAAATGTGTTACTTTTCAAAGTGGGGTGATTAATTTGCTGAGCACTGTATATATATATATAATATATGTGTGTGTACTTTGACACACACACATACAGTATATATTTTGAAACTATGCACATGTATTTACATGTATATATTTATATTCATATCATTTATATTATATATAAATATATTTAATATATAAACATAACACATTTTTCTTAAATATATATATGCACGATATATAGTAAACACATATATTATGTACACAAAAACTTTTATTTTGGATGGGATTAATCGTTGCCAAATACTAATTTCAACAAAGAAATGGAATATAAACAATTTATAAGTTAATGTAAAAACTACCTTTTGTGCAATTTACTTTTTTAAATTTAATTTAATTGTTTGCACTCTGTTGTTAATTGTAAGCATTAATATTATAGTAATGTGCAAGTAATTGGGCTCCCTATAATTGACAGCATTAACTGACGTAGAATTTTTTTTCCGTAAGGACATTTTAATGGATAAAGGCTGAATTGAATTTAAAGACAGAGCCACAATTTGTTTAATGAAAATAAAAATGCTATTTTATAAATTTTTTTGTCCCTACTGTACTAAAAAATGTACTAAACCGTGACATTAAAACTGAGGTATGTACTGAACCAAGTGCCTGTCTTTGAGTCAATAAATCATTCACGAAACCTAATTCAGTCAAAATCACAGAAAATGTTGTCTAAAAGATAAGTTACTCAGCTTCTGGATTTGTAAAATAAGCAATATTTGCTTCCTGTGTTCCTGTGGTTAGTGTTCCTGTGGCTCAGTGGTTAGAGCATTGCGTTAGCGGCGCAAAGGTTGTGGGTTCGATTCCCAGGGAACACACATACTGACAATACAAATATATAACCTGAATGCACTGTAAGTCGCTTTGGATAAAAGCGTCTGCTGTAAATGCAATATCATATTTTCAATCACGCTGTTAGATAGAACTATATGAAATACGTACATAAAGCACATCTAAATGTACCTATCCATCTAAAATTCATATCTCTACAGAAATAGCAGCAGATTTAATGAGAAAGCATCCAATTGACATATATCCTCTTGAAAACCTTCTGAACGCCCACAGCGCAGTGCTCAACACCCACAAACACATGCATTCATTACCGCAACACAGCGCGGCCACGCAGTTCAACTCCTGCCGAGCACTTGTGCGAACTTAACTGTTTTTTACTGATCTTTTGGACTTGTGAGGATTGATCTCCCAGTTCCCCTGAAGGTCGCCTGCCCACTCAAGTGTGCGGTTATGGATTCTATTTATAGAAGTCGAGCCTGATCGATTCGATTTGCAAGCGGCACCAACGAGAGTTTTCCTTTCTTTTTCACTGGGTACTAACTGTGTTGGAGTTGCTCTTTTGACCTCATGTGCGCACACATGCACAAGCACGTATTGAAAATATGGGTGTGTAAATTTCATGTTATCACTCTCAGCCGCGCTGAAATATTGAAGAAACATATTACTGGGGTCAATAGATTGAAAGGTCAAAGTGCACTTGGATAGAATGACTTATATCTGAAGACAAAATTACATTCAATACAGTTGCATTTTAAAGATGTAACATATTGTGGAGCTGTCGATAATTCAATAACTGCATTTTTAACAACACACTTTTGGAAAGCTCAGTCCTTTATTTTATGGAAAAGAACTGCATAGAGAAACCTTAAATTTATAACCGTATATAGTGATAGAGTGAGAGTAACACATGAATAATGTTACAAGACTTCTATTTTAAATTAGGGCTGCAAAAGTTGGGGAAAAATGTAATTGTTATTTTTCTGGTTAAAATTGTGATTTAAAAAAAAATGTTTGAATTAAAATTATAATTTACAGAATAAGTTATTATTGCATACTGTTTTATAATTTATTAAAATACTAAGGTGCAGATAATTGCCACTGCCACTAATTGCACTTAGTGTAAATAGCATCTAATCTTATCTAATCTGTTTTTTTTTTTATTACAATATAAAACCATTCTGATTCAACACATCGAGTAGTTCTGCCACTAGTTGGGTCTGTTGACTAGTGGGTAACATGACTTCAGTTGTGCTTTTCTTATTAATAATGAAAACAGGAGAAATTCACCTTTCCACAAACTCTTCCAGCAGAGTTATGTGACATTAGTTTTATATAATATCCTGTATTAGAAAAATATATTTGGAATTACATAGAAGTGAAAAGGAAGCAAACCTAAAGCACTTTGCACCCTGTAAGAAGAGATGATCCTAGACTTCTGGGGGCCCTATACGCAAAACTGTGTCAACCGAGGGGGGGGGGGGTTCGATTGCTTATGAATTAATGAATAAAATGCATTTGTCCGTGATTCACTCCGCCCCGAATCGCGCTTGCAGAAAGCGCTCGAGAAACAGTGTCTCTTCCGCGGCTTGCTATGCTTTTAACTCGTTTTTTTAGTCTCGAGCAAGAGACTTTATGACATTTACGTTCCATGATTTGACAGATTTTTACGTAGAAACGGCAATAGCGCCGCATTACAATAAATTATCATTCATGTTTTCATAGCCGCTGTCCAAATTCAAAACTAAACTAAAATGAAATCATCTTTGAGAGCAAGGGGGCCCCCTGGTGTTTCGGGGCCCTACGCAGCTTGCGTATTCTGTGTATAGGGAGGATCGGCTCTGCCTGTAAGAATGCTATAAAGCCCAAAAAGTGTTCAAATCACCTTGAAATAATCAAGTGCCACACAAACATGCAATGCCATTCAAAAATACAGTAAAAACAGTAAAGTTCTTACAGTTTGAAAAAAAATAACTGTTTTCTAGTAAAATATATTTAAAAAAATCGAATTTATTCCTGATGCAAAGTTGAATTTTCAGCAGCATTACTCCAGTCTTCAGTGTCACATGATCCATCAGAAATTATTTCTAAAATTCTGATTTGCTGCTCAAGAAACATGTCGTATTTTTGTCAATGTTAAAAACAAAACTGCTGTTTTTTTCTTTTTATCTTTCTTTTTTTTGTGAAACATATTAAGAGACTACTTTCACAAAAAAAATGTAATCCTAATTATTCCAAACTTATAGTGTCAACTGTAACCATTGCAACAAGCTGGCAATGGAGATATGCAAGCTTTCGTGTCTCACGTGCATCGTCTGAGTATTGCGGACTCTCTCTCCTCCCACATGCTCACTGTCAACAGCCAAAAACAGCAAAGACGGCTGAAGCTGCATGCCGTGAGTCATCTGCATAAGGTAAACGCTGACCTGCTAACATGTTGAGCACTCTTCTGAATGACTAGCGCACATAAATGAAACAAAACGAAATGGCACTTTACATATCAGTCAAGGCAGTCTTCATCCAAAACAAGCTGCAATGTGGACCAGACTTTTCGCCAAGTTAAAAGTCTGGTTACGGAAGCCCCTGATGTGAGTACATAAACCACAGCGTAGTGATTTTTAACCATTCATTGTAATATTGATTCAGCAAGCGACAAACACAAGAGTATTCAATTTGTGTGATTCCTTGTTCACCTCGGTGGCGTTCCTCCTCCTCTTTCCGAGGATGAACGCTTGCTTTAGCGAGAGCTCTTGAGTGGGATGTGAGGAGATTAGAGCTGATGCACGTAGGTGGTTTATTTACTGTCAATGCAGAGCCTTGCAGAGCTTTGATACCGTGAGAATTTAAAAGCATTTTATCACTATCTGTGGTAGTGGGTTGATCTTTTACACGGTTGGGGTTTCATTCCAGTCCTGGCTGTTGATGAGCTTAGTCATACAGCGTGTGCATGTGGTCTCTCTCGCTACGACATAGCCTGAGCTAATGGGAGGAACATGGGAAACTGTGAAAATGATTCAGATTCAAAATAAACCGCTTTGAAGCAGTTTTACGAGCTCTGGCCCTGTCCCAAATGGGGACCCTCGCCCCAGTTCAGGCTTGGCAGAAGTGCGGATCGAGGGCGCATAACGGCCACAAAGGGGGCGCTCGCGAGCACCCTTCTGAAAGCTAAAATGAGGAATGGGACACCCTACGGTCTCGTGGACTTAATGGACAAGCGCACGCGGCGGTCATTGTAAGTCCGTAAGACCACAAGTGCACATGAAGTGTTCCATTTGGGACAGGAGCTCCTTCTAGGTGTGTAGAGCACTAAAAATCACCTTCATAAGTGTGCGTCACACGTTTCAGCTGTGCATCTGGGATCCGTCGTCTTCTATTTCACACTAGGCAAGTGCTAGGCCTAATTAATATTGAGCTTTGACACTTTTATAACCCATGCAGTAATTACTTTAAATGAGTCATTATTGGCAGATTTGATTAACTGATGCAATAATATTACGATACATAATATTCTCATCAAAAACAAGCTGAGTCATTGCTGTTATGCACACAGAGTAAATGCAAAGGTTAACCAATTAGATCATCATTTAACTCTTCGTGTTGCTGTGAGGATGGAAGGTTAAGGCCTAACCATGACGTAGTTTACTATGATATGTTAGGCCTACTAACAAAAACTAGCTAGCTGTATTACGTGGAAAGCAAACAATGTCCATTTGTTTTTAGAGGTATCACACAGGTAAGGTCATTCTGGTTCTGCAGTAAAACATGCGTTTCATTACTCACTAGTCACTACACAGCATGGATTTGTCACAGTCTCTGTTTTTATACCTCGAAGCAGGCATCAATTTGATGATACCGATAATCGCTTTTTCGTCAGCCCTGGTTAGACAACATTATGTTTATTCTAATATGATAATCTCATAATTCCATCACTGCAGCAACAGAGCCACTCGTTCAACAGAACACAGGCCGGTTGCACGGACAAAGGTGTGTGTGTGTGTGTGTGTGTGTGTGTGTGTGTGTGTGTGTGTGTGTGTGTGTGTGTGTGTGTGTGTGTGTGTGTGTGTGTGTGTGTGTGTGTGTGTGTGTGTGTGTGTGTGTGTGTGTGTGTGTGTGTGTGTGTGTGTGTGTGTGTGTGTGTGTGTGTGTGTGTGTGTGTTGAAATTTTGAGAGAATGCCCTTACAAAAATTCACCATGGTAATATAGTCAACAAGACACCAAAATAACAGCATGTTAACAATACAACGGGTATACAGAGTGTTGTCACTGTTAACATAAACTGTTTTTTTTACGGTGGCCGAGAGAGCTCAACGTGCTGCAAATAGAAAAACACCTGCAAATTAAGAAAATAACTTCATCAATTTGGTAACACACGCGCTGCAAATACTCACAACACAACCAAATAAAGAAACGTGCTGCAAATAAAATGATTTATTTGGTTGTGTTGTGAGCATATGCAGCGCGCTTCTTTATTTGTTTGCGTTGTGCACATTTGCAGCACTTGATATCAAATTGAAGAAGATTTTTTCTTGATTTGCTGGTGCTTTTTCTATTTGCATGTGTTTTCTGAAGTTGCAACACGTTGAACTCTCTCGGCCACCGTAATTTTTGCTTATTTTTATTAATTATTAAAATTATAAAATTAACTGAAATACAGCTGAAACAAAATATAAACATTTGATAAAAAAAGTTAAACTTTAAATTTTAAATGTAAAACTTAACATTTTAATTGTTGCCTTGTCAACTAACTGAAAAAAGTACAATTACTAAAATTAAAACACAAATGAAGCTAAACAGAAATATTTAAATGGCAAAGCATAAAGCAAAATTACAACACTTGAACTAAAAAGGCAAATTCTAAATATTAGTAAATAGACCAATAGTATATAAATAATATAATACTAGTGGTACATTATTAACTATTGCTGTCATCTAAAATGTAATTTAACTTATCTTGATTTTGCAATAATTTAGCAAATATTTATGATAATTTGTGAAGAAAAATGTAATTTATTCTTTAACACTGCTAACATACATGAAACCTTTTCCATCACTGCTATGGGCTTCATATTAATCAATAAGTAAAGAGCATGTCCTTTTGCCATGACAAGGAGTTACGCTGGCCAATCAGAGATGAGCAGCACTATTGATTGAGGGCAGATTAAGGTAATGACAGTCAGATTGTCCCTGAAGAAAAGAACATATTAAAGAAGCACGGTATCTGCATCTCACTCCATCATACTGAACAAACAAGCAAAGAAAATCACAGATTAGATCTCTTTAATACTTCAATCGATTCAGCAATGAGACGGTGAAGAACAAATGAAGTCTACTGCTTCTGAGACCCCAGTAATCGCACATGTAAGCATACGTGTCTTCTCTAGAGTTTCAGAAGAGATTTCAATGGCCATGTATTCACTGTCAATTCATCTTTTAGTGCTTAATCCTGTTCTGTACACACAGTTCAGTAAGTTACGGGAATGACAACTGCATTCTACAACTGAATTGACTTCCGAAAAATAAAGGCAGTGACAAGCCCATATCCAAAAATGATATGCAGTTTGAACAGAACTTAATTGAACCCCTAGTTGTTAATAACATATTTAAATGTGTATCAGAGTTTTTTCTCTCTTCTGTATGCGCGGTGCAAAAAATCACAGTGAACCAGCTACAATTTGACTGTGTTGCAAGGCCCATAAACTTAAATCCAAAAGTATGGCCCTATGACTTCTGCGATGCGGAAAATGCGGATAGAATTGCGGAATACAGTCATAAAATCCTATAAGGCCAATAGGGCCTTAAATGTAATTTTTGTTAAAATGTATATTACATATTATATATTACATATTTTAATAAATTGCTGTTAAATTGTGCAAGTTTTAGACATGCTTTTTGATTAATAAAAAAAATATTTAACCATTAAAACTGGTCTAGAAAATGTTTAAAAGAAAAATGGAATCCAGAAAAAAGAAAAGAAAAAAATAGAACATATCAAAATATTGCAACCTGAACCTGCCTACTATTAATTCCATAAACTGGATTGCTTTATGAACCGAGCCCAAACAACAAGCCCAAAGATGACTATAATAAGTGCTTATAATAAGTGGATATGGCACCCCTTCAAGAGTGCGCTCTGCAAAGCAACCTCCCAAACAAAAATGAAACACGATGTTCTCGGTCACCAAGCATAATGAGCCTTTGGTCACTGTAACACTACTTTGGCCAAAACAGTGGCTTTAAAACAATAAAAAATAGCAACATCTGAGCAATAAAACAATCCTCTGGGATTGATGGAAATCTGAAGTCTGGCATCTACACCAGGTCCACCGCTTTGTTCAGAAGTAGAACAATAACGTTTGAACAAATACACACACAAAACTATGCTTAAACACACTCTTACACACACATGGAAAGTCTCTCTCTCTCTCACAGAAATGCATGAATGCATCTGGACACAAACACACTCTCGCACACGCATGAATTAATTTGTGCATAAACACACACTTGCTTTCTCACACGTACACAAACACACAAATGTCATCCTGCCATGTGGTTTAATGAACTCAGTCACCCTTTTAGATGTAGTCTCTCAGAGGACTGAAGCATCTAATTTCTCATCAGATTCCCGCTGTTTGTATGCACCTGCTGTGCCTTTTAGAGAATCATATCTGATGTCCCACACACTGCTCTGCTGTCAGTCCTATAGTGTTTGTGCATTGTAAAAGCCTTCAAAAGCAATTAAAAGTTAGCAGGCTCTTGCTTGCGTATGTGTGTGCGGTTGTTTTTGTGTTTTTTTGCAGCCGTGTAGAGTGATTCCCTCTTGAAAATAAACGTGCAGCGTAGATGTCTGAGTGTTTGCCCTTGAAACACGCAAGAAAACATTCTTATAGTCTAGAAAAACAACCACACTGTGGTGCCCAAACAACTGCAGTGCAATTCAGCTCCAATTCATTCAAAATCAATTCCGTTTCAATTCTATTTCCAATGGTTTAATTATATTTCTGTTCTATTCCATTCCAACAGTCTTAATTCAAAGCAGCCAAATATGCCACTCAAACAAAATAAACTTAATTTAGCTCAAGTTTTAATTAAATTCCATTGATTTCTCGTTAATGATTCTGTAGCTCAATTAATTCTAAATCAAGTAAAATCTAAATCAGTTCTATTCCATTATATTCCAACATTCTAATAATCACAAAAGCAGCCAAACAAAATAAATTCTATTCAGTTTAATTCTAATTAATTTATATTTTTTCACTTTGGAGTTTTACTCCAAATCATTCAAATTAAATTCACTTAAAAATGTTTTGTAACAGTTTTTGGTCACACTTTATATTAGGTGGCCTTATAACTACTATGTTCTTGCAGCAAAAAATAAGTACAATGTACGTATTGTGTTCATACTGTATTGCAAAACACAGTTGCTGCTGTTGAGGTGGATATGGGTAAGGTTAGGGGTAGGTATGGTAGTATGGGTCGGTTTAAGGGTGGGTTAAGGTGTAAGGGATGGGTCAACAATGTTATTACAATTGTAATTACAGATGCAATTACATATAGGTATTTAAAAAAATATTAGTACAATGTAAAAACAGGCCACCTAATATAAAGTGGGACCCAGTTTTTTTATTCAGTTCAGTCCGATTCAAATAAAATTAAATGAACTGTTTCAAATGCATTTGATTCAGTTCAGCCCAATTCACTTAATCTCTGTTCCGAAATATATACACAATTCAGTTTTAGTTTATTCAAATTATTCCAAATAAATTAACTTCAGAAAGTGACTAAATAAATTGTTTCATAACAGTTATTTGATTCAGTTCAGTCCGATTCACTTTAATTCTGTTCTGTTCTACTTTAACCATCGCTCGATTTTCAAAAATGCTGTTTAAAACACAAAGTCATTGATATTTGTGAATATCCATCGTTCAGATAAAAATCTGTCCCTGAGTGGTTTAATGTTTGACTCATTCTTTCCAGATAAACAGATGGAGGGGCAGCCAGCAGAAGCTAAGTGCAGATCGCACAGCACACAGACAGTAGTGGAGATACTGGAAGCACTAGATTACAGAGTACACACAGCACAATGACTCATTACCTAAAGGTCAGCGTGTGGCACACAAGAGCGCTTTACTCTGACAGAACATCAGCAAGAGAAGGGTGGCCCTTACAGATCCCTACAACCACACACGAGACACACCGAACCACAACACACAATACCGTGAGGGTACTGGTCTGATGCTCTAGTGCTGTGGTTCACAGGGGGGTCTGGCAAACTGGCAAAGAAAACTTTTCTGCTGTAAAGCTGGGCATTTTAACATGGGGAGTCTATGGGATTAACTCCCTTTTGCAGCCAGCCTCTAGCGGTCAGTTGACGAATTACAGTTTAAGTCACTTCCGTGTTGGTTTCACGAGAGAGACCGGAAGGTTGCCCGCTTGGTGTCACCATGTTCTTATGTAGAAATTGCAAGTTTCACGAGAGATCCGGAAGGTTCGCCCGCTTGGTGTCACCATGTTCTTATGTAGAAATTGCAAGTAAAAAAAACAAATACATTCCTTTATCCTTTCAAACAACTGGAAAATGTATTGGTTAAAGAGTGTGGGATCCCTATAAAACAATCAGCTCTTAAAATGTCTACAAGTACAATTGAAAAAAATAATGTGTAGAATTGATTTAGCTACTTATTGAATCTAGTAAATGAAAAACCTCTCTGTCATTATAGCAGTATACAGTACAATATACAGATATACAGTACAATAGTACAATATACAGTATACAGATATACAGTACAATAGTAAAGCTATTCAGGTCTCTTTATTGATTATGGTAAACAGAATGTTGAGAATCTACCCTAACAAGAACTATACTATCCCAGTTGAATATATACTGTATTTGTCATATTTAGATCACTGCTAATATTGCAGAATATCAGTAATCACATCTATTCATCTATGTGCACCTATATATATATATATATATATAAACTTTGAAAAATATCTGAAAACTTAAGGAAAGAAATTAAATAAAATGGTCACACTTAACATTACAGCACTCATGATTGTATATACAGTGTAGTAATTATAACAAACAACATTATTATTTGTGGTGAATACTAATAGAGCCTTACTTACACTTAGATTCCAATCAACTTTCCCTTTATATTTTTTTTATGAGAAACAAAAATAAGACAATAGGATGAAAGACAAACATTCGCCAACTGTTAACACAGCAAGAGCACTATACAATTATTTTGATTAGCATTGCTCAGATCATTTGGTGTTGAACTATTTGAGAAGATACATTCAAATTGAAATCTCAGAATTTTAATTGCAGACAAATCTGAGAGAAAGACTGGAATCACTCAAGGGAAAGATTTGAAAAGCAGAAGACTTGTATTTCTTAGCTAAAGAAAGAGAATAAATCTCCATTTGCTCTCCATTTAATCGTATTGCTGTTGAGGAGAAAAGTCTGAGAGATTATTGTAACACTATGATGTAAAATGCTAAAACTAAAATAATAGCAATAATTAGTCAAAGAAGAAGAACAAACGATGACGACATCAGAAAAAAACGCATCAAAATGAGTGTGAGGAAACACACACACAAAGATGACCTTTTCCAGCCACTGTTATTCCAGCATGGTTTGCAGTTGAGATGGTATTGACACCAGATGTCGATAGCTCAAAGGTCAGTCATTAGGTCTGCTAAAGGAACCGTATTTATTATTAGTTTGCTTTCCTCAAGACTATTCGTATTGTGATTTGGCTTGAAGAGGAATGGACATGTCATCTCCCAAGAGAGGTTTCAGAAAGTCCTCTGAGATTCCAGTTCTCAGAACTAAACAGAACAGAACAAATGCTCACTTACAACAACAAAGAATATCAGAATGTATTCCTTAATCTCATGATTTGTAGTTAATGCTGAAAGTTCCATTTTAAGAAAAGAAATATACTGTATAAACAATATTTCATAATCTGTTCTATGTCTAGGTCACTAATCAAGAAAGTCAATATGGGACTGTGATCATGTGATACAACCGATCGTCTTGCTTCTATTGCACAGTTGTAATATGCAAATCAGCCATGTCAACAACAAGAAAGAAGGTTTGCAGTATTGAGTGTGAGAGCTGATACAAAGGTCAGAAGTTCTAAGAAAGGTGTTAATGTCAGACTCAAGAGTCTATTTTGTGATTACAAATCCACATCGTACAGGTCTCCTAAAACTGCAAGTAAGGATACTTACTAGCATGCTGATGAACAATGGCTTGGATGAATTCAGAAGTTCATCTACCAAGTGATGAGAGTTGATCTTTAGAACAGAACTGCAAAGCAAACAACAAAGCATATCAGTTACAATGATTAAATAGGTCAGTCATACAATACTAATTACTTCACATTCAATAATACACAAGGTCACATGAAAACTTGAAATAATAAACAATATAAAAAAATTATTATTGAACAGGTAAACACTTCACCTGTCAATATGGGACTTGCATGTTTGGATTCTGTACTTCTAGCTACTCAAAACACATAATATTAAGAACTGACAATAAGGTCATTTGACACTGAGAGCAACATCAGCACATTAGACACACACATACACACTTGACACACTATAGACTGGAGTAATGATGTTAAAAATTCACCTTTGCATCACAGTAGTTAATTTTAAAAGACAATTAAAAAAATATTAATAAATTGTATTAATATATCACAATATTGCTGTTTTACTGCACTTTTTATCAAACAAATATAGCCTTGGTGAGCATAAGAGACTTCTTAAAAAAAAAAACATTTAAAAACCTTTATTATTATAAACTTTTAACTGGTAGTATATATAGTAAACAACCTATGTTTTGTTTTAAAATACACACACACACACACACACACACACACACACACACACACACACACACACACACACACACAGTGAGCTTTAGGTGTAAATGATTGAAGGTTTGGTGGCCATGTAATTGTCACTGACAAAATGACACTAAACTTTTATTGAGCCTTTAGAATGAGTGATAGAGAGAGACACACACACACACACACACACACACACACACACACACACACACACACACACACACACACACACACACACACACACACACACACACACACACACACACACACACACACACACACACACACACACACACACACACACACACACACACACACACACACACACACACACACACACACACACAGAGGCTAATATAATAGGATGATACATCCAGTCTGGAAATAACAGTATTGTGCTGTCAGACTGCATTCAGTGTGTGCTAATCTGAATGAGGCCAGAGGGTAAATCATCAAGCGCAGGAGGAGATGAGAACACCAGGCCTTGCTGTGTTACTCGGTGCGCTGCGAGACCCTCCAAAACACTTCAGTGTGATTGGAAGTGAGTGCAGTGTAACTGAATTGAACGGAAATTAATGATTCAGAAATGAAATTATGTTCAAGTGAATGGAGGGAAAGTAATGTGAAATCTGAAGACAGGGACAAAGCTGTCCACATGCTCGGATTGAATTATTCAACAACGAAAACGGCCAACTGGAAATGATATCGCAATTCAATATCCACATTTTCCCATGAGGTAACATTGGTGAACTGGGATACACCGGTGACTTCCACTTAATCGAAAAGTACATACGCCTTTAAGGTTTCATTTGAACCTGTGAAAGCGTTCATGATCAGACAAGACAGAACTCAACAGCCAGCCGAACTATGTGTTTACGAGTAAAACTCTCCCCATTGAATGATTTGCATTCATACAGACAAACATCACAAATAAATACCATTCAGACAGAGTTAGAGACAAAAATAGCTAGATGAAATTCAGTGAAACAGAATACAAATGTTTTTTCAAAGTTTAACAGTTTTAAATTGACACAGCATCTTAAAAACTTGGCACTCAGACCTTAAAAATATAACAATAAGACTGTCAAAAAAATAGCATAGACAACGTAAAAATATGTTTGTTTCGAAAGGCCCCTTAAAAGAAAATAGGCTCATTTTCCAACTCCCCAAGAGTTAAAGAGTTGAGTTTTACCATTTTCGAATCAATTCAGCCGATCGCCGGGTCTGTCGGTAGCACTTTTAACGTAGCTTAGCATAGATCATTGAATCTGATTAGACCGTTAGCATCTCGCTCAAAAATGACCAATTTATGAGCCTCAAAACATCTTAAAATCCACACATGTGGGTCAGAAAATCTTTGAGCCTCGGGATCTCTAAAAATCCATCACATGTGGGGTCAGGAAATCCCTTTTAACATGTGTGGGTGGCCACAACATTTCGAGTGGTGAATGAAACGCATTTGTCCGTGTTTCACTCCGCGCTCGAAGAAAGCGCTCAGAAGTATCTCTTCCGCGGCTTGCTATACTTTCTACTTGTTTTTTTTTTCGTCTCAAGCAAGAGACTTTACAACATTCACGTTACATGATTTGACAGATTTTTACGTAGAAAGGGCGACAGCACCGCATTACAATAAATTATCATTCATGTTTTTATAGCCGCTGGCCAAATTCAAAACGAAACTAAAATTAAAACATCTTTGAGAGCAAGGGGGCCCCTGGTGTTTCGGGGGCCCTATGCAGCTTGCGTAGTCTGCATATAGGGAGGATCGGCTCTGCCTACACTGACTCACTGCAGAGTTGCCAGTTTAAATCTTAAGCTCTTAACGCCGAATGTGCACTTGGATGGTTAGATAATAGATCCATGATGGGCTAGTATAGAAAAAAAATTACTTAAGCATTAAGGTAATCCAACTTTTTTTAGCATCTTGTCCTAGTTACAAATTTGACTGGTAAATGATAAAGAATGATATCCCCTTTTGTATTGCATTGCATTGCACATCAGGGATGACAGATTGATAAAAAAGACATGCTATTTATGACTGGATGTAACTTTTGATACTTCACGGCAGAAGTGGCTCTCCGATTGACTTTGTCCTGTAAGTGTGGCTCCCATGAAAAAAATAGTGAGGACCACTGCTTTAAACCATCCCTCAACTGCTTGCAATGCACATTTGTATGCATGAACATATACTGTACATATGAATATGAACTGTCTAAATGGTGTTAAGGCATCAAGTCTATTTTCTGTCTTCACTGCAAGGAAAAACGATTAACAAAGTGCCAAAATCACAATCAATCATTCTGTAAGTAGTTTTCCCATTCCCAGGCAAAATATTCAATACATTTCTAAGCCATGAACCAAATCAAACAGCTCAGAGATTACTGGCTCAACACTATGAAAAAACAATGATGAAAAAAAATTAACAAAAAATGGAAATCAGAAAAAAATACTGCATATAATATATTTGACTTAAAATGTAATTTAATGTGAAGCGGAATATTGGACTAATGAGATTTCACTGTTTTCAGGACTATGTTACAAAATAAATGTCTTGCCATGTGTTGCTTGTCGTTGTCACAGCTGATTAAGTCAAAACTCTGATTAACATGGATGTGATTTGTCACTTGACACTGTCTGAAAGATGTTTGTATGAATGTTGTATATCTGTATGAACGTCTGAATCATTTCAGCCAGTCTCAGTGGTGTTTATCTGAATGGAGTAACCTTTTAACATGCTGTCTTAGCTTGTTTCACTGGTGTTTGGCCTCTCCATTACTCTCTCCCTCCACTGTGACATCTGACAGGCTAAAACACAAGGTTCAGATAGTTACGTTCATGCAGCGGGTCAAAGAAACATGCTATTTGATGTTCTACACAGCCTCTTGCCATAGAGTAAACTCAAATAATGCACTTAAACTATCAGCTCTATACTTTTCCTTTTGTCCTGTGCATGATGGGATACAAGTGACTGAAGACTTTAAGACCAAGTAAAATTAAAGGAATAAACTGAATGGAACATAGTACATCAATATGGTCTCTAAACGTAAATGTCTAGAAAGCACACAATTAATTATATTATCAACACTTATGACCTGAGCAATCTATTCTCCAAACCACTAGAATAAAGAAAAACGCTTGCTGTAACTTATGGTCACACCACACACACACAAAAAAAAATCATAAGTGATTTTGACTTGTTTTTCAGTGCAAATGTTTCAGGATTAAATCAAGATACATTTACTTTAGAAGGGAAATGACCAGATAAGAAGTCTTGTTGTATGTGAAATTGATCAAAATGAAGTTTATCATTAAAATATCTGTCAATGGGCTCAGAAACAAATGCTTATTTCAAAGGAAAACAAAGTGTTCATTCTCCATTGACAGATGTTTGTTCTTAAAGTCACTTAAATTTGCTCAGTTTCTCAGAAAGCAAGATTTTGTTCAGTTACATTCAAGTAAATGCATCTTGATTTAATATTTAGAGGATGTTTCTTTCTTTGCAGCACATGCAACATTTAATTCCATGACTATTCATTTAAGACTTTCTTCTACAATTTAAGACCTTTTTAGGCCTTAAATTGCAGAAGGGCAAATTAAGACTTTTTGATACAGAAACAGTCTCTGCTTAATAAACGGTTTTGTATATTTATATACAGTATATAAAACTATATATAACTGTTTTGTATATATATATATCTTCGTGTGAAGACCGAAGAGTGTAAAGACCATCGACTCTACCGGGCCGGACACCGGCAAGGGAATAAGTATCGCTTTTTATTTATCCTCTTTCTTACTGCTTGTTTCACTTCTGTTTTAGTTTTTATAACCAATTCTTACTATGTGTAAGTTGTTGTTTGTTAGCATGTGTTTTTGACAGTGTTCTTTTTTTAGGATTACTGATAAACTACTGCCTTTTGATTTGTTATCTATTTTGAGATAAATTATGAATGAATTTATGTCTTTATAGGTATTTTCTTTAGTTTTAATAAATTGGAGTTATTTTAGTAACGTTACTTCAACATACTGCATGGAAATGAAATAACATATATATATATTGTTTTTAGCTTTATTTTTTGTTTTCATTTAAATGTTTAGTTTTGAAATGTTGTTGTATGCATTTGTCATTTTATTTAATTTCTCAATTTTCTTAAATGTGTATATATAGTATTTATAGAGTTTTAACTTATAGTTTTAGTTACTTTTTCTTATTTGCAAGTCGCTTTGGATAAAAGCATCTGCTAAATGACTAAAAAGTAAAAGAAATATATATATATATAAAATCCATCAAACTTCCAAAGCATCAAAATAATGCATCTAATTATCTAAAGCAAACTTAAGAGAAAACCAAGAGCACATTTAAAGGGACAGATCACCCTAAAATATAAATAATTACAATTGTGTCTGATGGAATACTAATGTCTATTTTTATTATTCAAATTCTACAGATTTCTTTTTTTTTTACATTAAATGGATAAAATGAGGATTATGTCATTATTTACTCATTCTCATGTTTTCCACTTTTTGTCTTTCTTTCATGGAACACAAAACATATTTTGTATTTTTAATTTTAATTTTGTATTTTTTGTGAAAAGTCATTGAGTTCCAATGTTGTTTTGGGTCCCACTGTCATTTGTAGGGACAAAGATATTCTTCAAATTATCTCCTATAAAGAATCCTACAGGTTTCATCAGCATAAATGATTAAATTATCTCTTTGATGTCTACTAAAACTTATTTCCTTATAGAAATCGAATAATAAAAATATGCATTTACTAAATCAGATGCTATTTTAATTCTGTCCACCAATTTCCAAGAGACTTGCCGAATTTGTCAGGTTTTGGTATCAGCCATTATCCTAACCACAAAAAATCAGAGGAAAAATACAAGGTTGATAAGGATACAATTGGAACGACATTTCAGGACCAACAAGGCATTTGACCTAGGACATGTCCTACTTGATGAAATCGCTGCAAGCATGAGATGAAACGATCTGTCTGAGAATAAAATTGCCTGTCTTATTTTAAAGAAGGCATACTAAAAATGGTTCTAGAGCAAGTGAAGATCATCGAGCGCTTGGCCTTCTCACATGTACACAGATACATAATCTTTCCCACTCAGAACGTACAAAGGTTATTTACACACATCAATGAAATTGCTCAGCTGTCATCTGTCATTACATCATCACGCCGTACTGATACACAAAAGCCATCTGTATCAGCCCCAATTCCTGCATCCCTGCTGATTGCTACAAGTGCCGCTCTTCCTCCGGGCAGCTTATATCCATGGTTACGGGCCATGAAAGGATGCACAGGCCGTCAGGACTCTCAGAAATTGAGCTGAGCAATGCTGGAGGAAAAAGAGATCCATCAAACCATGAAGGAGTTTCTGCTTAAGGAGCAATTACATGCTCTGGCTCTACTCAGCCCCCTTTCTCCTGTGGGGATGTGCAGCAGGGGAATAAGATCTGACAGGGACGGTATAAGGTCAAGTCTGCTGAGACATCCGCACATTTAAAATATAAACAATTAAATAAAAATGCAGATCCCATGACCCATATTAACATTTAAATTTAAAAAGAAAAGGACGTTCTTTCATTTTATACATTTTCATGTATCCCAGTTTACCTGAATCCACACTATATATGTATGCATGTAAATATTTTGACAATGCTATGCTGATTCCATAACTGAAGAGTTCCAAACTTCCTCTGGCGTTAATATCAGCATAAATACTGCATGGAAGCCTCAAATCATATTGGGCGAGTCTGGGCTTGGTGGATGCCAGGATGAACATTACCATGCCTGACTGTATAGTGCCAACTGTAAAGTTTGGTAGACGAGGGATAGTGGTATTGTGCTGTTTTTCAGGGGTTGGACTAGGCCCTTACTTCCAGTGAAGAGAAATATTAAAGCTTCAGCACACCAATATATTTTAGACAATGCTATGAATCCACATTTTTGGAACAGTTTGGAGAAGGCCCTCATTTATTCTAGCATGACTGTTCTTCTTGGTCCCTGATGGTTTATATGATAAATTATTGCTTTTATTTAGCATGGATTCATTAAGCTGATCAAAAGTTACAATATTGGCTTTTATAATGTTGCAAATGTTTCTTGTTACAGGTGTTTTCATTTCAATGCTGTTATTTCCCACTTTCTAGTCATCAAAGAATCCTACAAAATTGGTTTAAAATATAAAGCAGCACAATTGTTTTTAACATTGATAATAATAAATGGTACTGGTGACTGGAATGTAATGATGCTAAAAATGTAGCTTTGTATCACAGGAATAAATTAAATTTTATAATGAAATATTACACTTTTTACTGTATTTTTTACTATAAGAAATCGTACATATTCAATAACTAATTATTTAAATACAGTAATATTACTTTTTTATTTTATTTTTGATCAAATAAATGCAGCCTTTGTGAGGGGAGCCTTCTTTAAAAAACTTTTGAGCAGTAGTGTGTGAACAGTAAATACATATACATACACTAAAACTTTCTTCACACTTTAAAGAACTGAAACATTCCAGAATTCCAAAACAGCCAATGTATGTTGCATTTTCCCCCAGCATGATCATGATCTTATTACAATTATTTTTCCCTGTTGATTTTTTAAGTCTATTATTAAGAACTTTTATTATGAACATCAACTGCGTAACTGCGATATAGATGATAATCAAAAACAATCAAAAAACTGCCATTAAACAACAAGCACAATGTGTTGTTACAGGCATTAATTCATAACTTAGAGGAAAAAAACAAATGAATAAAAAAATGTGTCTCTAAAATGACTGCTGTGAGGAAGATGAGCGGAGTAGACGAGAGCTCACAGCCCTAATGATCACACACTGATATCTTGTCAAATTGAACACAGACATTCGTTAAATGGCACAGAGCTCAAGCAGATATCACAGTTATGCACATCAAACGCTGTGTATTTATAGTCTGTGTAGATGTGTACCTGCAGCTCTCTCTGTGTGTGTGTGAGTCACACAATGCTGCTCGAGTGACAGAAAAACAGTGACGTGGCAGGAGCTACACAAACACCCACACATCTCCTGCGAAAACTGCAGTCAGATTAAATGTGCACACACACATGTAAGTGCATAAAAAACTATTTGTGCTCTATTAGTATCTGCTGTCCTTAAGAGATTTGTACATGTTTACTTGTAAGATCATACAATATAGACTTATGGTATAGCATTGACTTAATAAAGATAATTATATTTATATACTAATTCAAACTTTATCACTTCCCCTAAAACCTTAAAAAGCATGAATTTATTTATGAATCCAAATGGTGGCATCCCTAAATATTCCCAAAAGCAGGATGCATCATATTTATTTACAGTAATTTAAGCAGACAAATTTGTCCTGCAGGTATAGCTAATAAACCATATGTTGTATATCTAAAAAATTACCAATGACTATTCTATTCCATTTTTCCTTGTTGCATTTTTAAGGGGGAAATAATAATAATTAGCTATTATTAAAGCATTTTCTTCTTCTTTTTTTTTTTTACTTTTGGGAACATTCGATTAGTATAGCTACAATAAGTAAATAAAAACACACATACACATACTGAACTCAGGACTTATAAACACTTGGGAATTAATTAAGGAAAACTAAAACAGGTGCTAGGAATAATCAAATCAACTTAACAAGAAACGGAAAATAACCAAATAAGGAAACACATGAAACTTAACAGAAACATACATGTGACACATACATCTACTTAAATAATTGCGGAATACATGGCAAAATACCCTCAAATAAAACATTTCTGTATTATAAATAAACTGCAGTGTTATACATAAATTAGTGTTGTCAAACTATTAATCGCGATTAATCGCATACAAAATAAAAGTTTTTGTTTGCATAATATATGTGTGTGTTCTGTGTATATTTATAATGCATATATAAATACACACACATACAGTATATATTTTGAAAATATTTATGTCTATATTTATAGTCATATAATTTATATTATGAATAAATATATTTAATATATAAACATAATCTTTTTTTATATATACATGTATATGTGTGTATTTATATATACATAATAAATATACACAGCGCACATGCATATATTATGTAAACAAAAAAATATTTTGGAATGTGATTAATCGTAATTAGTCGTTTGACAGCACTAAAATAAATAAAGGTTACTTTATTTATTAAGTTGTGTCATATTTAATTTGGGGACAATTTCGGAATGAATGAAGGACTGAATGAAGGAATGGTTAGTTAGTTAATTAATTGTTCTTCCAAATGTAGACACCCCTCAAAAAGACATTTGTCTTCAGGAGACAAATGTGTAAATAAATAAAAATAAAAATAAATAATTACAAGAGAGAAATAAAAAGAACAAATTAAAATTGTATTACATGCATGCTAGAATAATAACTTCTAAACTAACCATATTTTAGTAAAAAAAAAAATGTTGCCTGTTCTTTTTACTTAAAGCTAATTATACATACTACAGACTTACAAGCTAATTATACATATTACAAACACACTAAAGGAAACAGTTTAACATTTTTAGAATAAAATACAAACAATGTCTTTATTCATAAATAAGACTCCAAAAACAATGAAGAGGATTTTTGCAAAACGTGCCTGAGAGATGGAGGGGCAAGCGTTCTTTCAGTTGGGCTGTGCTATCACATTATTGCATCTAACAGCAAAAGCAGTCTATTTTAAACAGCGCTGCCCTGCCAAAAAGTATTTAACCACAGATGTCACTCACACTCCCACACGCACAAACACACGCATACACACACTTGCACCCTCTTAACTGTAGACGGAGCTGTTTAGTCAGCGTTAAACTAAAAGTGTGCATGAATGATTGTAGCAATTAGGTTAGAAACAGCTCAATTACTGTATCCTTACCAAACAACCCAGATCTAACACATACTTGCTTCTCAATTTTACTGTACATGCCTAAATACACACTCAGTCAAGTTACTGTATCAAGTCATCCTGATGCTCATAACGTGATCATCTAAAAACTCACTCTTAACATCTCAATCGTCCCTTATTTGAGAGACTTTCTGACAATGTGAAAGACGCTGCACTTCAGAGTCAGACGAAGCGATTGCTTTCGTATGCTTGTTAGCCCTTTCTCCGAGGAAAACACAAGCCCTCTAAACTGTTGTATTTCCTTTGTGAATTGCTCCCGGAAGAGAGAATGAAGTTACTGAGACCTGTTCCTGAGATGTCAAGCGAGTCAGAGAAAATAAGAGCATGAGAAGGGCAGAAATATCCTCAGGAAAGACTTTCCTGACGCTCCTGCTCAAATTCTAGCCAGTCCACTGGGTCTTACTGGAGAAGAAGCGTATAATATCAACTATCTCCTGAGTGATGCTCTACCAAAACCACATCTATTAAGATCTAAGAGGGCTGTGTTCTTCAATCTAGCTTTTAAATGAACAGTTCACAATTTATAAATGCTGTGTCATTATTGCGTTCCAAACAACATGATTTTTCTTTCTTCTGGAGAATTTTTGAAAATGATATTAGCCATTCTTTTCATATAATGAAAGTGAATGAGACTATCAAAATGACAAACAATGGCATTAAAGTACCATAAAAGCAGTCCATATGACATTTTTGCTACATATTTCAAATGTTTTTAAGTCATCTTATTGGTTGATGAACAGAGCAAAATTTAAGTTACTTAAACTAAATATCTTGACATCCTAATGTGTTTTCATGAGAGTTTATAGTAAAGCAGTGAGTATTTTTTAGTGAAACAGTTGATTCAGTTAAACAAACTGAGGTTAAACAAGAGGTGCATTTCCCAAAAGCATCGTTAGCCAGCTTTGGCCTACATAGTTTAATGCTAAAATAATTAGTTTGCAACCACTTACCTTAAAAAATGTAGTATAATTTTTTTTCCACCATTGTTTTCATACTGCAGGACTATTTAGTTGCTGCTGTGTTCACATTACACGATGGATCGGTGATAGGAGGTTTCACACTGCATGACTTTACAATAGGAAGAATCGCCGGCAAGTCTGTCTGGTCCGCTAACTACATTTCATATAACTCCTCCCCGAACTTCCCGCTGCCCTGTATCTTGCTCTCTCAGTGGCTGCAGCTCATTGCCGAAGTATTTTTCAGTCAGACTCAGAACTCAATTCACACAGCAGAATTTTGAATCACTGTCAGGTCCATATATTTAGCATGCCAAATATTTCACTGGAAATGCGTCACGATTCTCTCAGAACACGTCTTTGATAATTCACACTGCGTGAATGTCACTCGTGTGAACGAGCACCGATTTGCCTCCGATTTCGGACATATGTCAGTGATCTCGCAAAACCTGTCGGCGAGTGAAAATCGGGGCTAAAGTATATATATATATTTATTATATCACTTATAAATATATACAATGTAGGCTATAAGTAAATACACACATGAGTTGTATTGACTGCATTTGATGCATCCTTTTTGGCTTCTTCATGTTTATTTATTTATTTATTTATTACAGGGACAATGCATATTAATAAACATTTCTGTCAATATGCCAGAGTTAGCCAAATGGCTATTTTTCATGTAGGCCTATAATATACAGTACATTATATTAATCAGATGAGAACAACATCTTTCAACTGAATTGAGTTGGATAATGACATTAATTTTTGCAACATCATCACTGTTATTGAACTCAATTGAATTAACACTGAGCTAAATTGAGCTGAATAACGACCTTATTATCTTCCGAAGAGCTGCTTATAGTTGAAATTGAATTGGTGTCATAACTGACTCATTTTAAACCTGTTATTTTTCTGTTTATTCTTGCTTTGAAACAAACTAAATTGTATAAAGCACTATATAAACAAGGTGAATTGACTTACTGAAATATGAAATATTTACATACACATGAAATATGCACAATGTGCTTTAAGAGAGATAACCTGTCATAAAAATATTAATTTTACCCCAGATAGTCTGTGTTAGAAGTGCAAGTACACCAGTCACGATTTCTGGGAGCGTTCCTGCAATAAGACTGTCCATTAAAAACACAAACCCCCACAGGAAATGACATCATTAACACCTGCTACACTTTATTGTTACTCAACAGGGAAGCATCAGGATGTCTGTCGACAACCTGACCTCATACTGGATGGCAAAACAAAGAGTGATCGCACAAAAGAAGAGGAACATAGCCAAATAGTAGTTATGCTGACTCACAGGAAGAGAAGAATTAAAGGGTTACTCCACACTAAAATTATAATTTTGTCATTATTCACTTACCCGCATGTCGTTCCAACTCAATAAAAGCTTTGTTTGTTTTCGGAACACAATTTAAGATATTTTAGATAAAAACCGGAAGTCTTGTCTGTCCCATTGACTGCCAAGTAAATAACACTGTCGAGGTTCAGAAAAGCATTGCCAGGGTTGTCCATCTGCCATCAGTGGTTCAATCTGAATTTTATGAAGAGACGAGAATACTTTTTGTATGCAAATAAAATTAAAATAACTTTTTTTTAACAAATCGTCTCCTCTCAGTCTCTCGCAAGCAGCGTACGCTCTTCTGTATCCGCCTCAATGCAAGGATGCATATTCTATGTGTATTTACGCTTTGATTTGAATGAAAATAGCGCATCCTTGCTTTGACGCGGTACGCTGCTTGGGTTCGATGGGTAATATCCAAAATGGCACTACGGTGACGAGGAGAGACACAGAGGAGACAATTTGTTGAAAAAAGTAGTTATTTTTATTTTCTTTGCGTACAAAAAGTATTCTCATCGTTTCATACAATTCCGATTGAACCACTGATGGCAGATGAACTACCCTGGCGATGCTTTTCATACTTTTCTGGACCTCAACAGTGTTATTTACTTGGCAGTCAATGGGACAGTCACAAGACTCCCGGTTTTATCTAAAATATCTTAAATTGTGTTCCGAAGACAAACAAAGCTTTTATGGAGTTGGAACGACATGCGGGTAAGTGAATAATGACAAAATTTTCATTTTGGGGTGGAGTAACCCTTTAAGGAGGAGGAGTGGAGATGAAAGGAGAGGACCTAAGATATTACTTCATATATCAATATGTCCTATTTTAGCTTCTTGCAGGACTTGCTCAACGAGTTGAGGGGTGTAAGAGAAGAGACTAAACGAGAAGACATGGGGAAAGAAGAGATGAGTAGATACTAGATGAGGGGAGAAAAGATGAGAAGGACGAGGGAAGGGGGAATTAAACAAAGAGAACAGATGAGATGAGGAGATACGACGAGAACAGGAGAGAGAAGAGATGACCAGCTTCTCTGTCAATTTAAAATGAAAGCAGTGCCCTCTAATAAAATCATTAATACATCATATTTTAATCATCTACCATATAACATTTTTAAAACACAATTTTAAATTATCACACTGCTTTGAATAATAATGGAGTCCACACACTCATTTCACATTACAGACTACATGATCAACTCATAAAAACAACCTCCAGATTTACCACAGATTCATGTGTCCAATACATCTTTAAATCATATTCAGAACACACAGATCAATATTTAAGGAAAATAGCTGCTTCATGTCAATGTTGTATTAATAAAAGTACTTTTTTGATGTAGTCCACTGGCATGCTGAATGTTTTATGAGCTCACAGCAAAGGGTGCGATGGAAACAGTCTCCTGATATGCTAATGCTAGCCATGAATCTACAACACTCAAATCACACACTAAAAAAAAAACTCTTTGTTTTCTTTGTGCACAAAATGTATTCTCGTAGTTTCTTTAAATTCTGGTTGAACCACTGATGTCACATGAACTGTTTTACCGAAGTCCTTACTACATTTCTGGGTCTGGGAACATTTCAGTTGCATTGCTGCCTATGCAGGGTCAGAGAGCTCTTTGATTTCATCAAAAAGTAACGGCAAGTAATTAACATAATTTTCATTTTTGGATGAACTATCACTTTCAGCAAACGAATAAACAGGCCAAATTAAACTCGCTGCACAGTTGACATTATTATTGTTTGTAAAAAGGCGAGTTCGAACCCTGGTCGATTGCATCAAAAAGACTACGGTACGCGCTTTACCATCTACGTCACTAATGCTGGTGTTCAGTGGTCATCTTTTGTAGTGTTGACTTGCCCAATCACACGTTGGTGGACGGAGTTAGTGTAAATAGCCTCTGCCAACAAGGTAAGTTTAAACAGACACTCCGAATTTAAAATATTGCATTACACTTATTTAATAAACAACTATTAAATCCACCTCCAAATAAGGAAACAAGTTGCGCTTACTTAATTGTTGGTGCTCTTACAGTATCTACAGAAGCAAATAAACCTAAAGCTATCAATTCAAAAGTTCCCCATATCTAAACATGACATTTAACATCCTGTAATATTAAACATGAACTTCTCAGCTCTGCACACAAGCTCCTGTATCTTTCAAACTCCCATTAGCTTTATTTTTACCAATCTGATCCTTGTCCAGACACCTCAATTAGTTCTCAATCACTTCCTTATTTAATTACTAGCTCAACATTGCCAAGTTTGTGATATAGTGTCATCTCATTGGATTGGAATACTAAAGCACCATCATTAACCATCAAATCAAACATGTTTCATATATATATATATAATATATGGCCTATTTCATGGCACCAAGGAGACAGGGAAGATTTTGATGATTGTTGCCAAAGAACCAACCCAACCAGCCCTTTAGTCATTGTAGAGATGGTATTGGGAGATACAAAGGTCAGTGGCTTTACCATTGAAGAACACTAAATTGGATCACGTGTGACTTGCTAACCAATCACTTTACAGTCTTGGCATCATTGAATTTCCATCAGAGTTGTACAACAATAGCAGGTTAGCGGGTCCCATAGTAATCAATGAGAAGTGCCGTAAACTGAATCCTACCTGACGCAAAACTGTCCGTGACTACAAGCAACTTTTTTTCAGTGTAAACTCTACAAATACATCAATCCAAAACAAATGTTTTATGCCAGACATTTTGAAGATTAACAGACAGACTGTCGATTCATTAAATGATAAGATGTTTTTGGTTTTATTATTTATTAAAAATATCTATCTTACTACCCCCCCCCCCCCCAACAACAATTGCCCACCCAGGATATCTGTCCGCCACCTATTTATAGCTGGCAAGAACCGGGCCTGGATTTATGTAATCTTTGAACGTGAATGGTTGTTGGTGCAGATGAGCTGGTCTGAGTATTAAAAAAAACTGCTGATTTACTGGGATTTTCACGCACAACCATCTCTAGGGTTTACAGAGAATGGTCCCAAAAGAGAAAAATCCAGTGAGCGGCAGTTGTGTGAACGAAAATGCCTTGTTGATGTCAGAGGTCAGAGGAAAATGGGCAGACTGGTTAGAGATGATAGAAAGGCAACAGTAACTCAATAATAAATAAAAATAAATAAATAAAAATGAACAAAATAACAATATAATAAAATAAATAAAATAAATAAATGAACAAATTAACAAATGAATGAATGAATGAATGAATGAAATAGAGTATAAGGCATTTGTTGTTGCTTTTGCTGGTATTTTTGCCCAGAGCCATGGTTAATTTCTGACCTTGTTACAGCTTACTGTCCAAAGACAGTTTACTGTGCTGCTGCCACTGGTTGGGCTGGAAATGTGCCTGTCTGCATTTTTCCTTCACACCGCTGCCAACAAAGCAAAATAATTAATAATTATAAGATAATTAATAATTATTTTGACATTTCAGAAAGTATTTGCTTGTAGTTCAAACAGCTTTAGTTTCTTTAAATTCAGATTGCAAACAAACAGAAGTATCTTTTCCACTGCCCCGAGGTCGACTCTTTCCATCTCTCCAAACTGCCCCGGAGCAGTGTATCGTGGGTAAAGCGTGATGGCCAGTGGAGGGCCGTCTCTGTACGGAACAGCACATGCTGCATGGACAAACTCAGACCCACTCAGCCTCTGCGGAAAGGTGGAAACATTCCGAGCAATTAATCACGGCAAGTGGAACCAGCTCCCTGCGCAATCTGCTCGACGCCGAGTTAGCACCGCACACATGACCAAGACACACAGTGTCTCCACGGAAACCAAGGCTCCAGGCTACTCTGACATTTCCACCCCCCACATGCATACACACACTACCACACAGCCACGGCCTCCTCTACGCATCAAAACTAATACATCTGTTAATTATTAAAAACATACTGTCACTCAAACTGTGCTCAGAGAGCTTAGGAAATGGCAAAAGATCATAAATAGATAGATAGACAAACAGACAGTTAAAAATCAACAAGTGTGTGAACTGTTGCTTATGAATGCATTATTTTAGGTAATGATTTTTTAAAAGATAAATATTACTTTAATATTACATTTTTTGAGTAATATACAAAGGGGTAATATTTGCACCCTAAATTGTTTTTATATACTTTAATTTTCTATATATGTTTTTATATATTATATGTTTATATTTTTCATAACCCTATAAAAGCACCCATCACATATTTACTAACATTAATATGAAAGTTTAATATTTCAGGCAAATTAATAAACTTAAAAGAACTGTCACTCTGAACAATTATATATGTTACTTATAACCTAACCCTATGCTTATTATTGATATAAAAGTCTAATACTACAGTTATTAATACTTACTAATACTACAGTTAAACTGACAATCTGAAAAATTATAACTTAATTATAAAATCAAACAAATAGCTGTGAATGCACAAGGGTGAAGGTTATAATATGATATTATGAAATATTTCAAATGTATAAATGTAAAAATGTAAAATAAATACAAATAAAATATGATATATCACAAGTTAAAAGTAAATAAAATAAAATCAATAAAATGTATGTCAAATGTGAAAAAGTAAATAAACATAAAATAATATGTTATGAAACATCATATGTTAAAAAGTAAATAAAATAAACATAAATATAAATATAATAAATTGATTATGAAATGTTAAAATGTAAATAAATATAAAAATAATTATAATATTTTGTGAAATACATCACAGGTTAAAATGTAAATAAGACACATGTGATACAAAAAGTATGACTGTTGGACCCTTTTGTTTGTGTTTCCATCAAATACTGTGGTCCACAAACATAGTAAACCTCTAAACTCACTCGAGGAGTCACTCGCTTGAACTTCTCTGTGGACAAGTAACAGCACAAATGAATGCAGTTTGAAGCAAATTACATTACATTTATTTTTTTGCTTGTTTTGAAGAGAATTTCATTTGAATATCAACTGCATTCCTAAAAATAACATGCAAAAACAAATATAGTTATATTAATATTATATTAAAAGATTGAAATACAGCCCATTCTTGTCTCACAGCTTGAGTGTTTGCTCGAATGCTCTATCCGAATGGAAAGAGGTGAATTGCGTTCATGCTGAAACTTTACATTGCTAATGTACATGTTTACGTGCCAAGCTGAGCCACCTGGTCACTTGAGGATCGAGCCAGTTCCATTTCAAAATCCAAACTCAAGAGATCAAGTCAAATACAGACCACAATTACATTCAGCAGTGATGGACTGAATGTGCCAGCTCAATTCAATTCATTGTACTGAACTGAATAATACAATTATACAGCATTCATCTAAGCCCTGACCCTGACATCTCACCTGCCAGATTACTGATTGTTTAGGATTTAAAAAACAATTTAGGCAGAATTATTCTCAAATAAAGCACTGCGCTAAATAAACCACAATCAAAAACTTGTTATAGAGGTCAAAAAAGAGAAGGAAAAAAACTGGTGTATCGGGAAGAATTAGCTTTAAACGTGCATGATTTGTAACTTAATGTATGCTGATGTTTCTTGACACTTCCAAGTTGAATTTATAAGATGGTTTGTGCTAAACTTTCAGAAAAAAATACCACCTTAGTGACAGCTTTTGTACCTTTTTCTGAGAGTGTAGAAATAGGGTATATTTTTACATCATGAAGGGAGAAGTCTGATTGAAGTGTGATCCACATAAAAACAAAAATAATCTCAATCTCAGTTTAATCAAACAAACCTATACTCGGGCTATAAAACAATTCCTAACTGAACTAATCTAATACATTGTTTTGCCAGTCTTATTGTATATGGAATAAAAAAACAGCACTGGAATATAATGGTAAAGCAGGAAAGAAAGCTGTATGAAGCCACATGAGCACATCAGTGATGCATTAGTAAAACATGTAATCCAATAAATCAATAGCTATATTCAAATGATCTGCAAATGATCAACATAAATGACCAGATTACAAGCACAAAGCAACAGACAGTTTATTCAGTCCACAACATTGTGTGCTCACTGCTCACTATTCAAGCTATTAGAGCAATTCATAACTGTACAAATCTAATAAACTGCTTTACCAGTCTTACTGTATATGGATTTATTTCAATTACAAAACCAGAATTCATCTCAAATACATAACAGGTGGTACGGAAAGTTAAATTTTCACTTCAAACTGAACTACTAATATAATCATCATCAGATCTAGGATGCTTTAAGCGATACTGCAGTAGTGTAAACACACACACACACACACACATGCAGTGCACTGCAGTATTGTCGCTGTCACTGCTGAGGTGTGTCACACCACACACACACACACACACACACACACACACACACATGCAGTGCACTGCAGTATTGTCGCTGTCCTGCTGAGGTGTGGCTTCACACACACACGCATTTTTTTCCTTCTCAACAATGCGATGATACACACAAATGAGATAATGAGGATGTCTAGAGATTTTGCACCATCATCCAAAAACATTTTCAATACAATCACAAGAAAGAAAGAAAGAAATGATATAAAGCACTAATTTTAAATCATCCAATTCTGGTAAACCACGCTACTTTGAAATAAATCAAAGCACTGAATGATTAGCATATCCATACACCATAGTATTTTACACTTTAATAAAATTAATAAAGGTGTGACACGTTATATTCAAAAAGCATTGCTGTGCCCAAAAAAAGAAGCAAAATATTTACCATGGTATCATTACCATAGTATATGGCCAAACAGCACTGAAATATAATGGTAAAGCAGGAAAGAAATCTTTATGAAGCCACATGAGCACAGCAGTGATGCATTAGTAAAACATGTAATCAAAACCAATAGCTATATTCAAATGATCTGCAAATAATCGACAAATGACCAGCAATTACAAGCACAAAGCAACAGAGAGTTTATTCAGTCCACAACATTGTGTGCTCACCTGCATATGCGTGTGTGTTTCTCGTGATCATACTGTATACAAACGCACACAGCAGAACACACGTTGTGCATTAGTGTCCTTTTACAGAACGGGATGCTTATTCATTATACACAAGAGCTGCTGTGCACACACCACTAAAACACCATCAACACACTGAGTACCAACATTCAAGTACATTCTGTACAGTAGACCTGTAGTGTGGACACGCAACATGCACTGCTGAGCTGGCGCAGAACATTTACATGTGCACATCAAATATGATTCAAAATATTGAACTAATATGATGGAAATCATATTAGTTTCATTTGTATTAACTTCTGTCTACAATTTCACAGCAAACATGGGGAGAATTTTGATTCATTTCACTTTTGATGTCATTTTTTAATGCAAAAATAAAGATAAAAATAAAATGTTATGAATTAAATCAAATGTTAAAAGGTAAATAAAATTAAAACGAACGTTAAGTAAATACAGGCATGCACAAATCAATACAAACTGTTATGAAATATATCAAATGTTACAAAGTTAATTAAAGAGAATAAATATAACACTAAAAAAGCAAAAATGAAGGAATTCGCTAAATTAGAAATTTTTGTCCATTTTGTTGACATTTCTGACCTTGTTTATTATTTTTGGCATGTCTTTGGGTGCTGTACTAATTTTAACATGATACATTTACTACTTATTAAGAAATATTTCCCTTTTTTCAATGAAATCCTATTTCTTCAGAATATTGCTTTAATTGGTAACTCATTTAGTCCCCCCCCCACCCCGTGTTCTCATTTATTACTGCCCATCTACAGTACGTCAATCCCTCAAACCAGAGCAAATGCCTGATGACATCATCCTCCAGGAAATGGGAAGTGACATCATCACGAAGTAGTGATGAATTTGAGGAATTATGATTTCTCACTCCATCCTGTTTGATATAATGACAGAAAATTTTATCATTTCAAAAAGGTGAATAAAACAAGTAAAAAAACCTATTCATTTATGCCCTTCTTTCATTCCATTACGTAAATCGTCAGATTGAAATGTATATACTTGACCGCACATATATAAATCTGGTTTACACTTTTCTTTGAACAGAAAAGAGTTTGATAGGTGCTGCATTACAGGAATGAAGCAGCAGTAAAATTAGTGTGTATTCAAAGAAAGGAACGTTAGCCATTCAAAAGCAAGGCCTATAAAAGACCAGCGCTGATTATAAAAGCAACACGTTCAACCTGTGAAAGGAAACCAGCACCTGAGCATGTGCGGCAGAGAGAGAGAGAATATTTGGTGCTGCAGAGTTGTATTTCTAAGCTAGATTTGCATTTCCTGAAGGAAATGTTATTCTTGCAAAGCAGCACATTAAAGTGCTGAAGTTTTAGACGTGTTTCAGTTATAGTCTTTGGTTCTAAATGAAATGCTGCTTTGCTGTCTTCATGACTCTCAGAATCATCTTTGCAGTGGCTATAGATGCTTCAACGGACCAAATAAAGAAAAGACCAATCAATATGCAAATACGTCTAGATTTAGATGGTGAATAATGAAAGTCAAAAATGAATCTGCAATTCAAAGTCTGAATACTGTGCATTAATTGCACAAGTTTAATACTTAAGACAAAGCACCAGAATGTCTGAGGAATATTAATACAGTGCTGCAATAATAATGTGCACGATCAGTGAGGGGCGACCCAGCTATAGCTGCAGCCTGCACCTGTTGCATCAGGATTGATTTTACAGCGCTTCTACTGATCCATTAATGACACTGAATGGTGATGCATTGAGAAATGAACTCAATCAGTGATACAATACTGCAAGACGCAAAACTCTGGCCTTCATTTGACCTCAGCGCGTGTGTTTGTGCGAGAGAGATTACTGAGAATCGCTAGCACTGCTCATGTCCTCATATGAACTGTCATGGTGCCTGATCATAAAGACGCTTTATGAATGTTTTATGTCGTGCGGTGCTCGTTCACGTTGACTCTTGTTTCGGTGAGCTGTTCTTTCAGCACCACGGCACAAAGCTGAACTACAAACTTCACTACAGTCCACACTATTACATATGCTGCCTGTGAATACAGATAATCATGCCATATTGACAGATGTTTTATATCTTAATTAAAAAAACGAAGTAATTAGTATTCCCATATCTCTTTAAAGATTATCATGCAATGCTTCAGCAGCTCGTGCACATTAAAATCTCAAAATGAAAACACATGAACAAAATCAAAAGGACTTTAAATAACATTTTATTGTTGTTTCAAGCTATTTTAATATATATAATCTCAACTGCAATTTTGTCAAACAGCTCATGTTACGCAATACATAAAGTGACAAATAATCGCCTTTGAATTTATAAACCACTTACTTGACTAGTTATTATGTAGTTGTTGTGATTTCTGAAATTACGCAACAAATGTCACACCTGTGGTGTTATAATAACAGTGATTTTTCTGCGCATTCAGAGTCCTGCACTAATAACGTCCCTTCATCTCGCCAGACAGGCCCCAGTCTGGACTTTTCCTCCCGCTGAAATGATTAACCAGGTACCCCACGCGACGTCCATCATCCCACCATGCGAAGTGCAAAAAAGCTCTCTAACAAACTACACGTTTATATCCAAACGGAGACTCTTTTCGCCACCTCGCGTGAAAGACACGCGGAGAAGTAGCCGAAACTCACCTATAGTGGTTATGACAGTGATGGCAAAGTAAAAGGACCCTGCAAATTTCCACTGGACCCCTGCTCTGTGCGGCTCGGCCTCCATGATGATGGTCTCCAGCTTTTTATAGTCATCCTCACTGATGTTGTACTTGCCCTGGAGGCGCTTCTCCTCAGCCTCCAGCTGCTCTTTCTCCCGCATCTCGGAGTCCGACTCGAGCGCGTCAAACACCGCGGCCCCGACCAGCAGATAGGTGAACGTGCAGACGATCAGGGACAGCGTCCGCACGTTCTGCCTCTTCATGGCCACCAGAAACCGGCGGCTGAGGGGTTCATGTCCCCTCTTATCCCCCGGGAAGGCGCAGCAGCAGTCTGGAAAGGGCGGATAGGCGCAGTGCTGCTGTTGCTGCTGCTGCGTCTTCGGACACCGGTTGTGGTTGTAACAGGTTCCTTGATCGTGGTCCTGGCTGGTGGAGAGACACAGCAGACTGCTGGAGCGCCGGGACCACAAGCCCTGCAGCCGCGAAACTCTGCGCAAAACCTGCCCGATCCACAGCAAAGTCCTCCCGGCGCGCAGTGCCATCAACTAGCGCGCTCCCCGCGTGATCTCCAAAGAGCTTCTGAACTGGAGAAGGCGCCAGAAGCCACTGGTCTTCATGCTCGAGTTACAATTACGCACCTGTTAAATATCCTTCTCCGCTGCGGTTAAACAAACTCATCGTCGTGGCCATCAGATATCCAAACTGCCCCGAACATCCTCCAGAAAAAGTTTCCCCAACCTGTTCATCTGAAGATCATCTTCAGCTGTTCTCACTCCGCCGGTGCGTGGGTAATGCCGATTGTACCGGAGGAGGATCCGTGAACACGCAGCAGCAGCAGCATCTGATGAGCGGCGGAGACGCGCAGCGCACGACTGATGCTCCAATCGTGATCCAACCCAGGATAAACTCACTTATTCCCGTGGCTTTGCCGAAACGCTGAGCTTGATGATCCTGCGAACAACAGGTCCGAGCGCGAACGTGCTCATCTGTTTCCCCGGTAACGCGTGATTGGACGGATGGGCTCGACTGTCAATTGGCTCCGCTCCGGTAAAGCTGCACTGTCACGGTATGCCACCGCACCGCAAGCGTCCGCTGGCAGACTTCGGTGTGTGCCAGGCTGAGAAAAAACGCGCGCGCGCATCAGCAAAGTGCACACACAGATGGAGACACTCCATACGAAAGACAAACGTTGAGAGAGCCCGCGTGTGCGTTATGATCTCAGCTTGAAATCAGTTATGCAATTTGCACCTTCTTAACAGTTGACCTAGGAAAAAGAGGGAATTCAGGTAAAATTGACTATTTTTAACGTAAATCATAAAGAGCAGCTGCTTGTTGAGTCCGGTCCAATCTATTATTTTATGTTGAAAATGTGCATCAAACACTTTTTAAACCCAATAGCTATTCAAATCTCAGTAACCCCTAATCATGTTAATGGACAGTGAAAACATCGGCGATAGCAAAAATGCTTTTTTGTATTACATTTATTTTTATTTTAATATATCAAGTGGCATTACGAAAAAATCCACTTCCCATAGTAAAACTCGCTTTGATACTATTCCTGTGTGAACCTTTGTGCGCGCGCGTATGTTACGCATGGGAGAATGTGCCACGCAGCCATATGGGTAAATATTAGTTCACCACAGGAGCCAGTAAAATAAGATACTTTTTTATCAGTAAACATTTCTAACACGATTAGTGAGAGGAAAAGAAACGGGCTGGAATCAACTGTTGTGTCTGTGTAAAAAAATGCATTTGGATCTTCTAAAAAGAGTTTTTCAGAGCGCCCATATGTGAGGATCCTGTGACTAAAATAACTGTAGTGAGCTGGACACTAAAAGAGTATTTTGGTAGGTAAATGTAGGTCCTGTCCCAATATTTCTGCAGTCTCGTGGTGTAAGCGGAGGTTTATGATGATATAAAGAGTAAAGACAATTTAGATAATACTTCTTTAAAATATATAAGCTCACTCTCAACATTTAAAGATATTTAGTAAAACAAAGAGAGTTTGTAATGCACAAGTACACACACTGTTGTAAATGCCTAGCTTTGGCCTTAATAATAGCTAATTAAAAATGAAGTATTTAGTGATCATTTACTCACCCACACATTATTCCAAATATTTTTTTCTGTAGAACACAAAAGGAGATGTTTTGCAAAATGTCCAGGTTTCTACTTTCTGTACAACTGATGTACTCAGTAACCACATTACCATCAAGCGATCCATAAAACACCATACAAAATATGACTGCTACAGTATTTTTCTTTATTATAACATTTTGTGATAAACAGGTCAAAATTTAAGTCATTATTCACTGAGAAACCTCCCCACCAGCTTCTCAAATTAGTATTATTTAATTATTTCTGTATTTTTTTTGTGGTTGTTGTTGTACAAAAACAGTGAGTTATACTGCATAACGATATTTAATTTTTGTTTTTTTCATATTATTTTAATATAATATCATAATCATAAACGCATGGTTTGTAGGGCAAATAGTCCTACCATATTGCATTTTGTTTTTCTTCTACTTCTTTACCTAACCACCTTATTTTTCCCGTAAGAGCGGGCTGGCCATTTGTAAGTTTTATGGGTCTGGACCAATCGCGTCCAGCTATTTGTATCTGTACAAAACAGATTGTTTTGCTGCTTGATATAAAAATTTGGTGTGTCTTACGGTTTTATTTTTAATGTACTATCTTAATTATGAACACTGGCTTGTGGTGCAAACAGTTTAACCTTTTTGGCTACTGCACATTGATATTCTTCTCGTTATTTCCTTATAGCGGCGAATGAACCGGAAGTCTCACCCATAAGCTTACTTTAGCGTTGAATAATAACAATAATAATAAAGAATAAGGATGCACTAACGAATTGGAAGTCTCGTGCATTTACAGACGATTACGTCCGCTTGCAAACTAAGGTGGCTCTTGCTGCTGTATGAAAACAATCATGCAAATCAGGCCAAATCAGACATATTCATTTTTGGTGAACTATCCCTTTAATCCATCTCTGTGACACTATCCTCTTACACAGCGCACTACATCCCACATCGTGAGGTGGACAAACACCCATTTTATTCTTTTGCATTTTTTTACTTACGGTTTTTCATCGGTTTTTGCCCAACTCATCCTGAACCAGACCCAGGGGCGGATTTAGTTAATTGGGGGCCCCAGGCAAATATAGGAATGGGGACCTATACATTTGCACACATTTACCTATAGATCAACCTTGAGGTTCCTTTTTTGTCGTGATGCTTGCTGCTGCACAATGGCGCCCCATACTTGTCTCCAATGTTTCTACATTTTTCAAGTACATGTTATGATGGGATTCTTTCATTTACATTTACTTATTTAGCAGACACTTTTATTATAGCATGCTGTAGACCACGAAATAGCAATTGATTTACTGTTAAGATACAAGTTAACAAAAAAAAAAAAAAAAAAAATGATTAACCTCACAGTTTGACTGAATGTTTATTGGGTGGATTTTTCGCATTGGTCTGAACAAAAACTGCAGACTGGATTATTGAAAATGCACATTCATTCTCTGCCAGTAGGAGGTGCTTTTGGAACATCAGAAATATAGCGGTTTCCCCAGAAACGGCTGTTAATAAAGCAGCGCTCGGCTCGTAAATGATACTTTATCAGGTAAAATGAAAATGCCATCGAAACTTTTCTGAATACAATCGGTTCCCTTCAGATGTTCATTCATATAAAATCTTGAATTAGCGAGAATGAGAAAAGTGTGAATATAGCCTATATTGATGAGTAAAGTCCACTGATGAGTTACCAGAGTAAGCCTACATTTAATTTTAGTCATTTTAACTTAGGGCTGTCAATCGATTAAAATATTTAATCGTGATTAATCGCATGATTGTAATGAGTTAACTCGTGAATAATCGCAACTTGATCACACATTTTTAATCTGTTCTAAATGTACCTTAATTTAATACTTTTCAAGTTTTTAATACTCTAACCAACATGGGCATGGACAAATGTGGATGCTTTATGCAATATACAGGTGCATCTCAATAAATTAGAATGTCGTGGAAAAGTTCATTTATTTCAGTAATTCAACTCAAATTGTGAAACAGGGCAGCTCTTCTTCTGAACATGCAAAATGTACATTTATTATGTATTATTACATTTGTTTGCCTCTCTGTGCCACATACTGTAGTAGCCTATTTTGATGCAGCTTAAGACTCAATAAAACTGTTTTCATTTATATATTTTATTGTTTCTATTGTCAGACAACGGGATGAATATGAAATAATGACTGAAACACGACCCATTAAGACTACAAGCTCTCCCTTCTGAAACGTTAATCTGCACAAAAATCCTGTATTTATAATCGCGCCGTCGTCCGATAAAATCAAATAGGCTACACATAAGATAAAGACAATAGCTGTGCTGTGAATTCGGCTATACTTGCATGTAAAATTAGAGAAGCAATATATCTGTGTTTTAACTGAAAGCGCAGCTCCTTTCAGCCGCTAATGTAAAGAGGTGTGCGTGCGCTGAACAGAGCAAATGCAGAGAGAGTGAGAGAGAGAGAGAGGGGGGGGTGTGCGCGTGCTGAACAGAGCAGACGCAGAGAGAGAGAGAGAGAGAGAGAGAGAGAGAGGGGGGGTGCGCGCGTGCTGAACAGAGCAGACGCAGAGAGAGAGAGAGAGAGAGGGGGGGGTGCGCGCGTGCTGAACAGAGCAGACGCAGAGAGAGAGAGAGAGAGAGAGCTTCCAATGCATAATATTGTAGTTTACTACAAGCAAGCAGAATACACAAGAAGCAGTTCAACTCGGACACGCAGACGGTTGTCGTGGTAATAAACGTTTGTGTGTCAGCGCTTAATGCGTATCTCGTATATGAAAATCATTTTAGGGGGCCCTTGACTTTTGGGGGCCCAAGGCAATCGCCTACCTTTGCCTAATGGGTAAGTCCGCCCCTGAGTCCAGACCAGATCCATTTTAGTCTAGTTACATCAAGGGAACCAAACACAAGCCTTACGTAAACATTAACGCTGTATGCTGAGAATTTCAGCAAATGAATCAACATCAAACATGAACAAACCTTCTGTAAACATGCAGAAAGACGCTGACGCACAGGCGAACGTTTATAAACACATACAGGGTAAATGTGCTGTCTGATGTAGCCTACTGCCGCTAAATTTAGTTTCATTTTCTCACATTTCAAAACCCCCCACAACAGCCACCCACACAGACACACACAGAGGATTTCTAGATGTGTGAAGGGAGAAAGATTACTGCTTAATGAAGAACGGACTTCAGAGGAAAGCGCTGTAGGTCAGAGAACACCTGTGAAATATGATTTCATACACAAGCTCACGTGAGGAAGTGTATGAAAGGGGAAGCTTCATGGGGAAGCGCTTAAATGGTAGCCTATCTCATGAAAAAAGTTGTTAACAACACTATAAATTACAAGGGCGTAGGTTTGATTTTGCCATTGGTGGGGACATAACGGCAGACAACAGTCACTTATTTCTTTGATGAAAATTATTGCTAGGGACAATTTAGTAGCCACTAGATATACAATATGTAGAGACGTCATAACTTTCCTATAAATTCTAGATTTTTGAAAATCATAGGCTAAGTAATAAAACAAATAAACAAATAAAACCATGGTTAATTTTCTTAAGAGATTTGTATTTCTGTATACTTTGTTTCTCTTTATTTTGTTTTTATAACTGTACTGTCTTAAAGGGATAGTTCCCCCAAAGATCTGTCATCTTTTACTCACCCTCAAGTAGTTCCAAACCTGTATACATTTATTTGTTCTGCTGAACACAAAGGAAGATGTTCTGAAGAATGTGGGAAACAGAGCAGTTCTGGGGCACCATTGACTTCCATAGTATTTTTTTTCCTACTATGGAAGTCAATGGAGTAAAGATGCTGAAAATTCATCTTTACCATCACAGGAATAAATTACTTTTTAAAATAAATTAAAACAGGAAAGAGTTATTTAAAATTGAAATTATATTTCACAATATTACTATAATATTAATGCAAATAATAACAGCCTTGATGAGCATACGAGACCTCTTTCAAAACCTTACTGACCCCAAACTGTTTAAGTCAATATGCCAAGTAAAATGATTTGTAGGAACTTTGTGAGTAATAATTCATATCAATTAGTGAATCAACCAGTGAACCAGTTCATTCGAATGAGCCATTTCAATGAACCAAATCACTGGAATACTGTCCAAACCAAAGTCTAATACAGAAGTCTGTTTCAGAGAGCATGTTTGATTTAGTCTCACTTTAACCCACCTGCAAGGCATTGTGTGCAATACAACATCAAAACCAACACTTTAGTTTTCTTGTTACAGGTCAAGAATAAAACATTGATTCCAGTTAATCCCCAACACATGACCAAAGTTCAGATGCATTTCTGTCTTTTCTCTTGTTTTCAGCTTTGCAGATTCATTTAAAAACTCTCTCATGTGTATGTGCAACCTTTTCTCTGAGATTGTTCTTTGCCTAATCTCATACTGATCCATCTTTGGTTTTATCTTTTGACCTTTTTGTCTCTTCCCACCTTTGCTGGCACATATAATGAAGGGCATGGCAGAGAGAGAAGAGAAAGAGAGAGAGAAAGCTTAGGTAAATCTCTGAGCTCAGATGCTGGAAACATGGAATTTAATTGAACTCCTGGTTCCTTGGAGCTCATTTACATGCAGGAAGGAATGGGTCAAATCCCTCAAGTAAAGAGAGGTTCATTTAAGTCAGAAAATAAATAAATAATATAAAAAGCGATGTTTTAGCTTAAAGCATGCATTGTCTTGCCCTTTTCTCTTTTGTTATCAGAGCCAAAGGATGGATACACTTTCCCCGTCTCCCATGAACTGCAAGAACAATGTGTATCATAGTCTGTGGATCAAAGTGAAAGAATGAAATGATTTGTCACACGTACATTTAAAATGTATACAATAATAAATAAACCATACATTGTGTACATATGGAGAATTGTAATGAAAATTAAGCTAATATTTGGCTCTATTACATTTTTTTTTTTTTTGCTCGTCCCTCATTTAGAAAAATCCCTCAAAATATGTTGTTTTTAAGTTTATGCTGTTGTTATTACTGTGGGCACACTGTGGTTATCAAAAACGTGTTAATTATTCCATACAAAAATTGATATATGAGGTGAAAAGGAACTTTTAGTATTTTCTGTGCTAACAAAGAGCTAAACTTGTAGTTAAGGTACAAATACTCTTACAAACCTAAAGGCTTTGGGACAGTGAGCTAAGTATAAATGAGCTATATATAGACTTTAAACCATATTCTGTAATGCAATATTAGAGCCACTTCAGCTAAAAGACCCTCAATTCACTGTCAGAGTTCAGTAAGCGGGTAAGCTCAATATCCCAACGCTAACACAACATAAGATCAATACACCGCTCGCTCTCTTTTCAGGTAATATCGTAAAGTTATTCATGAGCAGTGCTATTTCGAGCAACTGCGCTTCATTTGTCTGGATTTGTCTTCATTTTCTCTCTACTTTGGCATTTTGAGGCATTACTGACCATATTTACTCTTTCAACCAATTTTTCTTGCAATATCTGGTACAAATCAAATCTTGCTTCATTCATATAACTGGCAAACACTGTTTGCATCCACTTGCAAATGTGGTTCTAAATCTGAAATGTATGTGATCATGTGACAGACATCTAAACACTCAAATGATGATTAATGAAAATGTATGATTCATGATATCAATTTCAGCACCACAGCAAAAACTAATATGCTAATTAACAGTTATGTTATTTTTTTTTATTCTTTAACAAATTAAATACAGACAGCATAGCCTTTAGGCATTTTCCAATAAAGTAAACACCGCTTCAGGTATTTCAAATAATTATTAATGTAAACAGTGAGTTATAAAGAACAAAGAAAAATGAAAAGCAGTTTTTTTACTCCATTTTTGCTCTCTGATTATTTTTAACAACATAATAAACAGCAGTAGGTATATCAGGCTACATTTACACTGCAAGATCTAATGCAGAGCTCCAGTACTTACACATTTGTCATGCATGTTTACATTCTCTTCAGTGTTAAAGCCATTTGCACCAAGAAGTGTAAAAGAATAGTTCATCCAAAAATGAAAATTTGCTTAAAATATACTCACCCTCAAGCCATCCAAGATGAGTTTTTTCATCTGAACATATTTGGCGAAATTGAGCATTACATCACTTGCGCAACAATGGATCCTCTGCAGTGAATGGGTGCCGTCAGAATGAAAGTCCAAACAGATGATAAAAAAATCACAATAATCCACAAGTAATCCCCCTGACTCCAGTCCAGCATTAATATCTTGTGAGGTGAAAAGCTGTGTTTGTAAGAAACAAATCAGGACGGTTTTTAACTCAAATGATTGCTTTCAGTCCTCTGTCCATAATATTGCTTTCTCCAGTGAAAAAGTCATCTCATCTGAATCAGGAAATATTCACAGATAAAACGCTTTTTACAAACAAAAACAGCCCAAAACAATTCTAAATAAGTATGTTGGTGGATTTTGAAATGAGAGAACAACAGGAGATGGACTGGAAGAAGTGTTATTATGGACTTGTATGGATTACTTGTGGAGTATTGTGATGTTTTTATCAGCTGTTTGGACTCTCATTCTGACGGCACCCATTCACTGTAGAGGATCCTTTGGTGAGACAGTAAACTCATTTACATCTGGAATGACCTGAAGTGACTTACATGGCATCCAAGCAAGGTATACATTTGGGCAGTTCGTGCAGTACCTGGAAATTGAACCTATGACACTGGGTTTCGTAAGTGCCACTGTCGCTTTTAGCTTGATCATTTTTTTTATAAAGCTGCTATGGAACATATGTGTTGTGAAATGTGTTCTACAAATTCCTGAAGTGAATTGAAAATATGAGATCAGTGCATTTGACCTTGCTGTGTAAAAGCAGCTGTTGATTCTGCGTCACTGAAGTTTTGAGGGTTGCGCGGTTAAAAAAAGTGTGTTAAAAAATACACAATAAAAGGCGGCAGCTATATCTGGTGGCGCAGTCAAGAATTTTCTAGCGGCTGAAAATGACAGGTGAACACAGACACAAAATAATATATCACAGGAAAAGATGTTCTAGCCTGTGATTTCATCTCATAAATTAGCTTCTCATTATACACTTACCTCTGGGGAGAGAGAGAACGAGAGAGTGAGACAGACCACAAACAGACAAAAAGAATTCTAGAACAAAACAATACTGCTGTCATTTTCCACGACACACACACACACACACACACACACACACACACACACACACACACACACACACACACACACACACACACACACACACACACACACACACACACACACACACACACACACACACACACACACACACACACACACACACACACACACACACACACACACACACACACACACACACACACACACACACACACACACACACACACACACACACACAAAAGGTTTGGGACTTCAGAGGGCTGCTCTTCTGTGTTCTCTTCACTGGATCACATTTCAGAGTTCACACAGGTCCTACAGTAGAAACACATTGAGATGCATTGATTTGATTCATCTGGCAGACATAAGCTGAAGCTGATCACTAAATTATTCAGACCATCTCCAACCAAAACTATTGAAAGAACCTCTGGGCCCCTGCAAAAATACACACAAACACATAAAAGGTCATATGAAGAGTAGAGACCCCTGAGATCACAGTAGAAAAGAGTGACCTGTAGAGACACAGTGAGAAGATGACCGTGAACCTATTATGCTTTTTCACTTTTTGAATTTTAGTCAGTGTGTAGTGTGTATGTTTGGGCATACAAATATCTACAAAGTTACGAATCTCAAAGTCCACTCCAAAGGGAGATATTTTGTGTAAAAAAAAATCACTTTTCAAGAACTACAACGAACGGCTCGTTTGGACTACAGCGTTCCTTTCCGGCGTTTGTGATATCACAAAGTGGTCCATTAGAATAGCATTAAAATAAATCCCGCCTACGGAAATTCGAATGCTTGGCGGGTGGGGAGAACGCTTGGTTGAGCACTGCGCGCTTCAAAATCGAAACCCGGTGCGGGTGTTTTTATACCACTGTATTTCTGAAGGAAACTGACTGTCTTCAGAAAATGTTGGATGTCATTTTAATTTCATCTTGCATGTAATGTCTGATAAAGCCATGTAGATCTCCAAAATGGGGCGTGAACTCCAAAAGTGGGCATAACCTCCAAAATGGAGCGGGGTCTCTTCTCGCAAAGACTTTCACCATTGGCTCTGGCTTCAGCCAATTGTTATTGACTTACATTTCAAAATAAAATGTTATAAATTAAACATTGTTTCTAGTTGATCTAAAATAAAATACGTTATATAAATCAATATTTTCCGTGAGAGCAGAGCCTAAAGCTCGTGGCCAGTGGTGTTCAGATCTCGGCTTCATGATATAAACAGGAATCACTCACAAGCTCTCCAGCGAGCCATCCCAGCTCAGCGCAGGGGAAGATTTTACTCTATCGCTTTGTTTTAAGCAACGGGGGTGTCCCGGGGCTTGAAATTTACAGGGTAGGAGGGGGTAGTGACTCTGGGTGTAACTAAAAATGCACCATTGTCCGGTGAGGTCCGGTTGGGGAGTTACGGAATGGCCCGGCCCGGTGATCTCATATCGCATAATCTTATGCACTGCTTATCTCCTGAACTGCAACTTTCTTTACAGCGCCAATCCAGCGCCAATTCTGCCGTGCTGCCAAATTCACTGGTCAAGGTTAGGGTCAGGTGGTGGGTATTTTTATGGGTTAGCAGTTTTGCAGAATAGTGTAGGAAATTAACTTTGTGATTGACACAACCAATAAAATCTTTAGAATCATCTGTGGGGCGGAGTTTGCGCTGAAGTTGATTGGGAGAAAAAATTGTGCATGTGTGTCATGTGCCTGTCTGTCAATGGGAGGAAGCCATGCCCTATTTTGGAGCTCCCACCCCTTTTTGGAGTTCCCGCCCCCATTTGGAGATCTCCAGGCTGCAGTTATACCCTTCTCGTTAAAGCAGCGTTTGTGAGCAGAGCTCTGCTTTGTGTACAGCGTTACCGGGGAAACCTCGATCTTTCCCGCTCCATCAGCGGCTCCTGCTGGCAGATAATTCATTTGCATATACACCGCCACAAATAGTATAACTCTGTGGGACTATTCAACTGTATAACAGTTTCACTCCAATTCATGTTATAATTTTAGAATTAAAGAACAATAAACATAATACATGTTACCGTTGCACTTATCTGTACATAGTAAATGCAGTTATAAGCTGTTGTTGACATCCTATCTAAAACATGATTTAGCAAAAAAAACAAAACAACAACAATAACATTACCACTAACGTTATATGTCTTGAAATATCTGTGCGTGCAAAGGTTCTGCGCGATCCTCAATATTCTCGTGGTCTGAATTGATATGGCAATATTGAAGAACTTGCTGTTTTGGTAAGGGGCGGGGCTGTACTGAAACGCCAGCTAAGCTGTTCGCCAATCACAACGCACTGGGAAAGCTAACCAATCACAGCTAACAAATCACAACTCATTTTGTTTTCGGAAGGGCGGGCCTTCATCAAACCCGGAACTAATCGAGCCGTTTGTGCGAGGCTGTGGAGAGAGGTATTATAATAATGTAAATTATGTGAAAAAAAAGTGTTTTTCGGACCACCAAGCATGAGAGCATGTTCTAGTACACCCCAAAACAACATCAAGACGTTGTAAAAGAGCATAATAGGACCCCTTTAACATCAACATTCTTTGTGTGAAGGCCACACTAATAGAATTATCAGACAGTATCCTGTTGAAAAAAAATCTTGAATCTTGAAATGAAATTGCTGAATAATGTAAAGTAGATTTATAAATTGAATTGCAATTTTTTTATTCAAATGTATTGATCTGTAATTTTTATTTTTTTTTAGCTTTGTTATAGAGACATTGCAGAGCAAAGAAAAAATTATATATAAATTGCATTCTTTCTAATTTTCTTTTCATCAAATAATCCTGAAAATTGAATACGAGAAAACAGTTTTCAAAATTGATTACAATAATAAAAGTTTCCTAAGCAGCAAATTAGGATATTAGAATGATTTCTGAACGATCATGTGACACTGAAGACTGGATAATGCATTACAGGAATAAATTACATTTTAAAATATATTCAAATAGAAAATCTTAATAATATATTACAGATCAAACAAATGCAGCCTTGGTGAGCATAAGAGAATTACAGTAATTATTTCAATATAAAGACATTAAATCGTATTCATTTTAAAATCAATGTGATCGTTGAATATCTATGCGAACTTTAGTGGATTATATACATATTCATTTGTGGTTATAACTTTTAGTTAGAAAAAGATTTATAACAAATGAAATATCTTATTTTAAGTATTTTATAAGTATTTAAAAATTATAAATAATAATATATGCATATAAATATTACTATACTTATAAATGGTACTTGGTTGCTTTAAGTAAAGTAGCATAAGAAATATGGCAAGATATGAGACTTATAATATTTTTTTATAACTATGATACATATTATCTATTGAAACTTGTTCACTGTGTGTTATAAATCATCATACTCTTAAAAGCTATAACCACAAATAAGTAAATATTATAATACATTAAAACCGTTCTTATGAATATTCATAAGAAGATATAACATATTATAAGGTTGTTTTTTATAATGCATTATGCATTCATTATAATGTCTTAAGAATACCCTTATAATGTATAATACATATGGGCTTCATAGAAAGTGTTACCAATTGTTTTTATTTCAAAAAATATATTTCACTGCTCATATTTGTTGCATGTGAACCCATAACAAATGTAGAGCATGGGTCATATCATGTTTTGTGAGAATAAGATGGCGTCAAGCAAACTTTCCATCCAAAAACACCATAGTAAAAAGCTCCTTATTAAAGGTGTTTGACCTATATTTATTACGCTATTTTTGGGGGGTCATGACCCATCAGCTGAGAGCCCTGGTTCAGCACATCCAGCGAGAGTGAGAGCCAGAGAGACATGACTGTGGCTCTGCAGTGCCTCAAGGATGCTGTCTGCTGACTGATAAGACTCCCGCTCATTCACAGGTGGTTGTCAAGGAGACAGAAGCCACTCAGACAAACCAGAGCCGGTCAGACCCTCACCGCCAGAGATCAGGATCATACCCCACAGACACACACAAATGCCTGTCCTCTACCCGCCAAGTCTCTGTCTCCCACAATGCATTGTTGTTTGCACATCGTGGCTAAGAGAAGGAGCTGAATGGGGGAAACGGACATTAGCACATGTACTCTCGACCATTCAGTGTCTCTTCTGGAGTGGCTGAATCAGCAAGAATAACTTGAACGGCCTCTGTTTCTCCTTCCATGTGCTGTGAGAGCACTCCAGCAGCTGACGCTCGCTGCTGAGTGTGTGAAAGTGCACTTAATCCACACAAGTGTGCACTCACCACCGCACAGTTAAGCTTTAGGTTGCAGAAGAGTGTGAGAAAGCACTCTGCGTTGTCATATGCTATTGCCATTACATAGGCTGAGCATCAGACGGCTTGCACACAGACTGAGATACATTGCAAATCACAGCCAAAATCAAAGTTTGTAATCTTCACTGAATCAATTAGTAGCAAATAAACAAGATATCTACAGTGAGACCAGAACTTCAAATTCCACTTTGTTTATAAGAGTGATCAGATTTTTCTGAGTTGATAAAACATCACAATAATCCTGAAGTGATCCACACAACTCCAGTCCATCAGTTAACGTCTTGTGAAGTGAAAGTTTGTAAGAAACAGATCCATCATTAAGGCTTTTTTCATTTCAAACAAAAAGTCATAAACTGATTGTTGGTGGATTTTGCTAAAATACAGAGAAAAAGTCATTGCTTTCTGAATCAAAGACTGCACAGATCAAGCAATGTTTACAAACAAAAACAGTCATAAACTGATTGTTGGTGGATTTTGATGAGAGGACAACAGGGGATGGACTATTTTATTGGAAGAAGAGTTATTATGGACTCATGTGGATTATTGTGATGTTTTTATCAGCTGTCTGGACTCTCATTCTGACGGCACCCATTCACTGCAGAGGATTCACTGGTGAGCAAGTGATGTAATGCTACATTTATCTAAATCTGTTCTGATGTAGACACAAACTCATCTACATCTTGAATAGCTTGAGAGAGTTTGATAGCTTAACATTTTATCAAATGTTCTTTTTTGGTGAACTATTCCTTTAAGGCGGGACATTGCAGGTGAATCGGTACTAATACTAATAAATATCAACTTCCCCCAGTTGATGAATCACAATACATTAAGAGAATACTTTATATTACAAGTGTCCAACATTATTGACTACAAGTTATGACTACATATGCAAATGATGCATCATGTAATTAAATATGCATTCATTTGCATATATTTCCAGGACAGAAATTCAAACATTGCATAAAGCCAGGCTTACATTTATTGTTTCATTTTGCTGGCATATTAGTGTTCAGGGTTTTTACAAGTGGACATTTTTTTTTAAATCTTATTAAATTTAAAATCTACTGATGCAAATAGATAAAGTGTAATAAAACACTAAAGGGTGTATTTTTGGATGTTTTCTTTTCAATACTGTGAATACATGTTTTAGAAACAAATTCTATGTGAGAAAAACAATACTTTTCTATTCTGTATTGTCTGTAATTTCTTGCTTTAACTACCTGAAAACCTGATTTTGATGGTGAATTTTTACTGTAATGTATCGGAAATGGATACAAGCACGTGTTTAAGCTTGATTTACGTGCTACATTCAAATTGCCGATAAGTGCGTTATAGCTGACGTTAGTATAAACACATCTCTTCTATGGTCATTTTCAAGCTTAAATATATGCTAATGACCAATATAAAATCTTCCTTTCATAGGTAAGATTATTGAAAAGGTTGTTTTTAATCAGCTGAACAACTACTTAAACTCAAATGGATATCTGTTAAATTTTCAATCTGGTTTCCGAGCGCATCACAGCACAGAGACAGCCCTCATTAAGATAATAAATTATATTCGCTTTAATTCTGATTCTGAAAAAAATCTGTGCTGGTATTACTAGATCTTAGTGCTGCGTTTGACACTGTCGGTCATAACATACTTCTAGAGAGACTGGAAAACTGGGTCGGGCTTTCTGGGATGGTACACAAATGGTTCAGGTCATACTTAGAAGGGAGAGGTTATTATGTGAGTATAGGAGAGCATAAGTCATTGCATTTGGAAACAAAGATGAAGTTCTCAAGGTGAATGCATACCTTGACTCTAGGGGTCAAGCAACAGTTACAAATCAAGTGCATTTGGAAACAAAAAGTTCTCTTGAAAGTATACTTTGACAAAAAATTAAGTCAAAATTATTCTGGAGACAGACCTTAGTTTCAGTAGTCATGTCAAAGCAGTAACTAAATCAGCATACTATCATCTCAAAAACATTGCAAGAATTAGATGTTTTGTTTGCAGTCAAGATTTGGAGAAACTTGTTCATGCCTTTATCACCAGCAGGGTGGATTATTGTAATGGTCTCCTCCCAAAGAAGACCATTAGACAGCTGCAGCTCATCCAGAACACTGCTGCCAGGATTCTGACTAGAACCAGAACATCTGAGCATATCACACCAGTCCTCAGGTCCTTACACTGGCTTCCAGTTACATTTAGGATTGATTTTAAAGTACTTTTACTCGTTTATAAATCACTCAATGGCCTAGGACCTAAATACATTGCAGATATGCTCACTGAATATAACCTAACAGACCACTCAGATCAGTAGGATCGAGTCAGTTAGAAATACCAAGGGTTCACACAAAACAAGGGGAGTCCGCTTTTAGCTATTTTACCACCCGCAGTTGGAATCAGCTTCCAGAAGAGATCAGATGTGCTAAAACATTAGCCACATTTAAATCCAGACTCAAAACTCATCTGTTTAGCTGTGCATTTGTAGAATGAACACTGTGCTACGTCCGAACTGATTGCACTATGTATAATCATTTTCTATTCTTAACTGTTTTAAATAAATTTTAAATCAATTGTTATATCATTTTAAAAGTTTAAACAGAAGGCTAACGTAAGTGCTGTGATGGTAAAGAGAATGTGCGCAAAGAAAGACAAGTGTGTTGGTTAATCAGTTGAAAGTAGGACCTCTGAGTTCTATTTGTTTGGTTTATGATGGTCAAAGTAAGTAGGGGGTGAAGTAGTGGAATAGTTAGGTGTTTTGGAAGGGCTTTTCACTTAATGCAGAAGAGTTTGAACAAAGCTTGAGAATGTTTGTTTTTAAATTCCTTGTTTTATTGTTGTGATTTAAAAAAATGTAATGACTATTTTACTTCCTTTTATGTAAAGCACTTTGAATTACCACTGTATATGAAATGTGCTATATAAATAAACTTGCCTTGCCTAATGACCTAGTTCAAGGTCAAAAAGGACGATAGGATGAGTTCACAGGTCCGCGGTGACATCCTTGAATATGCTGTATATTTAGGAGGAACAGTATGACAGCATTAACAGAGGTTCATTCCCTCGAGAAGATTAAGAAACAGCATTCTGCATTTTCACTGTTTTTCAGGTCTGTGTGTTTGATGAAGCCCCTGAATTTTTCCCATCCTGTGGCGACAGAGCAGATCAAAATGAACGTCAGGAAACCTGTGCTGAGATAATCTCATTCATGACGGAACATGAAGGAAACACACCCACAAATGAACATCAAGGACACACACAACACACACGCACACACGCACACACACGCACACACGCACACACACACACACACGCACACACACACACACACACACACACACACACACACACACACACACACACACACACACACACACACACACACACACACACACACACACACACACACACACACACACACACACACACACACACACACACACACACACACACAGAGTCATAACTGAAGTTGTGAGGTCTGGGCCGTAAAACTCAGTATTCTGAATTTGTTGGGTTCATCATTCAGAACTTGTGTGTGTTTAAGAATCTCGGCTCATTAACTCGTGCTAATTGAGATAAATATGAAAATTTTAAAGTGTCACTAAAATGATTAATTTCTCGTTGATCACTGCTGATTGTCAGAACATTTGGAAGTTTTAAACAAACAAAGATAAAGGTCTGTAAAAAATATAACATCTAAAACCTTATTTTTCTATTTAGTATTCATTAATAATACAAATTAATTTATGTAATAAAAATGGCTTGAAAACTTCAAAAAATAAGTCCTTAGTCTCTCCTTGCACAAAGATAATTGTATCAAATTATACAACATATTAAACTTGTTACCACTGGGGAAGAAAAAAATACAACTAAATTATGAAGATTGTTGATTGTAGATAATACATTTAATTTCAGATGCCTGTAGATTTCACACTTATATGCAAGATTGAATTTTTTCACATTTACATTTGAAATCAAAATCAGTGTCTACAATAAATAATTGAGTTTATTTTTTTCCCCAGTGGTAGCAAGCTTATGTTGTATAATGTTACCTTATTATCTTTGTACGAGGAAAAACTAATGACATTATTAAATACACATTCATTTATATATACATTTAGTTTAATTCACGATTTAATTATTGCTAAAAACTTAATTCTCTTTATCTAATAAATGACTTATTATTTACTGTAATTCACACACTGCAGAAGTTTCTGCCCTTAAGCAGCATCTCGTTAATGGCGGTTATAAAATATACTGTAAAATATACCGTCGACTCCAGTTTTTCATGTCAATGCAACCAAATCCTAAACTTTTTTTATTTTATACGATATTGTTAGGCAATCTAGTTATTGATCCTTTCCTTCTATAACCTAAATATTAAATAAAAATGGCCACTGTAATATTATCTGAACTTCTACATCCATCATTTTAAAAGCAAATGACCTCTTCTGTTAATGACTGATTTAGAGACACAATTTGGTCAGATGGACTTTGAGACAATCTCAGCGCTGGAATCCCTGAGTGGACGTTTAATGCTAATTGAATTACTGCAACTGCAATGACTTACCATTACAGCACATAATTTAGACCACTTCAGCCGCCTCTTGCATTATCATCGCTGGACCACACCACAATAAAAGCATTAATATCACATTTCCAGCAAACATCGGTTGCTAGAAAGCTCACCTCAGAAAAATGACCTCAGTTCCTGGAACAATATGAGGTGAAAACACATTCATAACCTGTTTGTGTTAAAGATCAGTCTTAAGTCTGGGCGTTTTTTGCATTTTAGAGCAGGCCTGAAACACATTTATGAAATTATTTCTAAAGTCCCGAAAAACTCTTCAAACCACTATATACTATACTGATTATATTTAGAGCTTTTAATTAATATTTCAACAAGTCAAGTGAAGTCAACATACCAATCTTTAGCTTAGATTCATAGTTAGATCAAAATCATCAGCGGAGTGGACATCAGATTCATAAGCAAACACATACAAGAGACTAGACCTGTTTCATAATTACATAAACTATAAAGTAATGGTTCCCACACACGGTCACAAATCTATTTATGCACCAACCCCCCAAAAAACTGATCCAAATGTGCTAAAAGCTGCAAATTACAATACTACATGAAAATATTGTGACAGATGAAACTGATATTTATATGCACTATTAAGGCAAACCCATAACAAACCTGACAAGAACATATTTAGATCATATCTCAGCCCAAAATCAAAAAGGATAATTATTTTTATTAAAAAGCCTGTTTAATCCAGTATGATTTTTTTGAATTGAGAATTATTCTTATAACAATTAGGAACATTTCCCTTCTTACTCTCATTACCATTATGCAAAAAAAAATATATATATATATATATATATATAGTTGATTATTTGATTAGTATACTGATTATTTATTTTTAATTAAAAAAAATCTGTAATCAAATTATTGTTGTATATATTATTGCAATACAACAAAAATATTGCAGGACTGCAGACTTAAGGCAAGAATGATCTTAAAAATGGCATTAAAATACTGTCATAACACAAAAAAGTATGGTCAAAAACAGGCTTCCACCAAATATAATTTCCTGTTTTTTATTATAATAATTTTTTTGGGGGAAGGGGGACGAAATATGAGCTGAAAATGTTTCATGCATTAGCAGCATGACGTCGTTGTGTAGTCCAGCACATTTTACATTTCTCCACAGTCACGATCACTTAAAAAGAGCGATTCAGGGCTAAATTGTAAGACCTCCTTAGATGTTTTCACTTAGTGGTTACCTGAAACATGTTCTTCATCCTTTAGTCTGTCTCTATGGAGAATGAGGGGTTCAGAAGGGAGCGTTAGGTGGAGGATTTGGCATAAATTGAATCTTCAAACTCTAAATCCATCATACATATAGAACTGCACTCGCTCTAGACTCAATAAATATCCAGATCAGCTCAGTAGTCATCTACTGCAGAACTCCCCCAGGTCCCTTACAAAAGCCTATTGAGCCCGTCAGGTCAAAGGTCAGAGTTCGACTGGCTCCTGCGCTTTGATGTGGACACTGGGCAGACAGAACCAGGCAGGCGGCAGGTCGCGGGCCGTGCTGTCATCTTGGAACTTGATGTTCAGATAGAAATCACCGGTGTATAAGAAGAGCAGGGCTCCCTCACACACCGAGTTCTCTGTAGGGTTCACCTGTGGACGAGAACATCACACTCCTCAAACACCTGCAGCCTACACACTCCTCACATACACCTGTGGCCGGCAAAGAGAAGTCTTACAGCTGCAGAAGCAAAGACAGTCCATCCTCTTTAAAACAACCAGACTCAGACCGCTTTAAATGTGAACAGAGTGAACGGGACTTCATTGTTTCTGGTCTCAAAAAGGGCTCAGATCTCACTTTGCACCATTTTATTTGTGATTCACTACTGTGTGTGTGTGTGTGTGTGTGTGTGTGTGTGTGTGTGTGTGTGTGTGTGTGTGTGTGTGTGTGTGTGTGTGTGTGTGTGTGTGTGTGTGTGTGTGTGTGTGTGTGTGTGTGTGTGTGTGTGTGTGTGTGGAAAATGGACTACTACAACAGTATTTAATAATAATAATAATAATTTAATTTAAAAAAATATATTTTTTAATATATTAAATATTGTCATGCAATATTATATTATATTTCTGACATAATTTCATATAAACTACCAGTTAAAAATGTAGATACATATAACTGAATTTATGCTTCTCGTGATCTTAAAATATTTTAATCTAAAGGTTTATGAATTAATGCTTGTATTTACTGCTTGTACAATACAAATAAATAAATCATCTAAATTACACAAACTTTTAAATTAAATGTTTTATTGTTATTAATACAATTATGGTAATAATAGTAAAAAACATTACAATTAAAAATATATATAATATTTGAACATTGTCATGCAATATTACATTATGCATTTCTATATATGTACATCTAAAAAAAAATTGAATATCATGAAAAAAGTCTATATTTTTTGTCACTCATTTCAGAAAGTGAAACCCGTATATTATATAGATTCATTACATATTTCAAGCCATTATTTCTTGAAATTTTGATGATTATGGCTTACAGATAATGAAAACCCTAAATTCAGTGTCTCATAAAATTGGAATATTACATAAGATCAATAAAAAAATGACTTTTTAAACAGAAATGCACTCAATACTTGGTTGGGCCTCCTTTTGCATGAATTACTGCATCAATGTGGCATGGCATGCTTTGATGACTTAAAGAATAAGTAGATGTGTTCAGTGTTGACTGTTTTAAGCTAAACAATGTATAGGTCTTGTATACATAAATATATATATATATATATATATATTGTTATTCAAGATGGCGCCGAGTATGGCAGCCGTGTTGCGAGCTCCGAGAAAACTCTGCAGTTTTTTATATATATATATATATATATATATACTATATATATATATATATATATATATGCACACAATGTATAATATACATTGTAAAAGTCTTGCAAATCTCTCTTAAAAAGTCTTAAAGAGGATGGAAAATGATTGTGGAAAACTAAATGCATGAAACCTTGATCAACATATATGTAAGTGGACAGTGACTGAGAGCTGAGAGTATGTGACCCGGCTTAGACAGTGTCCTGCCGCTGTGCATCATTAGCTCACCATGCCGGTGTAGAAGGTGTTGGAGCCGATGAAAGTGACGGCATCATGCAGGTCGTAGTTTTGGACTCCGTTTTGATAGTCTTGGAAGGGGATGATGGTCAGAGAGAACGGTCCGACGGTGCTCTTGCTGCGGTTGGTCAGTTTCACCTCTAACGGCACAGCGTCTCCAACCCTGCAGTCAGCGATCACGTCACAGTCACACGGCTTTCCGTTAACCACAACATCTGCAGACAGAGAGTGAGAAAGAAAGAGAAAGAGAGAGAGAGAGAGGCGTTCAGCGCAAAGCGTGAGAGAAACTAGAGCAGTCTTCTCTGCTGAAACACGGTGTAGACATGCTTTATAGTTGCAACTCAAAACTCTTCAGCTTTTATTGAAAACTAAACCGCAATGAGAAGTCATTCAGAAATCATCACAAACACAAGCTACTGTTTTTCTCAACTGCACATTTACTGCATCCTGTAACACATTATTCAAAACTACAACCCCTCAAAAATCAACTGTACAAACTCTCTATTCAATACTATTAATCTTTAATATAATTCAAACATTGCCTTTGAATGGTTCATAAAACCATCAAATATAAATAAACAGACAGCACTCATTACTCACTGAGTGATTTATTAAAAACTGTATGAACCTCACCATGATGAATAAATGCAACCGCTTGAAATGGTGCAAAACTCCCAGTAAATGACAATGTACTGGCACTGAAAAACTCAAAACATATACAAATTTCTTCAGTACAAACTCTTGCTTTTGCGATTACAGTGTGATTCAGAAAAATGAAGCATCATTTCAGGAAAAGAATGCTTCCATTATTTTGGATGCAGATAAACATAAGAAGTTTGTAGAAGAACTGTATAAAAAAGGAAGTAATAAAATGATTTAAATGTGTAGAAAATAACCTACTGAAAGGAATAGTTAATTCAAATGTACAGTATATACGCTATCGTTCAAAAGTTTGGGGTCAGTCTTTTTTTTTAAGAAATTCTAACTTTTATTCAACAAGTATGCATTAAAGTATGCATACAATTGACAGTAATGACATTTATAATGTTACAAAAGGTTTCTATTTTAAATAAATACTTTTGAACTTTCTATTCATCAAAAAAATCTAAAATCTAAAATATATCAGTTTTTACTAAAATTATTAGGCAGCACAACTGATTTCAATATTGATAATAATAAGAAATATTTATTGAAGCAAATCAGCATATTAGGATTATTTCTGAAGGATCATGTGAGACTAAAGTAATGATGCTGAAAATACAGATTTGCATCAAAGTAATAAATTACATTAAAACCATTTTCACAATATAAGTATTTTTGATCATATAAATACATACATACTTGGTGAGCTTAAGATATCATTAAAATTATGATTTATTATTATAAAATAATTATTTAATTTCAAAAACGTAAAAGAAACCTTACTGAAAGTAAACTTTTGCACGGTATTGTAATTTGGATTATTGTAGATAATTGTAGATAAAGAACACGTCCTTTTATTTCCACAAAAGAGCAAATGCTAGCACTTTACAATAAGTTCATTAGTTAACATTAGTAAACATGAAATAAGAATGAACAATACTTTTACAGCATTTATTAATCTTAGTTAATGTTAATTTAAGCATTTACTAATGCATTATTAAAATCACAAGTTGTTTGTTAACATTAGTTAATGCACTGTGAACTAACATGAATAAACAATGAACAACTCTATTTTCATTAACATTAACAAAGATTAATTAATTTGTTCATGCTAGCTAATACATTAACTAATGTTAATACATGACCCTTATTTTAAAGTGTTACCAAAAAAATCTGACAGGTTTAAATGATGAGGCTGAGTAAATGATGACAAATCTTGGATGAACAAACCCACAATGAAACAAAACCCTCAAAAACTAAAAAACTAGACTGTTTCATCTGATCATCAAACTTAGTTCTGGCTCTCAGAGAGTCAACAGTGGAAACCCATGATGCACCAGCACTGATCTCAGAGCAGATCATGAATGAACGCTCACTAAAAACAAAGAGGAAAGAGGAACTAATCCAGGTATTGTGCTACTGCTAGTGAAGAAAGCTAATCTCAGCTGTCGTGATCTATCATGAGGAGTTCTCTGTCTCTTTAAGCGCCAGAGGCAGAGCTGTCACCCGAGCCCCGTCCCCGGAGAGCGGCATGCTGGGAGATGCGGTCCCTGCGGGCCTCTGTCAATGACACACAGACAGACAGCCTGCCCCGCAGGACTACAGCAGCTCACTGCAGGATAAATAATCTCTCGTTGACAGAACAGCTGTAGATGTCGCGGTCTGAGCTCTGAGAAGAGGCAGGTACGGCCGTCTGTTTGGGTAATGATGATTTAACAGTCGCTATCAAAAACTGAGAAGGCAAATGTCAAGCTTTTTTATAAGCCGAGCCCAAATGTTTTGCTTTGCATCATCAAATATTCATGGTCCCTCCTGACTGACGTAAGACTTGGTGAAATAAAGTTTTTCACTCTGCAAACCCAAATGTTATTTCAGGTCCCAAAATAGCATTTCACCAGAAACAGAAAGCGTTTTTGGAACAGAACAATGCCACCGGCACCGCTTAAACACAAGCTGTTTAATCAAGATTGGTTCCAACAACTCCTGATTCATTTAAAGCTGTCTTTAAATGCCGAAGATCAAATGCAGACCACAAAACACATCGTCACTTAGCCGTCAAAATAATCTAATGTATGAAACAATATTTAGCTGAAAACAGGGCACAACTTTGAGTCGATTTATCTGCATTATGAAAAAAAGGGAGTTTCATGGGATGTTTTTATTTTAAGGTTAAGGTTGTTTGGGATTAGGAAGACTTTTAATGTTTTTTAATAAGTCTCTTACCTTCATCAACGCTGCATTTATTTGATTAAAAATACAGAAAAAACAGCAATTTTGCTAAATATTATTGCTATTCAAAATAATGGTTTTCTATTTAAATATACTTAAAAGTAAAAAAGAACACACAAATAAACAGCAGTTATGCCAAACTTTTGAACAGTTATGTATGGTGATAGAAAAGATTTCTATTTTGAATAAATGTTGTTCTTTTTAACCCTTTATTCATTAAAGGATCACAGGTTCCAAAAAGAAATTAAACAAATAAATAAACAGCAGAAATGTTTCCAAAATTGATTATAAATCAGCATATTAGAATGATTTCTGAAGCATCATGTGACACTGAAGACTGGAGTAATGATGCTGAAAATTCAGCAAGAAATCTTCATATTCAGCAAGAAATTCTTATTCTTCATCATCACGGAAATAAATTATATATATATATATATATATATATTAATTCTATTATAAATTATTATTATTTTGTGCACAATTGAATTACATTTATTGGTATTTTTGTATTAATTTATCCATTTAAAGAAAAAAAATTCACAATCCAATTGATTTCTGACATATAAAATGAAGTCCCACTGTACGTTTTTCTCAGTGAATGTTCTGTTTCACTGAAATGCATACCATTGCGGTCAAGTGAGGTATAAATGCCATTTTCATGCTGACTTTAAGAATGTCTTGAGCTTTGTTGTCTTTTCATCCACTGCAACTTAGTAAGATACAAAGTTTGATTCAGAAAGTAAATCCACCAAAACATGATTTATGTAGTTGTACCTCCTTCAATCTTATATTCTGAACATAAGTTCAGAGGTTGATTGTGCTGTGCTATTCCAGAAGTATCCATACGATCTCTCTCTCTCTCTCTCTCTCTCTCTCTCTCTCTCTCTCTCTCTCTCTCTCTCTCTCTCTCTCTCTCTCTCTCTCTCTCTCTCTCTCTCTCTCTCTCTCTCTCTCTCTCTCTCTCTCTCTCTCTCTCTCTCTCTCTCTCTCTCTCTCTCTCTCTCTCTCTCTCTCTCTCTCTCTCTCTCTCTCTCTCTCTCTCTCTCTCTGTGTGTGTTCAGTTTGTAGACAATCCACTTTTCTGAAATTTTACCTTATTTTTGCTCGATCCACTTTACAAATATTAGCCCTCCATTTCATCTGACGCACGCACGTAATATTATTATTACTCAATAATAATAATAATAAATATATGGATAAATAAACACATCAATAAAACTAGATTATAGATAGATTAGATTAGAGAGAGTATGTAAAATGTTGATATTTTTTCAGTTTCTTGATTCTAGACTACTACAACAATATATCGGATGTACGGTTGTGGTGGGAAAAATTCGGGGTGAGTGGAAAAAATATGGGGTGGGAAGAAAAAATATTTTTCAAATGTTTTGCGTTCTCTCGAGAGCTTTTTCTCCCCAATAAAACGCTTAAGGCAGGCTAATGCATGAAAACGTGATTTAAAAATACCAAATCCATTGCAATCATATACTGGGCTATTCTTCTTTAGTAATAGTAATATTATTAATAAAGGTTATTAATATTAGCCTAATAATTGTATTAGTAGGATATTTATTATTATCGAATTTGGTCCTCCAATATGTCACTGTTTTAATACATTAAGCCACATTAAGCATTTTAGAACGTCCCAAAACCGTGCCTTGAACTAAGCACTGACTGTATTTCTTTATACTTGAGTCCAAGTTCAAAATAAAGACTTTATGAACCGCTCCATTGTACATACGAGCTGTGTGAACCTTTCGTTAGCCTACCTCGAGCGTTTTCTATGGGGAAGAAAAGGCTTAAGATGCATTCTGAAGATGCATTCATATTCTGCTTTATTACTAGTAATATTATTAATAAGGTTATTAATGTTGGCCTAATAATTTTTATTAGGATTTATAATTATAAAATTAAATACTCCAACATTAAGCCACATTAGGCATTTTAGAACGTCCCAAAACCGTGCCTTGAACTAAGCACTGGCTGTATTACTTTATTGAGCCATTGTGAACATACGAGCTGTGACCACTGCTAGCTGTAAAGTAAACCGGAAGAGTTTGTCCGAACTCAACTGGTTTTGCGAGAGAACGAAAATGTAGAGTACGAGAGTATGCAAAACATTTGAAAATATATTTTCCACTCAACCCCAAATTTTTCTCACCACTATGTCCCTAAAAGGGCTCCGTATGGATGAGATAAAGTAAAAAAAACTTCTTTTTTTTAAATCACTGGATTACACTGCAGTATTACAGTCATGCAAGTCTAAAGAAAATAAGAATTGACAAAAAATTAAACAAGCAAAGATTACATTTCAGGATGCATTACAGTAATGTTAATTTAGGTGAACAAATATGCTTAACCATCATGAAAAGAGTGTCATCAAATAGGACCAGTTTAATATTCGTAATACTCTTTCTTTAGATTTTATGCTCAGAAATTTGATCTGGACTTTTCTTTGTTGAGATGACTGCATCAGAAAGCACAATTAGTGTAATGTCATACTTCAGACAGAGTTACAGCACACAAATGCCCATGGACACAGCTGGATCTGTATGGAAACATACGCATGTACACACACGGCTCATGCGACACCTTACCAAGTGTTATATTTCGTTTTTTAAAGAGCTGTTGCTAGGAGATGTGAAAGTGATAGGTAGATCAGGGTGGAGATATTCCTCCATAATGATGAACAGAAAAAAGACAGAGAGAGAAAGGGAAATCACACATGCAAAGAAATGCAAACTTCATACAAAAACTATAATTTGACATTCTCGGAAGAAAACGGGAGTAGTGTTTACTTGTGTGTTGCTAGGTGGTTATGCACTCACCCAAGTCAGAACGATTCACATTCTGCTGACCTCTGTCTCTCAGGTTCACCACGTCAGCATTGTTGTGCTGGTTGTTGCTCTAGAATGGTTGTCGGGGGTGACCACGATGTCACAGCATGCTCATAAAAAAGGAACAGGTCGTCATGGAAACCAGGTCTGCCCATGGATGCAGTAAAAGTGATGGAAAGCTGGAAAACTGCCTGACTGGGCAAAGCCACATGCGCACAGCCGCACACTGATTCCTGGAGTTTGCAAGAGTTCTGTGTATTACAGGAGTCTGAGCTGCTGTTTAAGACTCGAATGCACCCAACGGACATCAAAACACTTAAACCTAAACAAACAACATTTCTCTGTGACAAAAAGTTTATATTTTAAACTAGGAAAGCTGCGCCCAGCAGTTAACATTGCAACAACAGGTCGCTTTGCATCAGTACTAGATGTTCTCAAAATATACGTTTCCTTTCCTTACCAAACCAAACCAAAACTTGTATGGCTAACTGGCCTACAGGTAACAAAATTAACTATTATTTTTTTTTTATTACTAGCAGCATTATTATTATTAATGAGACCAAAAACTGCCCTAAAAATTACCAATTATTTTCATTAGTATTAATGACACTGAAAATTGCCTAGAAAATTACCTGTTATAATTATTATTAATGACACCGCAAATTGCCTTGAACTTTTGATATAAGTATTATTATTAATATTATATGACACTGAAAATTGCCCTGAAAATTACCTACAGTATTATTATTGTTGTTATTATTATTATTATTACAATGAAAATTGCCTAGAACTTTTGATATAACTATTATTATTATTGACATTGACCACACAATGACCACAATGACAGTTGTTGTTATTATTAATAATATAAGTAGATATTCTTAAAATCATCATATAGTTGGCACTCTATAAACAGCACAAATCCTCTGACAAGTACATTGGCCATGATGTGCGTGCGTGCAAACGGTTTCAAACAATCTCTTACTAACCCCATCAGAAGAGTTTCTACCTAAAGGTCTGGATAAACTTAGTCCTGAGCTTCCTTAGAATCTAGAACATGAATGTCAGCGATCTATTAACAGCCCTCCTGTAAATGTTTAACCATGTGTAATTTAGATGAATTATTAAGCTGAGTTATACTAAGGTGGAGCGCTGTCATGTAACAGCATAAATTTTACTTGGAAATCTATATGAAAGCCCAGAATCAGCAGGCGGGCGACCTCAGCATAAGTTTATCTTCTCATCTCATTTCCTCCACATTAGCGCTGACTCTCGGCTGGCAAACACGAAGGTGTCTGGTGCTTTCAGGCCATGACAATCACACTAGAGCTGTTTTATTCCACAAGGCTAAAGGAAACATGCGTCTTGTCTTCTTCAAGATCAGGGCACAAGTTCTCAAGTGCACTACTCAACACTGAAATAAACACTAGTGGGAACCAGGTCTGAGGGACACAAAAGACCTTTTCAATCGGCTCGTTCTGAACTGCAAAGCTAGAGAGCAGAGCAAGGTCCTTCAAACGCAGTTCAGCCTGGTCGACGCGCCGCTATTAATCAACGCTGAAAGAACAAGAGGGATATCTCTCACTGTCACGGCTGAATCATCGAGTGCTTAAAAACGTGTGGTAGACTCTGAATGTTATATAAGATCAATTAATTACAATGCTTCAAAGTGGCACTCTATTGAAATCTCTCAGACTTCTTTTTCTTCGTCTTCACAAAATTCTCCAATTAATTCAGCTCTGACTGCTTAACAGATGTCTGTAGCACTTAAATTTGACATTAAAGTTAGAAAATCCCAACTGAATTACCGTAATTACGAGTTTCAGCTCTTATCTGAGTCTGAGGATGTGAACAGGTCAGAAAAAAATCTTTCAGTTTCCACTTTGTAATTCAGGTTACTTCAACATTCAGAAATCTTACCATCACTGATGATGTCATTGTAATATTTGCAAAAGAATTGAGTTTTTCATTCTTGCAAGAGGGAGAAAAACAAAAAGAACTTCAGTGTATGGAATGTAACGCATATGTATGCTGAACCACAGCTGATCTTTTCTTTCATGCATTTACATGCATACTGGATTGTCATTGCTTTTTTCTTTCATGTGTGCATATGAACACTGAATTTAATGCATCTCTAATGCAAATCTAATTTTTATGTGAAGGACTAAATTACTGAATGAATAAATGAAGTTGATAGTTCTTCATGTGCAATGCACTGAATAATGATGGTCTATTCTTTCATGCACGCTGAATGTAATGCATCCACACATGATGACACGAGAAATGTGTATGTTTAAATGTGAATGTATGAATAAATGTGTCTATAAATATACTACAAATTACAAGATGTCAAATTTAAGATATTATAAGAGGTTCATTTTACAGATTGTATTCAAAGCAAATATACAAAGCAAATTAATTTTTAAAGGGACTAAAATAAAAATACAAATACAAATCTAAAAATAAAAAGACAAAGTTCTATTGTACTTTAAAAAAAAAAAAATTATAAATTTAATTTCATATTAAAATGAAATAAAAGTATAAATATTTGACAATTTATTAAGAAAAAAATAAAAGTTTTAAATGCTGTACATTTTGAAATGAATAAGCATGGTACATGACATTCACACAAATCTCAAGTCTTACACCTGATCAAGCAGATGAGGACAGAAGCCATTTGTTCAATCTATTATATTTGTGCACTGTCACGTTTACACTGGCTTTGAAATGAAGAGACTGGCATCAAACCTGGCTGAGAGCCTGCGGCTGGCGATGCCTCTTTCTCCAGAGAGAGTCTGATCAAATCCAAATGTCCTGTTTTGGACGACACTGAATTCATCTCAACTCAGAATCACTCCTGCTCATTTCCCACTTTAATTATTCTCCTTCTATGGCAGAATTCCTCTACTGGATTCATCCTTCCACATTCTTCCCTCGGCTCTGGCCTGATATGGCTGGATATTGACAATCAACAAACAAACAAATTCATAGAGGCAGCAAAACGCTTCCCTGCATCGAAAGATAAAGAAGCTCCAGCTCTCAAACTTTTGCAAACAAACAATTCAAAGGTTCACTGAGCAGAACAGTACAAAGAATCAAACACAAATATATTGCTTCATACAACAATGGGAATTTCTTAAAGTATATATATCTGTATTTTATATATATATATATATATATATATACGTACATACATATACACATCCATACAGTGGAGGCCAAAATTATTAGAACACCAGTATTTTTACCAGCTACAAATGGTTTTAAGTCAGTTACTTTTGATGTAGTGTGTCAGCAGGAAATATCAGTTTACATTTCCAAACATTCAGTTTGCCATTACACACACACACACACACACACACACACACACACACACACACACACACACACACACACACACACACACACACACACACACACACACACACACACACACACACACACACACACACACACACACACACACACACACACACACACACACACACACACACACACACACACACACACACACACACACACACACACACACACACACACACACACACACACACACACACACACACACACACACACACACACACACACACACACACACACACACACACACACACACACACACACACACACACACACACACATTAGAGTCTATTAGAATAAGTATTTAATTTTAATTTGAAATTGTATTATCATTAAAATATAACATTACAAAAAAAATGTAGTACTATACATTATATTTCCTGTTCTCTCACACACCAAAATTAACTAGAAAAACCCACGGAGACTCCAACAGTACGAAGCTCATTGTGAATGGTTTTCGATGCTCAGCTAACCTGACAGTCGCTGATCAATAATCAGCTATGCCTGAATCACAAACACAGATTACAGTGTCAGTTCAGCTGTGAAAATATGGTCGCATTGACGAACACAACCCGCAGAGCTGATCAATGACGGAGGGAAAGCGGTGCTTGGCAAGGGTACGCCGTGAAACTGCTCTACAGAGCTGTCAAAAGAGCAAAGCAGCACATAAAAAAAGAAAGGGAAGTCTGGAGTGGATGTGAAATGTTCTCCGCAGGAGGTCCATGTCTACTGGACATTTCATTTGGCCTTACGAAAGATTAATCTAAACTAGATCCACTGCACTAAATGATTTGTTCATCGTCCTCCTTTGAAGATTCTGGGGATCTTTGACATGCCAGTGCAGATCTTTTGAGAGGGAATATAGGACAGTGCTGGGTTCAAGCCATTCTATTTGGACACAAAAATAGCTTTAAATAAATATGTTGTTAACAATTTCAGGCCCTTTTCTGTAACCTCGAGTGTGATACTAGATCTGTCAAACGCATAAAAATGTAAATGTCAATAAATGCAATATAGGCATTATCCAATTAGTGTTTGCACTTAACCCAGACTGGCGAAATCCACCACTTGGGCAGACATTAAATCAGCACTACCCAAAGATGAATTGCCACTTACTGCTTGCCTGTTGCCAACACAAGCACTTGGCAGAGAGGCTTCTGCTTGGTCCTACAGTTGTCATTTGACATTGTCATTTAATTTTTTTATTGTGACAAAGCAAAATGGCACAATAAAATATAATGACTGTTGCCTAAATTCTGAAATATACTAAATTGTCACATTTTCTTCATGGTTCATTTACTTTCAGAAGTCACAGTATTTCAAAATAGACCAACATTTAGTTGAAAGCAGCATTTCTGAACTTCAAAATAGGTAACATTTCTGCAAGCTTTTACTGGCTTTCTTTCTGTACATCAACATTATTGCTTTTATCAATTTGAGCAGAAATACAGGTTGCATCTGGAAAACTACAGCCCTTAATAGGCATTTTTGGATAAAAAGGCATGTTATGTTTATAAATTAAATATAAATCTAAAAATCTTATTTATATATATATATGCCTATACAAACCAGGAAGAAGCACACCAGACTCTGAATTATTAAACAATAAAAACATCTAAAAACTTTGTTTAAAAGTGGTTGCCCCTGCTTGGTCCAACAGTTGTCAGTTTACATGGACCGATACTAATTTAAAAATTTCATTAAGACAAAGCAAAATGGCACACTTAAATATAATGGTTATTCCCTAAATTTAGTTAAGTTTCAGACCTGTAGCTTCTTTGTGTCATTTAGAAATGGACTTAAATGTCATAATGTTGTGTTTTGTTCTTGGTTCATTCACTTTCCCAAGCTAATACTTGTAAACTAACCAAAATTTAGCTTAAAATGTCATTTATGAACTTCAGAATAGATGGACAACGGCTCTTCAGGCTTTTACTGGTCTTTATTCTGTTCATCAGCATGAGTGCCATTATCAGTCTGAGCGGGAATCTAGGCAGCGGCAGGAAAACAACAGCTATTAAAAGGCATTTTAGGAGAAAAAGGCATGTTTTGATTATAAATTACAGTATAAATCACTTGAAATCTAAAAATCTTGGGCCACTCTATCTAAAATGCCACTATATCTACACAAACCAGGGAGAAACACACAAGGCTCAAATTAATTTCTACAAATGGGGCGACTTCTTTAAAAGTGTTTGGAGATACTTTGAAGTACAGTTTACTACTCTTAGAGAACAGCACAATGTCTTCTTAACTCTAAGCATTAGGTAACTGTTTGCACAAATGATTGTTATTAAATGTAGGAATCAGGCTGTAATGAGTGTGTTGTCAGTGTCTGTAGCAGCGGGGAAGGCTGCAGCAGTACTGCGTTTGCGTTCGGTCAGCAATACACCGACATGTTGGAGGGCGGAACCACAGAAGTGAGATTTAATTACAGACTCTTAGGGAATCAGAGTTGTAAATGCTGTAGTCTTTCTCTAACTTTCTCCTTTTGTTGTGGGGTTAAATAAGATCAGATGCACCTAGATAGCATAGAAATAAGCTTGAACTCCAACATGGATGGGAAAACGGTGTTAAAATCTCTACAGTCGACCTGCATAGAGAATGTCAGTGGGAAGGACATCTGTTAGTAGGGATATAAAACATGCAACAAACTGCAACACTTTACAAATTTATGTAATGCGTATTATAAATGTTTTATACCTGTTGACATTTTCAGCAGTAAAACCAAGTCTACACTGAAAAAAACAAGAAGTAAAATTTTTTTTTAATTTATTTACTTAACACTAGCTTGCTCTTTTATTTATCTATTCTATTTTTTTTTAAACTTGCTACGCGTATATGTTAAGCTAATAGACTTGTTATAGCACATTGCACTTTTGTTGATTTTGATTGCTTCTATTGTCCTCATTTGTAAGTCGTTTTGGATAAAAGTGTCTGCTAAACGGACAAATGTAATGTAAAATGTCCTATTTAATGACGTTTTTGCATAATTTAGTAAATAATCATAAATCAAATTGTGACCAAATTTTGGACTGCATGGTCATGCATGATATTCTGTAAAGAATAATACTGAATCATTATCTGAGCAACTATTTATAGTTGGTCAGCAGCAGGAAGCATGTACAAAGTTGCTCTAAAAGATTCCTGGTATACGGCTGTGTTGACCTTGGACCTCAGAAAACACAGTGATATGACCATATATAACACCATTTCAGATGACTGCATGGCACAAACCAACTGACTGCATGGAAAGGCTACTTACTGCACACACAACATTTATCTTGACTGTGAAGATTATGAATATTAAAACTAAAAACCACCAAATAACCCAAGAGTGATTACCGTCACATAGCATCAATTGTGCGAAGACCTGAGGGTCCATACGCGCCAATCAAGCAACTAGTATTAATGTCACTATTGTTTTTCTATAGAGCTGTTTGCTTTGATTCTGTTATGACTGGGAAGCTACTTTGAAACAATCTGTATCGTATAAAGGTGACTAGACTTAACTAGTAGGATAGATCTGCTGGGAGTAAAGGCTGACTGGGTCTGCCACAAGGACAAATGTCTTCAACAGAACAAGACGCAGCCTACACCAATCGGGTCAATCAAAGAAGCTCCATCGGGAGCCAGCACACAAAGGTGCAAAAAGCATGTGGGAGGAGCAGGTTAAACATACACCAACACCTCAGAACAGCACAGAGATTCCAGATATCCACACTGAGAAAATGTAAAGTGTGCGTCAAATTGGTTTTGAGGGAAGAAATAAAACAAGCAAACATGGCGAAATGGTGAAACCAGTTGGTTCCATCTGAACAAAAAATCAGAATATTCTCCGACGGATTAGAATCTTTGACTGCTTTGTAACAAAAATCAAGTCTTAAGAGTGGCTTGACACAAGGAATGCGACAGCTGAAACCCATGTCTTGCATACGTCTGTGCGTAGTGGTTCTTGAAGCACTGACTCCAGCTGCAGTCCACTCTTTGTGAATCTCCCCCACATTTTTGAATGGGTTTTGTTTCACAATCCTGTCCAGGGTGCGGTTATCCCTATTGCTTGTACACTTTTTTCTACCACATCTTTTCCTTCCCTTCGCCTCTCTATTAATGTGCTTGGACACAGAGCTCTGTGAACAGCCAGCCTCTTTTGCAATGACCTTTTGTGTCTTGCCCTCCTTGTGCAAGGTGTCAATGGTCGTCTTTTGGACAACTGTCAAGTCAGCAGTCTTCCCCATGATTGTGTAGCCTACAGAACTAGACTGAGAGACCATTTAAAGGCCTTTGCAGGTGTTTTGAGTTAATTAGCTGATTAGAGTGTGGCACCAGTTGTCTTCAATATTGAACCTTTTCACAATATTCTAATTTTCTGAGATACTGAATTTGTTTTCATTAGTTGTCAGTTATAATCATCAAAATTAAAAGAAATAAACACTTGAAATATATCAGTCTGTGTGGAATGAATGTATACATTATACAAGTTTCACTTTTTGAATGGAATTTGTTTTATATGCCAGAAATCAATAATAAATCCAAAACTTTTTATGATATATTCAGTTACAGAAATTATATGACCAGCATTAATATATATATATATAGTATATATATATATATATATTAGGGCAGCACGATATATCGCAAAATCATCGCTTTTGCGATAATAGTATATGCGATATCCGTATCGCAGAGAGTTGCGATAATTTACATTTATTTTATGGGCCAAGTATTTTGTTGCATGCATAGGTTGTCCAAATTTGACCATTCAGATGGGCCTCCCAAGTATTTTGTTGAACCAAGTGGCTCAGAGCAGAGAGTGAAAAATAAATATGGCGGGAGTAGAGACAAGCGAGGAAAATTACAGCAGCAAAGAACTTGTGCCTAAAAAGAACTGTACGTCTGAAATATGGCAGTATTTTGGCTTAAAGAAAGAAGACGTGTCACAAATTCAGGTACTGTGTAAGTCGTGCCGAAAAACTGTGGTCACGTCGAGAGGAAATACAACTAATCTCCACAGTCATCTGGAACACAACCACAGGGAGCTATATGAAGATTTCTGAAAATGTAATGCCAAATCTACCAAAACTGCTACCGAAAAGCCAAGCAACAATAAGGGAGTCATACAGACAACCATCGATCAAAGTTTTACAAATGCAACGCCTTACGGAAAAATGTCAAAACGCCACAAGGATGCTATCAAACGCTTTTTAGCTAAAAACATGATGCCTGTTAACACCGTGAGCAAAGAAAGCTTGTGGGACTAATTAACAAATTGGACCGAATATATCAGCTGCCATTGAGAAAAAATTTTTCTCATGTCGCAATTCCACAGATGTACGACACTTGTGTGAAGACAGTGAGCTCCGAGCTGCGTCAAGTGGACTTCTACGCTAGCACCAATGACCTGTGGTCGAGTCGTATGACTGAGCCCTACATGAGCTAAACCGTTCACTTTCTTACTCAAGACTTTGAATTAAAAACACTCTATCTGGGTGTTGTGTATTTCCCCGAATCCCACATCAGCGAAAACATAGCCATGCCGCTGCGGGATGTTTTATCCAGCTGGAACTTAAAAAAGGAAAATCAAGTGTTCATTGGGACAATGGCGCCAATGTGGTGAAGGCTACCGAACTTAATAATTGGGTCAGGCTACAATGCTTTGGACACCGCTTGCATCTGGTCATCGGTGAGTGTTGAATGTTTATATTTGTAATAATAAAATTAAAACTGAAAAAAATACAGTTGCTTGTATAGTTGCATGTAGACAAGTCATGATTTTGGATATTGTAATATTTAAGATAATGTGTTTATTTAGGAAATATATTCCACAGAGGCTATAAATAAATTGTAGCTGACAGTTTTCTATCTTAAATGCTGTTATATAAAATGTAATTATAATATTGAAATGTTATTTCACCCAGTGTGTCCTTGTTTTGTTTTTTCTTAACTCTTCAGAAAATGCTGCTAAAGGTGATGAGAGCATTACTCAAGCTGTTGGTCACTGCAAAACGTTAGTTTCTCCCACACCTGGAAGGGAAAGATGGCACTGAAAAAGAGCACTCTCTCATTATAGAATGCCCTACAAGGTGGGTTCGAGGCAGAGAATGATTCAGAGAGTTCTAGAGCAGCAGCGGGCCATAAGCGACGTCCTGTCAGCAGACAGAAAGTCAAGACATTTAGTTACTTCTTGGCAGGACCTAGATGTACTTGAGTCCATAAACCAGGAACTGCAGCCTCTGCAAGAATTTACAGATGCTCTATCGGGTGAAAGTTACGTAAGTGTTTCATATGTGAAACCTGTACTTCACTTGATGAACACCTCAATTCTTGCTGCAAAGGAAGAAGATAAAGTTGATAAAGTCCATAAAGATGAAGATTCTAGAGTACATGAACACCAATTTTTCATACGGAAAGCTGTGAGCTTCTATAAAAGCTTAGAGCCGTGCACAGCATACCACATTTTCACATGCAAAACAAACCCAATGACTCCGTATGAATGACCAAACGATACAAAAGACCATTCATACCCGTCATAAAATGCTCTATCCTGACAGGTTTGAATCATTCAAGCTGCGAGCCGCACAAAGCCGGCCTGTAAATATTTGTTAGTTCAGTAAAGGACGGACACTAATTGGCCTGAAGGGGTACGAGGGATGGCAGCGGGCGTTTCTGTAACAACACAAGCTGAGTGAATGGAAAGACAAACACAGACGCACAAAACGACCGCTCTTATCAGTCAGATAGCATCTGTGAGGAAGACACGAGCTAGTGGGGAAAAATACTGCATTTGACTATTGCAGAAACAAACTATTAAGCGTCCGCGAAATGGCGCTTTCATACTTGGAGGAGCTGTTTAACACACATGTATGCATACACACACATGCTAATGTGTGTAATTATGGCATTGGAATGCGAAGCACACATCTGAGGGTAACGGGGACCCCACTTTTTTTCAGACGATGCGAAAGGTGGTGGAGGAAAACCCGCAGTGCTTCATTTTAAATTGCAAAAACAATCAACTTAAAATTACTTTGGAAAATCTCCATCACGGGACACGCTCTGCTCCAGCATTCTCCTCAATCTCGCCGTTGTCTTAGCCTAATTATGTAAATGAGACACTGTATGTGCTATTCTGAACACTTAATGTGCGGGGAAAAAAGCTACAGGACCCATGAATAAACAACACACAGATGCAAACACAACCCATTTAAACAATCGAATCACTTTTAGCCTTGGTCACCATCGCTGTGTGCGGGTGTTTTAATGAGGTAAACAGTTTGCTCTGATTACACAGTCAGAGAAAGACAGGATTGAGATGTACAGGAACACAGGCGCTTCTCAAAATGTCTCAGAACATAATAACATCACACAAAACTGCTACACTGTGCTCATTGGGGGATGTACAACAGTTGTTGGTTTTGCTAATGTTTGAGGTTGAGGTCGAGACTTTGAATCCTTCTCAAGAGTTTTGTTTGAGATACTTAGCAAGCTGCAAGGAAACACGATTTTACATTAAAAAGCAAACTGGGGTTGGTTAGACATCTTCCAATAAAAGTGGTGGTTCAATTAACTAACAATGTTTATACATATTATATTATCTGCCAGTTTAGCTCTACCTGTCTACCTGAAAATTACACATTAAAACCCCTACATAACCTGAAAAAAACCTTCAAATGAAACCTTAGAATTTAAATATTACATGAAAACCTTTAAACTAAATGTACAAATTGCATAAAATCTAAAAATAAAAACCTACAAATTACCTGAAAACAAAATAATTAAATCTAAAAATGAGCAGAAATCTATATCAATCCATAAATTAAAATTGATGATTTTTTTTTTTACAAATTAGTACAAATCTAAATAATTTACCTGTAAAAACATTTACCTGAGAATATACAAAGCTAAAGCCAACAATTTACAATCGAAACATTTTCTGAAAAACTTACACATTTCAAAATTCAAAACAATTACCTGATAAAACAAATAATTACAAATATTCCAAATATTTGAAATCACTAAACAATTAAACCTAGAAATTCTGTGGAAAAATTCTGCAAATGGAAATTTACTATTTGTCTGAAAAAACTAAATCCTTTTAAAGATAATACTTAAAAACTTACACATTACATACAAATGTAAACTTAGACATTACAATGTACCATGTGAAAATTAAAGAAATTGTGATATTGATTTCTGACAGTTTTTAAAAACAATTTAGACATTTTTTAATTCTTACATTTTGAGTTATGCGTGTTGTGTTTTAGCATTGAAGGAAATGTCCATTCAAATCTCACAATTACTTGGAACACAATTACTTGGAAAAACCTACAAATTAAAATCTACCAAAACTGTAAAAAAAAAAAAAAAACTTTAGCTGGCATATTTTTAGCTGCAGGGTCTGTTTAACAGCCAAATCATACATGAATGCAAATGATACAAGATAGTAAATGGTAGAGCAACGGTATGAAGAAAGTTAAGTTAGTTACACTGTTGATGTGTTTATACATCTCCATGAATAATAACACATAATGGCACAGACACTTGATGTAAACTCTATGGGTCCCTATACAAAGGTTTATTAGCGCCACATGTCTGGACTAAGGCTCTGTATACCGGTACACGGTCTCGACAGAGAAAATACAGACTTCCATACTAACACACAGTACCAAAACTGGAAAACGTCATTTTTTTTTTTTACTATTTTTACCTGAAACAAGAGTGAATAATCTTCAAACACCATGAAATGAGAGTTATTACATTTAAAAATGTCCAACCCAAACAAACAAAATTACATTTTAGCCATGTTATCAATGGCTGGTTTCCATGCCCACCTGCTTCAGAAGTTAAAAAATATCCTTTTCCCACAGAGATTGTTTTTTTTTCTTCCCTCAGTGGAAAGTACTCTGAGACAAAGTTTTCAGGCTTTCTGTGGGTGATGAACACGGTGAAGCAGAAGTTGAACTGAGTGAAGCTGTCAGGACTGGACATGTAATGAGGACACACAGCACAGACACCAGCACACACATTTCAGCCTGCGGGTCAGAGAGTTTTTCTGCCACCCAAACAGAGTCTGTCCAGAACATTTACTCAAACTAAACAATAAAAGCAGCTCATTTGGAAGTCACTTTGAGTTTATTAACATATGACCACCCATATTTGAATATTCACCAATTTGACCCACCCTGATATTGCTAGTGTTGTTTCTGGGGAAAGAATGCATACAAAACAAAACAAAACCCAAACCAAAATAAAACAAAAAACTAAGTAAAAAAATACAAAGGAAAGTAAGGGAGAAAATACAAAACTAAATAAATAAATGCTAAAATAAAATAAGAAAGCTGAGGACAAAAAATAAAACTCCAGAGAATATGCATAACAAAAAAAGCTAAATAAAATAATTAAATAAAAACATGCTAAAAAAAATACAATTAAAACTAAATATGCACAAAAAAAAGTAAACTAAGATAAATATGGAGAAAAACTCTGAAAACAGAGGTGCTAGAAAACCCATTTAATAGATTCATATAAATAACCAAACGCTTCTGACATGATATAAACCGTAAAATCCGTTTACGAGCAGTAAAGAATGACAAATCATAAAATTATGCTATCGTTCCGACAAGTTAAAAATATAAAGTCCCTAAATGGTTTTCCTGTCCTTGGATGTTAAAAGTCAAAACAACAACAACATTATCCATCATATGCTGCTGTCTCAGAGCACACCTCATGTTACCACAGAGAGCTATAGCAAAATACAGCCAAACAATCAGCTCGTTCCCACCAGGACGCGTCCTTCACAACAGCTCGACTTCCTGAAAACAACCGAGGAACTGCAGATCACAATCAATCAATTCTGCGTATGAAGCTTGAGGAATGAACAAAAAAGGACAATATTTGAAGGATCTGAAAAGGACAAGCACACCTAAAAGTATCATACAATCATTCTATATGACCCACACTGTGTATTTGCACATACAAAGCTTATCGTATGACTTCAGAAGACCTGAAATATAGTGCACAAGTAGAGATTTTTGAGTAAAATCTCAATGATTTAATGTTAATTTTGTATATTTTTTTTGTCTTTTGGATCCTAACAAACATGGCCATTATAGGAAAAGTGCTGTCTAAAGACAGGTTTGGAGCAACATTGGTGGTTAAATATATTTTTTGCATTTTTGGGTGAACAGCTTCATTAAAGAGCCAATCAGCTCTGGAAACATGACCGGTGTTGAAATAAAAACACCTCAGTGACACAAAGAAACTGAAGAGTGACACAGATCAAGCTCTTCTGTCACTCAAAAGAGAGCAAATATAAATAACAAAAAATAAACCATATCAGCCAATGAAGTGACGTAAAATATAAATATATATTCACACTCTCACACACTTGTTTATTTCCTTCATTACATGGTATGAGTCATAAGCAAGACACATGATGCACTGATTGCAGGTCTGGATATGTCTTTAATTGCAGGTCTTCTCTCAACAGTACATGAATCCACTTTATTTGAAATGCTGTGGGCTTTACAGCCAGAAAGCGACTGCTGCCCTTTGCCATCCTTGCATTTACAGGCATACTGGAAAAAATGCCTTGTATATAACTGGAGGCAAATGTAAGTACATATTTATGTTAGCTATTCCATTAAATATGTGCATTTAATTAATCTTATTGCATAAGTGTTACACTTTCTAACACATTTTTGTCTTATTGTAAATATACTGTATATAGTGACGATAGAATGAAGTCCCATCCTACTTTTATTTATAAAAACTAAAAATGAATTAATTTATTAAACAAATAAACCAATGGGAAGTTTGAAAGATGAGCAGAATAGGGCTGTCAAATTGGCTGAAAAACTAAATTCGATTTTTTTATAAATATATTTTAATAAATAATACAATATTATCAAAATTCGAATTATATTCAAATTTAAAAGGCATAAATTCTGTTAGAAAAAAAAAGCTTTTGGCTTCTCTCCTGAGGCCACAAGAGTGCGCATCGAGCAAAATATCACCAAATGCACGTTTCTTCAAAGTAGGGCTGGGCGATATGAGCAAAAATTAATATCTCTGTATTTTTTGGATGATTTGCGGTATACGGTACATATCTCTTTATTTTGTATTTGGATTAAACAAATAAATAAAGTGAATGTAACCATGTAGACATATATAATGTGCAAAAAGGGTTAATATCACATTACATTCTAACATTGCGATCTAAAAACAAAAATAATGCTTTTAAAGCATTAGATAATTATAGACCTATAGCTTTAGCTAGTATCCTGTCTAAAGTGCTGGAAAAAATCTTGTTGGATAGGTTAAATGTGTTTATTAATTCTACAGACAACCAGTTTGGATTTAAGGCTAAACATGGTACTGATCTTTGCATTTATGCATTAAAGGAAATAGTAAATATAGAGATAACAATTCTTCAGTTTGTATGTGTTTCATTGATGCATCTAAAGCTTTTGATCAGGTTAACCATGCTAAGATATTTTTTTAAATGAGACAAAGAGGCGTGCCAGAATACATTGTGAGAATCCTGGCCTATTGGTGTGCCCACCAGTTGATGCGAGTAAAATGGGGCAATAAGGTCTCTGCACCTTTTGGGGTTAGTAGCGGTGTGAGACAAGGAGGGATTTTGTCCCCAATTTTGTTTAATCTTTACATGGATGAGCTGTCTGAATGTTTGAATGTCTGTAAAACTGGTTGTATGATTGGGAATACTTTAGTGAATCATATTATATATGCAGATGATCTTGTGGTGTTTAGTCCTAGCAGTGCTGGTCTTCAACAGCTTTTAAACTTGTGTTCTGATTATGGTCTTGAACATGATATTTTATATAATCCTGATAAGAGTGTGGTTATGATTTGCAGAACTAAGGAGGATAAAAGTATACATTTTCCAGTTTTTAAGTTGTCTAAGAAGAGTCTCACTGTGTGTGCAAAAGTAAAATACCTTGGACATATCATCACTGAACGCATGACAGATGATGAGGATATTGAAAGGCAACGCCGTATGATGTATATGCAGGCAAATATACTTTTACGTAAGTTTAGTTTCTGTTCAGATGAGGTGAAGGTGTCACTTTTTAAAGCATATTGTACAACACTTGATACTGCTCATTTGTGGTGTAACTACAGAGCATCTAGTCTACAGAAGCTGCAAGTAGCTTATAATGATGCAATGATAATCTTACGAAGGAGACCTAGATGGCATAGTGCAAGTGAAATGATTGTGAGTGTAAGAGTAATCACTTTTAAAGCACTGTTACGATATCTTATGCATATATTTATCTGTCGGCTTAATGCTTCTAAAAATGAAATTATTGTGGGTTTATCAAATATAAGGGTTATCAGTCAAAGCTGTGGAGACACTGGTACTGCTGTATTTTGTAACTCTTTATGTTTGCGATGGATCCTATGGGTTGTATATGTTGTTTATTGTCTTTTTTAAATCTGGACCTTGAGTCTGTAATAAAAGTTTGATTGATTGATTGATGAAAGCAAAGTTAAAAAAAAAAAAAAAAATCAAGAGCACAGACTAGGCTAATTGAGTAAAAAGGCTATTTTAATTACCCCATTACAGTCACTTTACAGTTAGCGCTATCATATAAATACACTTATATAAAACTAAATAAATGTCCAACTACAAACATTTCAGCAAAAATGTATATTTTAGTCAGAGTTATTGCGCTCTCTTTGTTTGGGGTGCATGCTCGTGGCGGCGCGCGTTCAGAAACAAGTCTGTGAAGTTTAGCGGAGAATAGCAAAGCAAAAGCTTGTGCACGTCTGACAGCAAAATTAAAATTTTCCATGGCTTTCTAACATTTAAAGATGGAGAATATACCTGTGAAATGTAAGTTATGCATTTAGCTAAAGACCACATAGCTCAAAACAGCACGTCTCTGTCAGAGCACATGCAGCCTTTCGGTCAGAGCCGCTTTAAACTCAAAGATTTATTATTGCTGATACATGTAATTTATTGACATTTAATCATATGATCGCAAGTGTTACCGAAGCAGAGCTCGCACGGAGAGTAAGTGCAAACAAAGGGTGTTTATTGAACAGCAGAGTAATGAATGGTAAGTGGAGACTTTGAATGGAGATAACTGTAGAGATGGATTGTAACGGAGGATATATTTGCCTTGCCAGGAACTCGTGGAATGGTGATGCACTCACACCTCGAGATGAGACGGGTACTTCCGCTGGAGATCATTGGGGAAGATAGGGCGATGGAGACAGGAGGACACAACGATGGAGACTAGACTAGAGGTAAGTAGACTCTTGGGTAGGTAGTAGGTAAGTTGTAGAGAAAGCTTGGGATGAGTCCACTTCGTTTAAACGAGATCAGACATGGAGTGATGTGAGGTGTGTGACTTTATAGTGCATGGTGATGAGGATCCAATGACGTGCAGGTGTGATCAATAAAGGCTCAGGTGAAGCCAGGTGAGGGCGTGCATTGTGATTGGAGAGGGAGAAGGACAGACCAATCCGTGACAGCAAGGTTCATGTTTACGCTGTTAGTATGCACGTTCGCTAGCAAGCTAGTTTCTTAATTTAGTAATTGCATGTTTTTTAAAAGTTGAAATTACATTAATTTTACATGGCTTTGGGCTCTCTGGTGTGAGACACGAGTGCAACGATGATAGATGTCCCTCTAGAAAATGCAATAAATATGCGTTCTGTGTGAACGGCTTGGTTTCAGTTTTGAGGTAAACAACATCTTCTCCACGCATTTATGTTCTCTTTTTTATGCAATATTTTGAATGTGCAGCACCGCAAGTGGCTTCAACTGGACAGGCTAAAAACAAAAATCATTCAAATGGAACAACACCTCGTCATCGCATTTTGTGTGCCAAGCTGCCTGACAGACAGTGAAAAAAAATAAAAACATATATTTTTGGACAGCCTTAGAGCAGAATAAGTTAATGTCCAGCATTTGTACAAAATTCAGATCTCATTCTACTTTTATTTTACTCACAAACGAAACAAAAACAAACAGACAAACAAAAATTATTAAATGTAATAAATCCAGATAAAATAAAAAACAAATAAGCTAAATAAAAATAAATAAACAAAAAGTCATAACATGAAATAAAATGAAATGAAGTAAAATAAATTAAATAAAAGGACAATAAGGCGCAGCCCAGCACAGGCACTGAATATCCAAGTCCTATCCATGACTCAGAATTAAATGGGTTGCATATAGATAGTATGCTGCTCTCCATACACATACATAGCACATGTTTACACACATGCACACCATTTTTATCATGTTGAGCCATCAGAGTCCAGGACCTAGTGTGTCCAATCATGGCCCAGTCATTAACACAACACATCCGATCATGTATCTAATCAACCTCCCAATCACAGCTTTACTGTCACAAGACAGCCCCTAATGGCCACAATTATCAGCGCTTACTAACTCATCTGACCTCAGCCTGGAAGGAACGACGTTAGAAGTCAATAAGAAACCGTAGGTGGATCTGAGCTGATCACTGTCAACAATTGATTTCAGAAGCGAATGAAGACATTCTTCATTAGAAGAGCTGCATATGGTTAGATCCTGATTTAACCACCACATGGATCCAGCATTTAATTTAAAGTAAAGTGAAATTACTAAAGTAAAGTGAACCGCACGAGTGGCTTTGGGTTTACAGCTTTTAAATAATATTGTCAAGATTAATTTATAATTTAAAAGTTAAAGTGCAGAGTAAAAGTGAACACAAGCGAGTACCCTAAGGCCCCTCCATCACTGAAGTTAAATACTTTTTATAAAATTAATAATTCAGACTATAAAATGTAATTGGATGAGCCATGCTGTAGAAATGCCTGAACGACTAGACAAATTAATGTAATTATTAAAAATGAAATATTTATTACACATTTTTTATGAAAGGTCTGGGAGAGTCAGGGTAACAAATGCAAACCAGTTGGTTAAGGTTTCAGACAGGTGTTTTTGCGCCGTTAGATCAGTAGTTAGCGTGTTCGGCTCATTTACAGGGACGTCCCAGGACTGATGAACAGAGAGACCACAGACCAGAGCATCTGTTAACGACGGCTGCCTAATAATAACTTGGCTGCATTGAAGAAGAAAGCTCAAGCCATCCCCTGTAGGAAAGCACAGACAGATCATGTCAAACAGCTAATGAGAGGTGACACTCATTTGAGCGCCTATCAGAATGAATATCAGAGGCTCTAATGCTATCGGGATTTTAGCAGGAGCACACTGGCACAACAAGTAACGTCTAGTCCTGAATAACACATACTAATTTCTAACCCAGGGGTTGTTGAGGTGTCCAAAACAGACACGATGTGACAGGCATTTTTATGTCCTCTCTGAGAGCAAAATGTGAGAAGCAACAAATATAAAATATGTTTATTTGATGGGTTTTGGACCAATGAGATTTCACTGTGGGGGAGCTACTCAGCACTGTGACCCAAAAATAAATAAATAAATATAGATGGCACATCTGACAGCAGAGCCAGTACTGAATTCCATAAAAAAATCTAAAAATAGACTTTAAAAATAAATAAAAAATACATAAAATATTAATACAAAATGCTACCCAACCATAATTTCTTAAAATAAATTATGCTATGTATTTTTATTTATGTGCTGACCAAAAAAAAAAAATAATAATAACAAAAAAATATTAGTAAAAAATATTCAAATAAAATGTAAATGACTTAACTTTTCTTACTTAAATTTTGTATGCTTAATATTTTAATGTATATTCTGCAAATTACATAGCTTATATATAAAATATGTTAATTTAAGACTTCCTGTTTATAGAACTGCAGTTTAATTTGTATAATATGCATAATTACATACTACTTCAGATATTAGTTAAAATGGTTGGTTTTCAAATTTATATTTACTATTTCAAACTCGGTTTAGTATTAGACTGATTTCTTTTTTTACTGACCTTTTTGCAGTGTATTTTGGGATTGCCTTGTCTGCAAGTGATGCACTAAAAGAATATATTTTAGAAGACATCATCACAATGCTGCTCACGCACCTGTTAAAACAACCTTTGTGTTGGGAGTACACCTATAACACCTTAAAATGCAGGTAAAGCGAGCTATTAACACTAAAGAAAATATACTTTTTTGACTACATTTTCTAAGACGTGCCATAAATGTAGCTGCTGTCGAAACTGACAGTGAGTGCAGTTATTATCTGTGGAAACGTACTGACATAGAAGAGGAGTAAGATGAAATTACGAGACTACAAGAAAGCAAACAGCGGACAAAAAGGGATGAAAGCAGAGTACATCGAGTCCTTTCATTATTCTGTCTCCAGACAGTTTAAGCTTCGCTTTTTGACCTTTATCAGTTTTGATTAAGTGAATTACATCACAACATTAAAGGTCTCTCTCTCTCTCTAATTGATCAGAGGCAGGAAGTTGCGGAGAAAGGGACAAAATACTGATGACAATGTCTGGGATGATTAAGAACATAAAAACGACACATCAAAGCCGAGAGGTCGCGGAGCACGTTTGATGCCGCTTCACAGACTCAGAGGTGAACGCTTGCACTTTAAATACTTGGTTTAGACGAGAAGGAGGAGGTAGAAACACAGAATACTGATGGGAAGAATCAATACAGGCAAGCAGGTGTCTGATTTGCTAGATCTTCAGTTAAATGTTTACTACTGCGGTTTAGTTGCATAGGATTTCTTTAATGCATCCTTTTAACAGCTACACACTTGTTGAGTGATTCATAGCCTGACTCATCCACTACTAGCCTGATCTCATTCCTACAGTGAATTTAAAGTCAACATGACAAATAAAACTCCCCTTGTTTATATTCTTAATACACATCGAATGGTTCATTGGAGCATGTTATTCTAAAGAAAACCAAATAGTGTTTCTCTAATCTTTAGTCCAAATTGCATTACGTACGAAATGGGTTTCTAGTTACGGCTGACTTTACCAAACAGTCATACTGAGACCATTTTTATTATATACTGTATTAAATTCAAGTTTTCTTCAGATATGCGTCACATTATAGAACTAAAATGTTTCAAGATCGTTGCAGATCTCTGTTTACATGGGGGGGGGGGGGAGCAAAACCATCAAATTGTGCACTGGAGCTTAAGATACTTAGGTTTGTTGCATACCCAATTTTGTGCGAATCTGACAAACAGCACAGGACAAGTTTGAAAAAGTATGCCGGAAATGTTTTAACACTGAAATGGATACGCAAAACTGATTCAGAATCAGAAAAAAACATGCATTTTGATCTTAACTATAAGATTTATATCTAAAAACCGCATTGTAGCGCCACCTTGTGATCAATTCTCACCAAATTTAATTCAAAGCTTAATTGAGACGCCTTCCAATTATCTGCCATGCTTCGTAATGATCGGCTTTTCAGATTTGATGTTATACGCTGAAGTTTGATTGGCTGCTGGCAATTAAGTATCCGAGTATTATTTGAAGAATGTTATTATTTACCCCAAAGAAGCAGCATATCCATTTACAACTTGATTGATTGTATTTATTTAGTAGCTTAAAGTACTAATACACACCCCCTTGGTAGATAAGATGCAAAGCAATACCCTTTATAGTATTACCCTATGAAAACCACCCTGACACCAACCAAATGACCCAGGCTCATCCGGATCACATCAAAAACTCTAGTTGATCGTGTGTTAAAACTGCTGGAAAGTAGCAGACGGCTGATTTGAATACTCAGCAGCGCAGAGCTCAGGACATAGATTTGACATCATAGCGCAGTGAGTTCAGTTCCCCAGAGGTGAGTCTGTGAGTGGAGTCACTTAACCCTGAGTCCCGGAGCGGGAAAGCTCCTGTCCAAACTCCAGAAATTCATTTACTGGGAAAATACCTCATATAACACCTGATCCAACCACAAATAGAGCCATTTCCATTTATTTTCCTACAGAAACGGACCGACATGCTACAATAACTAACTATGCTCCAAATTATTTACATTCAGACGACCCTACGGGCCAGAGCAGTCAATGGCTCATTTTTCTGAAAGTATCATAGACCCATTATATTTCCATGGATATAATTTGTCCCGCAGACTTTCACCAGAAAAAAAAATTATACATTATATTGTACTTTAAAGTTTCCAAAATAGAGCCTTATCTGTATTTAAACAGCCCCAGGAGCCTCCGGCCAGCTCATTTTCTTCCCAAACAAAATCCCAATCAGCACCTGTACCGTGGAGTGCTGCCTGCAGCCGGTGAAAAGCTTTCATTCCATAGCACACAGGTCTGCAGCTAATGGCTGCCCTCGTCATTACACACCCTGCCATATGATGGATGCGGGTATCTCTATGGTGACATATGCCAGGTGATGCAATGTGAAGTGAAGCTTACATGAAAAAGTCTGTTTATCAACCGACAGAACCAACCTTTCCGACATTACCTACAATAAACCAATCAACAGCCTCAGCCATCAGTCTATCCATTCATCTATCTGCCTATACATTCGTCTTCCTGTCATTTTGTCTGTCTGTCTGGGCATATTTGTTCATCTGTCTATACATCTACCTTGTCATCTATACATTTGTCTATCAATTTTGTTCATCTATTCTCTATATGTCTGTCTGTCTATTTGTCTATTCTATTATGTGTCTGTCTGTCTATCCGTCTATGCAGCCGTCCATCTGTCTGTCTCTATTTATTTGTCTATTCATTGTGTCTATCTTTCTATATTTTCCTGTCTATCAATCTGTTTGGCTATCTGTTTATGCATTTATATATTTATCAATCTATTTGCCCATTTTCCTATCCATCTATCCATTGTTTACCTGTCTGTCTGTCTGTCTGTCTGTCTGTCTGTCTGTCTGTCTGTCTATCTATCTATCTATCTATCCATTTGTCCATGCCTATCCATCAAATTATCTATATTCCGATCTATCTATCCATTTAATTACCTGCCTATCATCTGTTTGTCTGTTTATACATCTTTTTATCAATCCATTTTGTCTATCGGTCTAAATTTACCTGACTATCCATCTATTTGACTATATCTATCTATTTTGTCTTCTATATATTTGTCAATATATTTGCCCATTTGTCTATCCATTGTTTATATATGCACCTGTCTATCTATCAGACTGTCTAGTGTCTATTAATCTATTGTGCATCTACCTATTAATTTGTCAACCTGTCTTTCATCATCCTGTCTATCCATCTGTCTGTTTATACATATATTTATTTATCTATACATTTGTCCATCTACCTAACTACCTATCTATTTGTCTACCTGTCTATGTATTCATATATCTCACCATCTGTGTCTATTTATCTATCAGTCTATGTATCCATCTACCGGTCTACCTATCCCTCCATATCTCCATGTGAAGTGTTTACGTTTGGTGGCTTCACATCACTTCAGCTCTGCTTTATCAATGGTCCATTCAGTTGTACAGCATTTTACCGAGCCTTTCATAAACACAGCGCCAAACCAGCAGACGTGACCTTTAGACGAATCGATTGGACAGATGATAGTCTTAACAGCTGCTCAGTAATGGTACTAATTAATACAAATTATGCCTTTTGATTGAGATTAACAGATTTGCTCGGAGCGCGGACATCTGCGAGTGGAGAGACGTCAGAAGAGAGAAAATGCTTTATTAAAAAACAAAAGAACTAGACTGCAATTGTCACATTTACAGGGGAAAGATCTGGACTGCAGAAATGAGTGTTTTCTTCACCTCACATTGCCTCCAGAACCCCTCCCGTCATTAATAATTCAGGTCTCGCACGCGGCACGTGAGAGCGAGCGCTCCAGAAATAGCTCATGCTGCTAAAAATAGAACAGAGGCTCCAAATGTAGTCTGCCTGCGTTCATTATTCACTGCACACGGCCGGAGTGAACAGGGGACCGGGAATTATGGGATGCTTTTAGGTCAAAGTTGCAGAATCGCACTGCTCCTTTAAGCGGTCCAGACAAGGGCTTCTCCAGGGACATTTATTTATTTAGAGAAAGAGTACGGGAAAATGAAAATGAAAGAAACGGGGCGTTGCAATGGCAGATGGAGCTCAAAATAAAACTGTTGTAAACATCAGCACAGAATGGACAAACAGCCCTGTTTGCTCTAACCCAGATAAACACGCAAATCTGTTGACCAAAACAACATATAAACAAAGAGACCGGTGCAATTTAACTAACGAATTAAATCACAAATAGACTGTGCCCCTAAAAAACAGCCACTAAACAAAGTCATGGAGATGAATTCATCCAAAAGTCAACATGAAATGGTATTCGCAACCAATTTTCTGTAATGTATTTCTGATTGAAACCTAATATTTAATAAAAATGCAGGAAGAGACTTGATTTTATCCATCAGGAATTATTTGGAGAATATTATAAAGACATTGTTTTTCTCTTCAGAATAAAGTACAACATAAATCATTCACAATAACAATACTTTCTTTATAAACGTTCTCGGTCTTTATGCAAATGATTAATCAGTGCACGTTAGTCCAGAGTCAGTTTTGATTTCATGTTGCTTTTAAACATGTGAATATGCTGACTTCATTCCAGCAGAGATTTACTGACATAACTAGTCGACCGTAACCCTCATTTAGCACACCGTTTAGTTGTGCCACATGAAATGAACTACGCTAGAGCTGCAGCGCACGTCTCTGTGGCCCCGTAACACCCATGAGCCGCTCTCATCATCTAGAGCAGGAGGGGAAGAGAGGAAATTAATCACTGTCTTCACACGCAGCCTCAACTGGAACACAAAACTACCTGTCCTCAAAAAAACACAAACTGGAACAAAGAGCGCTGACTAACTTCTTCAAACATATGCTTAGAAAACCACTTCATCATACAAACCACAAGCTAATACCACGTACAAAACAACCTTAAACAAAGCAATCAGGAAAACCCTTACATTTAACTACAGCAATAACATCCTCACACAATAACACAAATCAGAAGCACAAGATTCAAATTCTAGCTAAGATAAAAAATACTTTGATATTTGGAAAATAATGTATTATACCATTTTGTCTAAAAAAAAATGTCCCCAAAAAAATCTACAGGACCAATTCAGGCATCATAATATCATAATTCACAGTATGAAAAATCAATGTTCATTTTCCAGATTTGCCAATGATTATTTTTAACAGGGTTATTAAAGCATTAAATTAATAATAAATGAACAAAGTAAACTTTAGATGACAGCAAAGGTAATCTAAATGATAAAGAAAACACATGAAATCAGCAATTTTCACTGCATTTTGTCATTTGTTTAATGGCCAGCTCTTAAGCTATTCAATTATCTGTGATATTATAGCATTGCTAACACTAATAAAGACTTCACTTCAGTCTGTTCTTCAAATACAGCTATCATGTGACTTGAAAGCATTTATGCGAATATCATCATGAGACATGAAATATAGTACATGAGTGATATGGACGACTTATATGGTACTCTTTGTCATTTTTGACATTTACATTTATGCATTTAGCGGACACTTTTATCCAAAGCAACTTACAGTGAATTCAGGTTATACATTTTTAAAGCTTGATTGATTGTAATTCTATGGAAAAGTACAGAAACCAGTCTTTTCCTTTTGTGTTTTACAGAACAAAGTAAGACATATGGGTTATAAATGATGACAGGGTGAGTTATTCCATTAAATAAAAAAGCTACTACATATTCACTCTATATGACAGTCTAGCTAAAACGCCAAGGATAGAAAAGTGAACAATCAAATCATTGAAAATATGATACTAAAAGCACTACAAACAAATGACTCATGAAATCAACAAATCGCAAAACGGCTGCACTGCATTCTCTCTTGCAAGGTTTGGTTTATTTATCTGTTTGTCTAAGATTTCATTTAGGCTACAATTGTGTGTGCCTTTATCGAGTGAATCGAGCAGGTAAAGTGGTTTTTGCTACAGGCTTAAAACTACAGTAGTGAACTGAGCGTACTGTGCCCACCATGAATATACACACACACACACACACACACACACACACACACACACACACACACACACACACACACACACACACACACACACACACACACACACACACACACACACACACACACACACACACACACACACACACACACACACACACACACACACACACACACACACACACACACACACACACACACACACACACACACACACACACACACACACACACACACACACACACACACACACACACACACACACACACACACACACACACACACACACACACACACACACACACACACACACACACACACACACACACAGTTTGTCTCTCATTACAGCTAATTGCACCGCTTTTGTAAAGGGGTTATAATTAGCCAAAACAGCAGAGAGATTATGGGGCCATACAGATGTCCGCTTTCTCTCTGTGTCTCTAGACTGAAAGATCAGACTGAAAATAAACAGGGTGTACAAAATAACCAAATAAACTGTGAGCGTCTCTTTAAAAGACCCTGATAGCATTGATATAATGACGTCACACTGCTTGTGAACGTATCACTATATAAGAATGATTACAGAAGGATCATGTGACACAGAAGATTGGCGTAATGATTCAGCTTTTCATTACAGGAATAAATTACATTTTAAAACACATTCAAATAGAAGACAGTTATTATAAATTGTAATAATATTTCACAATTTTACAGTTTTCACTGTATTTTGTATCAAATAAATGCAGCCTTAATGAGCACAACAGACTTCTTTTAAAAACTTATTTCAAAAATCTTAATTATTCCAAACTTTTGGCCACTAGTATATATTAATATACAGTAGAGAAATTTGTTTAGCATTACCCCTAACAAGACGTGGCATTTCCGACCGAGCTTTTGTGTCGATAAATTCCCATTACGGCAGCAGAAGTGCGTTTTTAATTAGCAAAGCTTTGCATAAGGGGCTTACGGTTGTTTCGTGCGTTGTAGTTTTGTGATTACGTCAGGCCTCGAGATTATTTCTGCACGACGTTGAGACCTTGGCGCTATCTGCGTAAGAAGGGGATTTTTAGCATGGCAGCACATTGTTAATTGGAGGGTCTTGCATGCCGAGGCGTCGCCACATAGGAAGGCATCATTGCTGGAGTGTGAGTCTACAGCAAATGAAAAATACTTGTGATGGTAATTAGACCCTCTGTAAAGGTCTCAGGGTATTTGAGGGCTCATGTTGTGGTTTTGGTACACTGTTGGTTTGATTAAATTCTTTAAACTCCATTTAAATGACTCCAATTAAATGACTCAATTTAATAATCAGTAAGATATTCATTATTCTCCACCATCTATATAGCTGCTATGTATATACCCTGTACAACCTGTTTGCACATTCTTCTTGCACATCCCTGCTTATATTATTATTTATTAAGTCTACAGTATACTGCCCTGCGCATTTTATTTTTAATTCTTATTTTTTACTTCATTTTTTCATACCTATATTTATGTATATTCTCTTGTGTTTGTGTTACATATAATTGCACTGTCCATGGAGCGGACCTGACTTACATTTCACTGCTGGTTATATTCTGTATAATTGTGTATGTGACGAATACAATCTTGAATCTTGAATCTAAAGAACCATCAATGCTATAAACGTATTGCTATAAGCATGTTTGCACACACGAGAGCATTTCACAGTGATACAATACAAATAATTCATGCTAGTCTACCCGATGAGGAATTCAACTAAGAAAGTCAAGACTTCACCTAAAAATGAACGATCTGTCATCATTTACTCAATCTCGTGTCTTTCCAAGCTCTCGTGACTTTCTTTCTTCTGTGGAACACAAAAGGAGAAATCTGTCTTTTCCATACAATTTCAATGAATCAAGACAGGAGCTTTCAAGCTTCAAAGAGGCTGCCAAAGCACCATTATAGCATCATACAAGTGCTATATATGGGCTATATTCTGTCTTCTGAGCCATATGTTATGCTTTATGTGATAAACAGATCAAACTTATAGACTGAAACTCTTCCCGTGCAGTGAACTTTTCCCTCTTTTAGCTCCCACTTCACATTCATATTCATTATACTGAAAAGAGAACGCAGGATATTCTTTCGCATATTCTTCAAAAAGTCAAGCAGATTTAAAAATGCCATAAAAGTTAGTAAATAGTTATACATTTTCAAATCTGGGTGAATGATTCCTTTAAAGAATATCCAATAGTGAAAGTATTTGTATATGCACACTAAACGAACGAACAAATGAATGAATGAATAATGTGACGTTCAAAAGTCTCTTTTTGCATACCAGGGCTGCATTTAACTGATCAAAAATACAGTAAAAACTGTAATATTGTGAAATATTATTTCAATTTAAAAGAACTGTTCTCTATTTTATATATATTGTAAAATGTAATATATTCCTGTGATGCAAAGCAGAATTTTCAGCATCATTCCTCCAGTCTTCAGTCTCACATGATCCTTCAGAAATCATTCCAATATGCTGATTTTCTCATCAAGAAACATTTCCTATTATTATCATCAATGTTGAGAACAGTTGCTTAATATTTTGCGTAAACTGGATACATTAGCCTGGGCAAGTCGTGGCCTAATGGTAATCGAAAGGTTGCGAGTTCGAGTCTCAGTACGGCAGGGATTGTCGGTGGGGGGAGTGAATGTACAGCGCTCTCTCCACCTTCAATACCACGACTGAGGTAACCTTGAGCAAGGCACTGAACCCCCAACTGCTCCCCGGGCGCCGCAGCATAATTGGCTGCCCACTGCTCCGGGTGTGTGTTCACTGCGTGTGTGTGTGTGTGTGTGCACTTGGATGGGTAAATGCAGAACACGAATTCAGAGTATGGGTCACCATACTTGGCTGCACTTTCACTTTTTCACTTTTCATTATTTTCAGAATTCTTTGATGAATAGAACTTTCAAAAGAACAGAATTTATTTGAAATATATATTTTTTTGTAACATTTAATCTATTTTACTGTCACTTTTGATCAATTTAATGCATCCTTGCTGAATAAAAGCATTAATTCCTGGAAAAAAAATCCAAACTTTAGAACAGTAATATATATATCTATAAAAAAATAAACACACTATTTTCTGAACTAAACAGAATTTGAACAGAATATCACATTTAAATAGTTTGAAGTTGGACCATGGTGCTTTAGCTTGACACATTAAAGAACACTGATGCTACGGCCCATCTGCCAACCTGTGAAGAGTCTTCCCATTCTCAAAAAATTCAGCAACAGCCACTTTCTCTTATTCTGCTATGCCAATTAGTGTGTCACTGCAACAGGGACATAGCTGGAGGCGGTGGGTGGCATCCTGTCCCATCCACTAATCCCTTCCCATCATCCTACAGCTAGCCCGTCCATCTCAGACCACTGTGCCGAGACGCCCCTCTGGATCAGATGCCGCATGGATGAACCTGCTGAAGCAGCGCCTGTGGAGGAGGTTCATGCACTGCGGGGTCATGTGGGACCAGTGCTGAGGTGTGCGGATGTCACCGAGCAGTCAAAAACCTTTCTGACAGAGCCGCCCTTGATGTCCCTGGACATTATGATCACAGTTTGGCTTGATTTAGCTGTCTTTGTTTGATTAGATGACACTCAAAATGCCCTGCTCAGAGTGACAGTAACTAAAAGTAGATATCAACAATAGCCACTTCCGAAACACAGAAAAGTCTCATCACAATCGATAACAACACTATTTAATAAACGGGTACATCTATGGCACGAGTTCATCCGTCAAAACTTAATTAACCAACAACCGTAAACAAAGCTCACAGCAACAAGATTTTTCATCTAAATCCTCACCGTCGCAGACTGGGAACTAATAAATATTAGGGGGGGTATGTATTTTTGTTTAAATTATTGTTTATAAATCGTTTAAACAAATAATTTCAATATTTACATTTCAAATAAATATTTAAATGTAAATATTGAAAGATTTTTTAAACTACTAATAAACAACAATTTAAACAAAAATAAATAGATAAAATATTAAAGTATCTAAATTAATGCATTTATTGAAAATAGTAACAAACATGTAGAAAAAAATGAATGAAAACTAAAATAAATTTAACAATTACTTTGAAAAAAATCATGAACAAACTATTTAAATAATAAAAAACATTTAATACAAATTATTTATAAGGCAGGCAGAAATCAGACATTACATGCAGGCAGACATGACAGACAGAGGCAGACTTACCAGACAGACACACAGACAGACAGGCACAGACAGACAGACAGCAGACAGACAGACACACAGACAGACAGACAGACAGACAGACAGACAGACAGACAGACAGACAGACAGACAGACAGACAGACAGACAGACAGACAGACAGACAGACAGACAGACAGACAGACAGACAGACAGACAGACAGACAGACAGACAGACAGACAGACAGACAGACAGACAGACAGACAGACAGACAGACAGACAGACAGGCAGGACAGACAGACAGACAGACAGACAGACAGACAGACAGACAGACAGACAGACAGACAGAGACGACAGACAGAGCAGACAGACAGACAGACAGGCAGACAGACAGACAGGCAGGCAGGCAGGCAGGCAGGCAGGCAGAGACAGACAGACAGACAGACAGACAGACAGACAGACAGACAGACAGACAGACAGACAGACAGACAGACAGACAGACAGACAGACAGACAGACAGACAGACAGACAGACAGACAGACAGACAGACAGATAGATAGATAGATAGATAGATAGATGTTTTTAATGAGCGTAATCCTGAGATCAGGCCACTGGGTTCAGCACTCTGTTGTTGCATTCAATCAATTCAAATATAGTTAAGAACTGAAAAAATATATGCATTCAGGTCCTTTACCAGTACAGCGAAGCATATTAGCCTGAAAGAAAATTTCAATCAATACCTTCCCCAAAACAGCTCATAGAACAGAAAGACAGGACACAAAATGGTTAAAGACAGAACACCAGAGTAGAAATGAACATCAGTTTAATGGTTTTTGCTATTGTATATTTCTGTATATCAACAGATGCTCACATGTAAGAAACACAGAACTAAACAATTGGCTCCCTGTCAATTCATGAGTGTGAATTTGGATTGGCCACAACACACATGGAGCTGAACTGAGATGACAGGAAGAAGGATTTACTGAACAAAGAAATTCAAAGCACAACAGAACAACAAAACAAGTCAGAACAGCTAACATCCCAGGTGATCTGTTCAACATTTCTGTTTATCTTGTATGCTGCTTCATGTTATTTGGCTCTTTTTTAAAGACTTTGGGGAAATTAGAGCAGCGTTTTCTCCATTGCAGGAGCTTGAAAACATAATATGCTGTATCTCTGCTGAATCACCAGCACAGAGGCAGCAGAAAACATTTACATTAGTTGTTGATGTGAAATTCAACTAAAACATGATATAATGAACACACAACAACCAAACACACACACACACACACACACACACACACACACACACACACACACACACACACACACACACACACACACACACACACACACACACACACACACACACACACACACACACACACACACACACACACACACACACACACACACACACACACACACACACACACACACACACACACACACACACACACACACACACACACACACACACACACACACAACAAATATGCAGCACAATCAGTGTAGTCCAATTCATAACAAATCTTTTACAATGATTCATGAACTCAGAAATAACTGAACTGAATCTGTCTGATGAAGCCTTTATGGAATGAACTCACTGAATCATTCAGAGAATTACTGAATCAAAAATATTCGGGTGGTAACTTATTTCTCAAGCATTTTTTATCGAGAAATATCAATTAAGAGTTTTTAAGAATTTTAAGTTTTCAAATGTATTTATATTTCATAATATGTGATTTGTCATACATACACACATATATATATATATATATATATATATATATTATTCTTTACTATTCACATTTTAAATTATAAATATGCAATTAAATATTTATATACAAAATTCAATAGGAATTTTTGTTTCATTTCCTATATGTCAAACTTTTTTTTTTTTTTTTATAAATACTCCATATATTGTGTTTATAAAAAATGAATGTCATTTTACTTCTATAGGTTTAATTAGATCTACAAGTCTTCATTGTGTTTGCTAACTCGATACAAATTCAGTGACAAAATTAAATAAAATCTGGAGGGTCAAATTCAACCAGCAGACACAGAGGACGAGGGTTTGTTTGATGTCCTGAAGCACATGTATCCTGCTGCATTAGAGAGCCTCCAACTGTTGCATCCATCATTTCCAATGAAATCTCTTATATCACATCTTATTGAAATGTCATCCTAGTATCCAGTGTATAAAAATAGCAATCAAGAACAAATCCATTTGAGTTTAGCTATCAGGCATCTATCCTGTTAATGAACGCTGTCACAGGCTGAAAGAACAACATAGAAATGCACACAAATAAATAAACAGGTCTGAGTAGCGATGAACAGCATTCAGCAGCGAGAAGAACATGAACCAAAAAAAACTTTATCTTTGTCAGGGTCTGATTTTCTCACAGCAGGACGGAACGAGCCTCCTACAAGAGGACCAGAGATGAGATTTCAGCTGAACTGAACAAATTAACACATTAATGAAGTGAATGAAGGCAGAGACAACAATTAAAACCCTGCAAAGTTAAAGCTGTAATATTTCTCCAGGAATAAAAGCAGTAACGGCTGTAGGCAGTGGACGTAATCATCATTATCCTGATTACACAATTAGACATCAGAGGAAAAGTTATGCTGCATTACAGCACTGATTGACCTCGTGAAACATTGGTACATTTTTATACGATCTGATTGGTGTTCAGAGAGAGGCCTTTAAAGAAATGCTTCACCCATAATTAGATACTTCCATTTAAACTGATTTCAAAGACTGAAAACAAACGCTGGCTCATCTCTCCTCCTCTTCTTCAGGCTATTCAAATCATCTCAGGAAAACAACAACAGAACCAAAATACAGTCCAATCAATTGCTGAGAAGTGAGAATGACAAGTACATTATTACACACTCTTCCATCAAAAAACATCTGCTCTGTTTCAAAACATAGTGAGCTGCCTTGATGCCTACTTCCTACATAGACAGCTGGCATCTGAGGACACATCCTGACTGAAATGGCATCTCATCAGTGACTTATTTAGATGCACCACACAGGCTACAACCAAACAAATGGATGACTCCACACAAAACCATAAATAAGGGGTTTAAACTTTAGTTTATGGTCAAAATAATCCATAAACTAGAGTCCATAATCAAAAAAGTAGTCAAATAAGTCCATCATTCATAATAACGCTTCCTCCAGTGAAAAAGTCACTCCCCTGTTGCCCTCTCACATTAAAATCCACCAACATATTGGTTCAGAACTGTTTTGAGAAGAAAACAGCGCTTGATCTGTGTATATTAATCTCTTGAATCAGACGAGATGACTTTTTCACTTAAGAAAGCAATATTATGGATAGAGAACTCATATTTTAGCCAAATTAGTTACTTATAAAGACACAAACACATAGCTTTTCACTTCATAAGATGTTAATAGACGTACTGGAATCATGCAGACTACTCATGCATTTCTTGTGATGTTTGTATCAGCTGTTTGGACTCATTCTGACGGCACCCATTCACTGTAGATGATCTATTGGTGAGCAAGTGATGTAATGCTAAATGGTCAGAGGGTGAATAATTTTCAGCAGATTTTCATTTTTGGGTGAACTATTCTTTTAACTGAGAACAGATGAGACACTGAACATTGTTTCCCATATTTTGCACATCATAAGCAATGCATATTAATTTTACAATAACATCACACTGCACTAGCTGAGCATTTAAAGTAAGCAAGGCACTAGTATTACACATGCATGTACACATAAAAACAAACAAATGCAAAAGCAATATGACTGAACTGTTTAAAGCACAATGTTCGGCCTGCACCCTTTTGTGTTCTTTACAACTCACGCCTGAAGCAAAAGTCGTGTCCTCTTTATTTACCACAAAGCAACACACAAACAGACACACACACACTTGAGACCAAGCTGTTTGATGTCAGGATGTCGAGTGCTATCAGGCAGACAGATGTCAACTGCTTCTCACGCACTCTGCGCCTCAATGTTATCTCTCACTCAGACACACGCCGGCCAATGGCTAAACGAACCAGTCGCCACGGCAACAAGTGATCCACTGCTTTTTTTAAAGATGTCACGATATCGTCCCCACAGCGAGAGGCAGAAAAACGAATGCTAATATTCTGCATTAAACATGCGCATCTCATCGTTTGAGTACTTCAGAAAAACTCCACACAAGAAAAGTCCCTAAATATTTGGAATTCAAATGATGTGTTTGCTTTATATTTCATAACTTCATCTGAATGTAAACCCTCCTAACACTTTCATTCCCTCGTCGTCTTTGTGAAAGAATCGGATTCAATGAAACCAGACGTCTGACCAAACAAAAGAAAATTGAAATGTCTAGAAGTCACAGCAAGAAACCGCCAACACAAAAGACATGATTTCACAATGAAGACAACCCAGGATGGAAAACTTGATGGAAACTTGTCACATACTTGTTTTTGTTTTTTTTACTGGCTGTGCAGGTTGATTGCATAGTGACTACTACTAGCATAAAGACTACCCCAAGAGACCTACACAAGTTTCTATCTAACTTTACTAGTGCACATCAAATAACCTTGTATACATGACAAAGTATTCATTTGTGTGCCACTCAAAGTGTTGCTGAACTTCTGTGGCCCTCAAAATACTCAAAGATTAACCAGGGAACTCTATAATAACCACAATCAAGTAATCATTTTAAGAAACATTTTTAAGAATGAAGAAGCATGCTAAAAAAGATAAAGACTGACTGGCTATAACCCAAGTTAAAATGGCTAACAAAGTTAACTTTACACAGAAAAAAACAACAACATTTATAGGCTGAAGAGCACACATGCACTTTTGATAACGGTGATATTCATCAGTCTGGTCTCTATATGAGGCTTCAGACCCAAACAGATGCATTAATCACAGCAAGCAAACAGAGGATCCAGCAGCCAGAGCTGACAGAGATAATGATTCCTCACTAAGGACAGATCAGTCTGCATTAAGAGCTCTTAGTTCTAACCTTTAGCCAGTTAGCACAGCGGATGATGAACCCGGACAACCACAGGCTGAATCTCAATTTACAAACAACCACAACACAATTAAAATACACACTTTGCTATAAGAACACACCAGTATCAGGATATTTCACTCGTCTTAAGTCATGACTTAAAATGATTATTACTTCACTTTTAGGTTCTTTTATTTAAAAATCACAAAATGTTGTAATGCAAGACAGGGGAAATATTATGATATCATGAAATATCATGATACATGGGTCAACTTTTTGAGCAATTTTGCAGGGCAACTCTTTGTGAACAATGTTGCTTGGGCACTTTTCCACTGAGAACTGGTAACATTTCTATCTGGATACCTTAAATCGGTCGTAGGCACTGTGTCTCACCTGCCTGTTGATGCCAACATTAACCAAAGCTGCTAGCAATATTGCTCAAAAAGTTGCCCCGTGTATCATCAGCCTTAGATAAAAACACAGGCAAGGATGCTTACTTTGAAAATCAGAGCTTTGTAATAACACCAATGCTAATGTCACATACTATATAGGATGGAAAGGATGCAGAGTTACATTATCCGCATGATAAAATATGGTATAAGCCCTCTCAGACCCCTGGGTTAATACAGTGAGAAAGAGCAGTCGACTTGATATCCGAGGGCAGCGCATATGTAATGACAGCTAAATAAGATTCAGCTTTCATTATAATCGCACGGTCGTAATTTATTCATCATGTTAGATTTAATTTGGTATGGTTTTATACTTGGACATTATGCGCACACCTGTACACGTCTCTGAAGCAGATTTCTGAGAGCTTCATTAGGCAAGACGAGGGGGAAAAAGCACAAACAAAACCAAGACACATTTGCATTGAATTAGCATGGACTGAACATGATGCTAATTATATCTCCATATGGATATTTGATGAATGACAGACTGAGACAGACAGACAGAAAAATGTGGACGGATGGATGGATTTTTATTAGTGATGTCAAACAATTAATTGCGATAAATCGCATCCAAAATAAACGTTTTTGTTTACATAATATATGTGTGTATACTGTGTATATTTATTATCTATATATAAATACAAACACATGCATGTATTTAAGAAAATATGTATGTTTATATATTAAATATATTTATACATAAAATAAAATATAAGAATGTGAATATATAAATGTATAAACATGTAAATATTTGCAAAATATATACTGTACATATATACACATACATATATAATGAAATCATTTGACAGCACTAATTTTATATATATATATTTTACATTTTTCATAATTTAACTTTTTTATAATCGATTTGTATTGCATTTTATGAGTTAATAAAGGTTAATAAATAAAAAAAAATCTAAATAAAAAAACAATACTTTTCCTAAAGTTTTACTAAAAAATTATTTAAATTTAAATAAATTCTTTAATTTTACATGTTTTTAGTTAACTCTCATCTTATAAATTGTAACAATACAATTTATCACGTGTAATCCACATTTACACAAATTGTCCAACATAATCAGCAAATTAAAATATTAAAAATAAATACAAATGTATAAAAATATAATAAAAAAAATGTTTACTGAAGTGGGTCTGCTCCTAAATTAAGACTAGTATTAACTACATTTTTACGATATATGGCAAGAACCTCAAAGTCAATGTGAAATGCTGTTCAAACCATTTCTGCAATCTGAAGAGGGTAAATGTAGAGCAGGACTTCATTTGTATCCTCCTGGAACTGACTGGATGAACAAAAGTGTCTCTAACTGAAAAACAAGAGGGCCTGAAGACATCAGCAGATAGTAAAGAGAACTGGTTTTGATTTTAATGTTGGCTTTACACTGCCATACAGATGTCATGAGCATGGAGACAAAATTCCCTCGCTCTAAACAACCTTAACTCAGTCGCTTTCCTCTCGGTTCAATCTCTAAACCTAAAAGCTTCCTGTTCAGTTCTACTCAGCTGAACATTTAGTCGCTGATCACCTGTCGAGCCTCAGATCCCTGCCGAGACAGACAAACAGTCTCTCTCTTCAATCACGCCACAATATCTTTGTCTTTCCGCTGTGAAGGTTTGTTCATGTGACCGCACCGGTGTGTGTGTGTGTGTGTGTGTGCCGTCTCGCATGCATTGCGTGCATAGAGCAGATGGCCATGTTCAAAAAGACACGCTACATTCTGCCATGCCACCAGCGACAGGCCAGTCACACGCAAGGGGATCAGTGATTGGCCAATCATAGTCTGGTCGTCTGTGAAGCCATCAGCGGACCTTTTACAGCTTGAACAAGAGCCATTTCACACCGCATGACAGAGTGAACGGTCCTGAGGGAACAAATCATATAGAGCCGATTTCAGTATTACTCAGTGAGGCGATAGGAACTTTGACCCTGAAGGAGAAGCACAGCCAAAAGCTCTGATAGCAGAGAGATACAGGCCTTCTGCTTAACACAGTCGCTCTGTTACTGAGCCTAGTGAGTCTCCTCGCTCTCTACTGCCTACACAAGCCACTCACTGGCCCTTGTAGTCACTGACAAAAGTGACTTATTTAAAATTCCAGCTAAGCGCAATTAGCACACAAGAGATTCAACCAGTGCAAACGGTTTAAACGGTTACCAATAGTCTAACGTTACCACATATTTAAGTTATTAACTCAAATTCATATTTTATCTTTTTCTTTTTAAATAAGAAATGGATTTTTAAATATACACTTTTAATTATGGATTGAGACATGTTTAATGACTCAAATTAATCTGTGTGAATGGATAACTGATTTAAATTTCAATAAGTTTGTTGCAGTGCATTTTGGGATACATGCAACCATTGTTATAGTAGGCCAACCACTGCACAACAAACATTAACACTTTAAAAAATAAACACAACAACAAGATTATTATTATATTGTTTAATAATAATAATTAATAATGCTATTATTATTTTTTATTATTATTAGGGGTCTTTCCAACACTCTCACTGACAAAGAATCAAAGTAAAAATAAAGACTTGTATGTTTTATTTCAACTTTGATTCTTTGTTGAGAATCTAACCATTCACTGAGAGTGTTGTAGAGTAGAAATAAAACAGAAATAGAGTAGAAATAAAAATGTAGACTTTATTTACTACTTTATTTCTGTTTTATTTATTATTTAATTATTTGACTCTATATATTAATATAGAAATAAAACTAAAATATATAGAAGTAAAATATAAAGTCTTTAAAATAAATCAGTAATAAAATTAAAAACGAACTGCATAATAAAGGAAAAGAACAAGAGCACAACATTTAATCAGATGAAAGTGTACCCCAGAATCTGCTTTTTAAAAAACCCACAACAACTAACTAGCTAAATATTTATTCATATTGATAAATGATCATTAGCATTGAAATCCTTCATACTTACATTTACATTTAGTCATTTTGCAGATGCTTTTATCCAAAGCGACTTACAATTGGGGAATACATAAAGCTATTCATCTTGAAGAGGCAAACAGACAGAGGAAGTGCTCATAACACCAAGTCTCAGGCATTGTTCAAATAAGTACAAGCTAGCAAGGGAAGGAGAGAAAGATAAAGAGAAAGATTAAGTTTTTTTTTAAGTTTATGATGAAGTCAAGTAGTGTCGGAAGAGAGGAGTTTTCAGTTGTTGCTTGAAGATTGACAGGGATCCAGCATTCCGGATGGGGGGGGAAGATCATTCCACCAGCCAGGAACGGTGAACGAGAATGTTCTGGAGAGTGATTTTGAGCCTCTCTGTGATGGTACCACGAGGCGTCGCTCACTAGCAGATCTCAGACTTCTGGAGGGGATGTAGATTCGTAATAGTGAGTGGAAGTAGGCGGGTGCTGAGCCTGTGGTTGTTCTATATGCAAGCATCAGTGTCTTGAACTTGATGCGAGCTGCAACCGGTAGCCAGTGCAAGGAGATAAAGAGAGGTGTGACATGGGCTCTTTTGGGCTCGTTGAAGACCAGTCGTGCTGCTGAATTCTGAATCATTTGACCATTTAGGATCACAACAAGCTGGTAAACTCTGCTAACTTTATTTAAAATTGATGGTATGTACTCGAGAGTCTACAAAACATTCTCAAAGAACACCCAGCACAGCATATAACAGATTTCCAATACTGAGAACATGCATAAACCTTATTGATGTTTCCAATGAAATGTGCGGCTAGAGCTCAGCATTAATATTTCAAAGAGAGAAATTATTCTGATAATTTGCTGAGAGGCTCAGTACATTTGTTTTGGCATCAAATATTTAAGATGGTAAATGCAGTGGTTGACATGCTCATGGAGAAAACAGCAATAACACGTGGAGGAACATCACCTGCAGGCATAGATCAATACGCACAAACGATTACGCTTCATAAAATGGTCTGACATTCAATATTCTCGCTGGGTTTGTCATCAGCGACACAAATTGCTGTTTGCACAATGTTTCTCGCTGGGTTTTGAAATTCTTCGAGCGTGCTCCAGACAGTGCAAAAACAAAAAAAACAAAAAAACAACAGCATGTTTGACAAGCAAAATACACATACACATACAGTACGTTGCTTTGTGTTTGAAACTATGTTTATGTAATCATAGTAATATGTGAAGGTGCAGATTATAAATAATGTCACTCTAATGCTTAGTATCGTAAAGTATTTATTTATCAATACACAACTAGGATTGGTTAAATTTGTTTCTGCGACTACCTAGAATGAGACCATGAACTAAAAGACACATCAACTGTTAGAATCAAACCTACAACTGAGTCTTTACTCTCCCTGTGGCCATCCAAGATGTAGATGAGTTTGTTTCTTCATCAGAACAGATTCTGAGAAATTTAGCATTGCATATCTTGCTCAAAAATGGATCCTCTGCAGTGAATGGGTGCCGTCAGAATGAGAGTTCAAACAGTTGATAAAAACATCACAATTATCCACACAACTCCAGTCCATCAATTAATGTCATATGAAGTGAAAAGCTGAATTTGTGTAAGATTCAAATCCATAATTAAGACGTTTAAGATGTTTAAAACATTGCTTCCGACTCAAATGTGAGAGTCCATAACCCATAATAACACTACCTCCAGAAAAAAATAATAAATACATTTCCTGGTGTCCTCACATCAAAATCCACCAGCATATTTGTTCATAATTCTTTTAGACTGTTTTGTCTTGTAAACAATGCTTAATCTTGTGCATATTTCTTTCCTGATTCAGATAAGAATACTTTTTCACTGGAGAACGCAATATTATGGATAGAGGACTCATAATGAAGCTAGAAGCAATAGTTTGAAGTAAAAAAAAATGTCGTATTGATGGATGTTTATTGCAAACATGCAGTTTTTGCTTCACAAGATAGACTGGAGTGGTTTGGACTTTCATTCTGACGGCACCCATTCACTGCAGAGGATCCTTTGATGTAATGCTATATTCTTCCAATTCTGTTGAAGAAACAAACTTGTCATCTTGTATGGCCTGACGGTGAGAACATTTTTAGCTAACTTTAATCAGAGGACACAACTGACCAATCAGAATCCAGCATTCCAGAGAGCAATAAAAAAAAAAAAACGTAAAAGTCCTCAAATCTTTTCTATCCCATAATGATGTAGTGTATGCTTGTTCTCTGGGGCAAAAAAAAGGAGTGTTTATTACTTTATCGTACAGTATGTGCTCAGATTGTGAATGTAAACGTGTATTCGTCACTCAGGTTCTCCTGTGGGAGTGTGTGACTAAGAGGTTAACCTTTGTGAGCAAGCAGGCCGTTATTTAGAGAAGCAAAGATGCCCTTGGGTGTGTGTGTGCATTTAATTAACATAACAAAACACAACAACAAATATTGTGTGTGTGTGTGTCTGTATGTATGAATATAACACCTTGTGTGTGCAGAAAATAAAAATGTGTTGATTTGAGCTTGTCAATTGAGAATGGAGGCGTTCCAAAGCCTCAAGAAAAAAAGAGCTGCACACGAATTAGTGTATGCTTGTTCCTGGTGGAAGACGAAGGGGATTATCTCACCAATGTTATGTGCTGGATTCAATTAAAACTTTAAAATCCTGTAAACAAACACACAATTTATGACTAAAGAGGTAGTAATATGCTCTCTGTTCTTGGAGAAAGCCGAACTCCTTACTGTGCTCATCTCAAATTAAAATGTAACACATAGATAAAATAAAAGCGAATTAAAACTTCACTGGAGATGGAACGGATAGAATCCAAACTACAAATACATCTGACATCTATTAATAGAAGTGCATTAGTCTGTCATTTACAGTCAATAAAACCCAGAGGGGGGGGGTTTTGGCCATTAACTCACAACATGACTGAGTGTATTGGCAATAATCCAATGTTTTCTAAAGCCCATATAAAATTAGAGCAGAGATGGATTGAAAACTACACGATGAAAAATTATTGGCATTTAAACCATAATTTAGGCTATATCTAAAAAAAATTCAATTCTGTGAAAAGCGGGTCAAATTAAGAGGAACTACAAATGGATATTTAAAATATCATTAAGCTTCAAAAGCGCAGCAGGAGGAAAGCACTTCTAAAAAAACTGTGAAAACTTAATTTTAATGAAAGGAACTAAATTAGTTAAAAAGATATCTGTTTTTTAGGCTGAGGTGAAGCAGCAAGACTATGATTAATTATTGTTTGGGGACTCAGTAAAAATTGGGTTAAATAAAAAAAGAATTTACAGAGACGAGCCCGAAGGGTCTCTATTTTCAATTCTGAAAGTGAGGATAGCTAATAAGGTAGTAGATTAAAGGGGTTCAGAATTAAAATACTACAGCATGATCCCTAATTTTCCTCATCAAAAATAATAAAAATTTTCTAATAGCCCCAGGAACTCGGAGAAGGATTGCATTAACTAATTGCACACTTATTGATAAATCAGTATGTCTGCGTGCTTTCTTCAATGTATAATCAATGTAAGCCTGTCCTTTTTAACTTTGTTCCGTCTGCAACTATAAACATGCATTCTAATTTTGAGCATGCAACCAGAGACACTGTCTGAAATGTATGAGAAATACTTGTTTTAGAAGTGAAAAAAGATCATTTAAAGTGCAAAAACTTTAAGTAAAAACTGAAAAACCTCTCACATTTGCAGCATAAAAAAATTAATAAATACAAATATAGATTTTGATCAGACGGTCTATGTTGATAGTTCTTGTTCAGATTAAGCCATAAAGTGATAAATAATTACATAATTGTAATACAATTGAGTAAAATATACATTAAAATTAAATATTAACTTTTTTTTGCACACTGAGTTCCTATTAGTGTTATTTTTGCATTATTGAGACATTAGTGTTTTTTTCATTATTTAGAATTAATTTTAATTTCGAAATTTTCATTTTTATATTTAATTTTAGTTAAAGCTATAAGTAATTTTCATTGTGTTTTTGTCATTTTTTACAATTGTCTAGTTTTTAAATTATTTTTATTTCTGGTTTTGGTTTTAGATATTTGGGTACATCACAAGTTAAAATATGCATTTCTTGTAGTAAGGCATGATTCATTTAGTAACTGATAAGCTAAATCGACAGCCCTAGTTAAACCATAAAAATATCAGCTATCAGTATAGACTGAAATGCTCATTGCATATCTGATTTTCAGTTCTCTAGACTTCACGGAGCTCGACTCAGCTACTGTGAGTAAATTATATTTAGTTAATCAGAGATTGAATGAGAGTAATTGGCCTCATTAGATAATACCTGTTACCTCAGCGGGAGTCACTCTACTAGTGTACGCAGATGATCTGGTGCTGCTGTCATGCAACATAGACCTGCTGACTTGGCAGTTCATATGGTTCAGAAGAAGCCCAGATGTGATGACAGTCTAGGCAGCACCGCACTAGAACACACGATGCAGTAACACTTAACCTCGGCCAGATCATCACTTCTCAGTATAGTGAATGCTCTCAAAGACAAAGCTTTTCAAGAAAAAATCATAAATATTGAAATACCGCTTCCAATTTGGTGTAAGATCTTTGATAGTGTGATTGCCCATAGCCTGTATGGAAGTGAGGTTTTCAGTGATCAGAGCTACACTTGGGACAGACATCCAACAGAAGCCCTACACACAGAATTCTGCAATGTTACAAAGAAAAACACCCAATCATGCAGGGCAGAATTAGGGATTCCCATTGTAGATCCCTCAAATTCCTGGATGCATCTCAAGTCCCACAGATCGCTACATTTTAAAGCATTACAAACCCAAGAACTGAACCCCGAAAAGAGTCCACTCAGTCAGCTGGTTCTGAGACTTACTAAGACTAACTCTACTAACACAGAGAGACCAGACATAGAACATTGGATCAAGAAACTAAAACACAAAGCAAATTACAATTCTATCGAACTCTAAAATCTAATTATGAATTGGAAGATTAACTCCAGAGTGTCAGAGACACAAAGCAGAGAGATCCTGACCAAGTACAGCTCAGTGAACACAGAGCCATCGAGACGGCAGAGAAGAGCTGGTTACCCAGAGAGCAAAGAGTGTGTGTTCACTGTGAGACAGAGAGATATCACTGTTATAAATATATATCCCTAAGCATAAAGAGCCATTAATGAAACAGATCAGATAAAGATACTCTTAGAGAGGACAGACTTGCTGCGAGACGTGTGGATGTGCCACAGCCTGAGACAGTAGGTGAGTGACTGTGTGTGTGTGTCACAGCCTGTGAAACAGCATGTGTATTGTGTTTGACCTGACCTGCATGTGTGTTACCCTAGAGATCCAGTATGATGTATGTTTCTATGTAAGTTAAAGAGTATCAAACGATGTGTTACAGTTTAATACAGTTATAATACTATTAATGCGATGTTCATTTAATTATTACATATATTATTTTTGTATCGTACATGGGCCATAGTACACATGCCAATAAACAATTTGAATTGAATTGAAGAGAGAGAGAGAGAGAGAGAGAGAAGGAGGAGAGAGAGAGAGAGAGAGAGAGCGAGAGAGAGCGAGAGAGAGCGAGAGAGAGCGAGAGAGAGCAGAGAGAGAGACACACACACACACACACACACACACACACACACACACACACACACACACACACACACACACACACACACACACACACACACACACACACACACACACACACACACACACACACACACACACACACGCTCAGGCAGTTCTTATTTGATGTAGGAACAGGTTGAGCTGTACATTCAGAACGCTTCCACCAGCTATAGTTAGATTTGATCATTTGATTTGCTTGTGAATTATGAATCAGTTATTGAAGACTCTGCTGCAGGCATGCAAGTCATCTGGAAGAGGGCAGCGATCGGCTGTTACCGAGCTGACAGACCATGTGATCGTACAAGACGGTCGTTGATCACTCTGAGCGGCTGAAATATCGTCCCGCATTGATTACATAGCGTAATTAAATCCACCTGTCTGCACCAAGGGGTCTATTATCTGCTCTGTTCTTGCTCTCTCTTGTTGTTAACGGTTGGACGGCTGGATCGATCAGCGGTTCTGATATCAGCGGCTGGTGGGAGGAGTGTAAGATCAGCTGTTCGGTTAGATATTCCAGGAGCTGTGGTTCCCCTCCGTTCATCAACACTACCTATCAACAGGTCCTCAAAGACATCAAGGTCTCGATGGGAAAATCTGTCTGCTGCCTACATAGCGGTTTCTTTCTAAAAGTGCTTTCACACTGACACCTTTTCCACTGCAGATCACTGTCAGTGTGAACACATCTGAAAGAAGCATTTGAACTGAAAATGAGACCTTGAAAATAACTATTTTGCTCTACATAGGAACCAGTGTTAATATATTTAACTAAAATTAAAACCATGCAAAAAATCCTTTATTTAAATAAAATGTATTTAAAAATATTTTTCATTAACTTAATTTTAAAATAAAAAAAATATTTTGAATGTACAATAATATTAATTTATTGTTATTATTAAATGTATTTGTTTATTTATAATTTCTTTATAAAATAATAATAATAATTCTTATTCTTATTATATTATTTCTTTATATTATTAAATTAATATTATAACAACAATGATAATTATTATTATTATTATATAAAGACATTGTATACAAATTATTATTGTTATTATTATCAAATGTAATTTCTCTCTTTATATCTATTTTATTTTATTTAATACCATATCAGCAGCAATATTTTAGGCTATATTTATGTAAAATTATAATTAAAACGGTTTTATTTAAAATAAATAAAATAGAATTATATACAATAATTATATAAAACAATATGTTCTTACAACATTTGAAGATGCCTCTAATACATTTGAAGGATGAAAGCTCGGCTGTGAAAGGCAGTGGGAGGTTGGTAAGAGCTTTTCAAGAGGTTGCTCTTCCAGCATCAGATGCCCAGGGTGACAGATGGCAGAGCGGCCTGGCTCTAGCGCACTGACTGGGGAAAGGCATGTGTACGCGGCCCTCACAGCCCGATCCACAGCCACAAATTTCACTCCGGCTCTACAACTTCCAGCTGGTGGCCTTAATGCCACCCCTGTCCCAGAATTCCCTCTTCTGTTGAATCGACAGCCATGCTAATGAGCCTCTCCCTGATTCTCAAAGTTAGTTTCCACCGACTCTAATTATGCCTGGAAAGTGTCATTGGAAAAATGCTATAAAAACATTTGTATCCACCAGCGCTGGCTATTTTCGGCTCTTGCGCGAGTGGGTTGATCATTAGCTTGCCATGCTAAGGTGTTGAAGATGTGACTATGATGTCTCTGTGCCGGAGCGCGTGCCCTGCTGAGATGCATAAATCAAAGAGGAGGGGGGGAGAGTCTGGAGCCGCACGTCACTCTTTGACAGATGGGTGCTGTGGGCGGAGCCCAGACTGATTTATCTGCTTGTTTTCCTGCACTGTTACCCCGGCAGTGTCCATCAGAACAGAGCGAGAGCAAAGTAGCTGAAGGACTGGAGCCGTTCAGTCGCCTCGGAGTGTGATTTACAGATGAACCTCTGATACAGCAGCGGTAGAGGGCTGGATGAGTTAAGCACATGGTGATGAGGTGTTCCTAACACGGTAAGACGCTCACACTGCTGTCTGCAGACAAAGAGACAGCACTAGTGTTTAAAAGAGTCATCGTGTGTCAGAGAAACTTTGCGTAAAGTAACTTGTATCATAATTCTCGCAGCATTTTAATGCACAGAAAACAGCATCCATTCAAGTCATCCTTGCAGTCGTTATGCATATGGCATATATGATTCACACTTCTATATCGAGGCTAAACACGTCAGAAAAAAACGCAGGTCAGAGAAAAGAAACACCTGAAACAATGACTCAGAAAGGATAATTCACAGTTAAAACTAGCATCATTTTTTTAGGGTTTGCTTCTGTATCATGCTGATGCAAGGCCGTTCCTGAGTTTTAATCATTTATAATTCATAGGTTCGGTTTCAAAACATATTAAGCTGCCTTCCTGCCTACATAGGCAGCTGTCTTCTAAGGCAGCATATAATCATTATGAAAATGTATAGGGTATTAATTTAAACAAGGCTAAATAAACAGCTTTCTATTTCACATAAATGCTGTTCTTTTGAACTTCCGATTTATAAAATAATCCTGAGAAAATATGTATTGCATTTTTACAAAAATATTAAGCAGCACAACTGTTTTCAACACTGATATTAATAATAACAAGAAACGTTTCTTGCAAATCAGCATATTAAAATGATTTCTGAAAGATTCATGCAACACTGAAGACTAGATTAATGATGCGGAAAATTCAGCTTTACATAACAGGAAGGAATAACATTTAAAATTATATTCAAGAAAACGGTTTTAACTTTTTTTTTTCACTGAGGTTGTTGCAATGCATTCTGGGATGCTGCCTTTGAATGTCCTTACAGCATGTCTAGGTAGGCAGCACACTAAGGAATAAAGAGCTGAAACAATGGATGCTACACGATTAAATACAGTTATTAAATATCTATCAGAAAGTATTGCCAACAGGTGGATTAATCATATAATGTCGTGATTTAATTCATTTTGCAAAATGAATAAATCGCATGCACAGCTACTGTTCAGGTGATTTATGTTTTATACACGAGTTTTCATAATTCGTACAGAGCTGTTTAAATCATTTATAATGCATGTTTCATAAATATGCTGTGCACGAGGCTGATGATGTCATAATACTGAATCATAACACAAGTGACAAAATCTGCTCAGATTATGAATCAGATTCAACTCGCAAAGCAAATGCAGCATTTGAATCAATCTTAGCCTGTTCGACTTTCACAAGGTGGTATATACGTGTGTTTCTCTCATTCTCTGTATCTTGCTCTCGCTCTCAAAACCTCTTATTAACATGCTTTGTTTTTTCTCTCGCATTCTAAATGAAACAGACTCTCCATTGATTTCCTAGGAGAACACAACAGTCTCCCCTGAGGCTGCTTTTTCATCCTTAAAAGACAAATTACCTGACATTCGTAAACTTAACACAGTTGTGTGTGCGGTTACAGGCCTCTGGTATCGTCCTTATTTGTTTAAGCCTTAATGTGCTTTGTAAGTGTGTATGTCCTAATGTGTGTGTCCTCAACAGACCCTCAAATCACAGAAAAGAACGCTCTGAACTTACTTACTGAAATTACTGCATGTTCACTCATTCAATTGATTCAGATATTATTCTGAAAATAATGTAGAATTATTCTAAAATTCAAAAGTCCACCCAGATCATTCACTGCGACTAAACTGTAAAAATGGCTCATTTAAAAACCATTAGCTCATTAACACATGACCTGCCCACAGTCATACATTCACATATTCAAAAGTCAGCAACCTGAATGCTAATATGCAGATTCTGGCCAATCACAACAGAGCTCATTTACATACTTACGTCTTAAAGGCTCTAGTGTGCAGCAAACATAGTTTGAATTTGTTTATTTCTCTGCCGAGTTTAAATGCCAGGGAAGATTTGCTTGTTTGACCTCTGATCTGTGTGATTAGTGGACACCGACATCCCAACAGCATTCTCGAGAGATCCAGGTCCTGAATGCGAACCCTTGCTCACTGTAAAGACAGTGCAGCTGTCGGCCTCGCAGTCGGAGCACAGTAAACAGTAAAATGCCCGCCTGGAGGAGGTTTAACATCCCTTTGTTTGGATCTGTAATAACTGTAAAGCTTTTAAAGTACCGTTTGCACAGATCAATAGTATCATCACTGGAGCCTGCCACATACTTAAGGCCATGATTGTACTGCTTAAAGCTGTAAGTGAGGTGGAGAGAGATTGATGATACCTTGTCTGAGTATCAGACGGCACACCCACGGACCGCCCACTGACTGTCTCATAAATGCAGGGCACAACGGTGAACGCCCAGATTTTCAGCAGCGTTAGCACCAAAACTCTCTTCAATTCATTTTCTCCACAGGGATTTCAAAAACTTTTTCACTACTTTTATTAAATATACAAAAACAACCAATTGTCGTCGTCAAAAAAACAACATGAAAATGAATTAAAAATACTAAAAGTACAGTAAATAGTATAGAAATATAATATAGAAATAAAATACTATAGATTACTATATAATAATGAATGGATAGATATAAAAGAGAAGTCCATAAAATACAGCCTAATGTACTGTGTTAATGTGATGAACTTTATCTGTATTGACTTTTACAAGTGTTTCTGAATTATTGCATTATGTAGCTGAAGGAAATTAATGCTTGTTTGGGTTTACGGTTACAAAAGAATTATATTTTTAATAAATGCTGTTCTTTTTAACTTCTTATTCATAAAATAATCCTGAAAAAAGTATTGTAGCTTCCAAAAAAAAGAAAAATAATCATTTCTGAATGATTATGTGACACTGAAGAATAGAGTAATGGCTGATGAAAATTCAGCTTTACATGAAAGGAATAAATTACATTACAATACGTTCAAATAGAAAACTGATATTTTAAATTGCAATAATATTTCATAATTTTACTGTACACACACACACACACACACACACACACACACACACACACACACACACACACACACACACACACACACACACACACACACACACACACACACACACACACACACACACACACACACACACACACACACACACACACACACACACACACACACACACACACACACACACACACACACACACACACACACACACACACACACACACACACACACACACACACACTTGAAGATTGCTGTACAATAAATGCAGCCATGTCAGTCACATTTTTTTATTGAAAAAGCTGGTCTACCAGGCACCAGAGTTTGTTTACCTGTTTATCAGTCTTTTGCCTATTTTCATTCTGAAAACCATATTGAGTTATTAACATAACTGAGAAACCAACCTAAAATATATTAGGTTTCAATGTAAACTTCACACTTCAATGCAAGAGTCAAACACATAATAATGGGCATGATTTTTCCATTAGAGATGTGGAATAGAAACGGAATGACAGTACACATACTGACAGGAAGAGTATCCGGACCACAAGGCAAATATTAGGTGTGTTTATACGTGTGGGTCAAACAGGTGTCCATGCTTGACCAGCCACTGGAGCCCTTCTAATGTCAGAGGTGCTGCCCAGTGGGAGAGAGATAATGCATCTGATTGGTTCTGACAGCTGTCCGTCACTCACAGGATGCAGGGTTAAAGCAGGAGAAGAGCAGGGAGGAGGGAAAGTCAAGTGCTCCACGGTGAGTCTGACTGTTGCTATGTGACAGCAAGAGCTCATTCCAGCTTTTCAGCAAGTGCTGAATCTTATTTTTAGAAAGAACACACACACACACACTGTATGTCGTTACATACAACTATTTCTCTCTCTGTCTCTGTATTCAAAGTGGCAGAACCACAGACTACACACGCCATCATGAGGTACTGGACATATTCATTTATATGCTTGTGCATGAACTAATACATCTTCTTTAAAGCTGATATGATATGATTTCTCAATTATTAAACTGTGTGCATAACTCATTCTGCACAAACAACCACATAGAAACAGCCCGGTAACTCTCGCAATTGCAAAACAAAATGCTAAAAAAATTTAATAAACCTGAACACCCCAGCAACCTCATAGCAACACACAACATTCTGGCAACTGCAAAGCAACACAGTCAAAACATAAAACCCACCCGGACACCTTAGCAATTGCATAGCAACACCCTGGCAACCACCCATATCAGTTTAAGATTGTGGTTGTGACTTTCCCCGGCTCACAGTCACAGAAGTGTGTGTGTTTGTTTAGCTTGTGTGTCATTAAGTGAGTGGGTGACTCTCTGCAGGGGAGATCCACTCAGAGTCTCCTAACAGAGTCAACACACGCCGCTTAATCAATGCTGTCATTTACATACCACAGCAGAAACACTGCCATCCACTCTCCAACAGTGTGTGTGTGTGCAGATATTTGTTCAGGATTTATTCTTTAGTCAAGACAAGAACAATGGAATTCTGAAATCTAGCTAGATAAAATAATAGAGAATGAAAGAAGGATGGATGGATGATATTTCTGTCGAAGTCAGACCATCCCAAATAATAGCAAAAATCTTCATTCTCTCTTCTATACACTACTGTCAACTCTTATTCTCACCGTTGGGATGGATAAAGTTTTTTTCTGCTCCTATGTTCAGAGGAGTGTTCTTTAGCCTCCGCTCCACTCCCCCAGCACCCTGCCGTCTGAGTAAACGCTCATCTTTCCATTTGATGGAAGCCCTTCATTCCAGATGTGTACAGATGATGGCTCTTCACTCAAGCTATGGAAATTAAATTATGTCACCTCTTCCATCTTTCAGTCTCCTGTGTTTCCAAGCCCTCTCTATCTTATTGGTGGATTCTTTTCACATGAACAAGATTTATATGATTAAACAGCCCATATCTCGACTAAGGAAATTTGACTATTAGTCTTCCTAGCACTTCCTCATGAAATATTCACCTTAAGTTACTTAGCAGAAATCAGTTAAGCATATTGCTTTTTTTTTTTAAAGCACAGAGGACAGAGGTCTCAGACACTTCTTTGCTCTAATTGAGTCTCCTGTCCTGTTTTAAGTGGCATGGCTAATTGCATCGAAAACAAATTTGAGAATCGCCAGCTGGGTTCACATTCTCATTCGAGAAGATTATTACGATGACAATAATTATTTTATGGCCAAAGTGAAAAAAAGTTGCGCACATCCCACAAACCAAAAATAGGGCTCAGGTGCAGGACAAAAAAATTCGAATTATAGCAAAAGAACAAACGTAATGTCCGCACACTGAATGACTGCTCCATAAAAAAATTCCTTTATTGCAACGTTTATAATAGTAATATTTTATGCCCATTTAATACTCGCCCTCTTTTCTCTCCTCTGCCTCATCACTCCATCTTTGTTCTCTCACCCAGACTCATCCATTCTGGTTCTGTTGGATATAAAGGGTCGTTCTGGATTTTGGAACCAGACTCATCGTTTGTCTCTGGTAATTTGCTTAGGCAGTTAGGGTATCTTCATCAAAACTAATGGAGGAATAATAGATAAGAGAAATGAGAGTTGGAAAACTCTCTGTAGAAGCTTGTAAAGACAAAAACCTCACCACAGCTCAACCCTTAAGCGTTTGTGTTGTTCTTTTTTTGTCCAAAAGACCTGAGCTCAAAGAAGCAGCCCAGACAACAGCTGTTTTTTAAACATCACAACAGAATCTATACAGAGAGTTGTTGTGCATCTGTTGTGAACATTTTAAGATGCCCCTGTTCATGCATTTCTAACACAATATAAAAAGGTCTCAACACTACCTGCATCTCAATTTGTACTCTATCCATCCTATACAATTTACTTTTACTACTTGCATACCATCCTATATTTTTCAGTGATTGCATTTGCTAAGATCAAATTCTAAACAATGACATATATTTTAGAGCATTACTAAAACAATGACTTTTCCAGGCCTGGAAATCAAAATGATTTATCATTTATCTTCTCACTGCAGACAAAAAATAAATATAATAATAATAATAAAAACATGATGATACAAATATAATTAATAAAATACAAATAAAACAATAAAATAAAATATAATTAATTAATAAAATAGATAACTAAGCAAAACAAAACGAATAATAAAATAAAATAAAATAAAGAGACGGAGGGACGGTATTAGTTGACTCAATTCTGCATTGTTCTTCCATTAGGTTGGTTGCCTTCTGGTTTAGAAGCATTAATCACCACCTGCTGAGAGCAAATAAGACAGTGAGGCCTCCGCAGCGTAATTATCACGTGCGTACGTCTGCGCAGACGACACAATGATTCCACACACCAGTGAGCAGAAACCCTTTCACGCAAAAGACCTGCTGACCACACTAATACAGACATGCAATACGACTCTATTGATGTCTGCTACACACGGGGCAGAGTCAAACAATGGGAGTGCACAATTGCACAGGGACCTATTGTTACATCACAACGGATGAAGGATTGCAGAGATGCTGATTGGATGAGACACGTCACTGTTGTTGATTATCAGACAGAGAAATGCAATAAAAGCATCCCATTTAAAAACATCAGAAAGGAATTAGCTGTACCGAATGAGCTACTTTTTTTAATCCTAGAGCTCAAAAGAGCTTGTTTAGGAATTGTACAGCGTGACAAAAATGTGATAATTCTGTGCCACGCCAACACAATAGAACAAGGATCAAGCCAGATTAGCTGTTCCCCTCAAGTACACACAAATGAATGTGTTTCACCAGCATTTATTAACATTATAAAGCGTACACAAAGTTGCTGTAGCATCTAATTTATGTCAAAACCGTAGAAGAATGCAGTCTTTAATGCAGTACTGCAGTCAGATACAAATACCATGGAGAGAAAAATGAACCATTAATGATGAAAAGACTGAGCTTCTTGTCCTCCCTGCCACTCCAACTCTACAGCATGATTTCACGATTCAGTTAGGTTCATCAACAATTACCCCATCAGCTTCGGTCAGAAATCATTGGTGTAATCTTTGATGATCAGCTGACCTTCAAAGAGCCCATTGCAAAGACGCTCGATCTTGCAGGTTGCACTTCACAACATCAGAAAGATCAGGCCTTTCTGACAGAGCATGCTGCACAACTTCTTGTCCAGGCCCTGGTCATTTCTAGGTAGGACTACTGCAATGCTCTTCTGGCTGGACTTCCATCAAACACAATCAAATCTCTACAAATGATTCAGAATGCAGCGGCACGACTGGCCTTCAACGAGCCCAAAAGAGCACATGTTACACTCTCTTTGTCTCCTTGCACTGCTCTACCAGTTTGCAGCTCGTATCAAGTCAAGACACTGATGCTTGCATATAGAACAACCACAGGCTCAGCACCCTCCTACTTCCACTCACTATTACAAATCTACATCCCTTCCAGAAGTCTGAGAATCTGCTAGTGAGCGACACCAAAGTACGTGGTAGCTCGTGGTACCATCACAGAGAGGCTCAAAATCACTCTCCAGAACATTCTCGTTCACCGTTCCTGGCTGTTGAATGATCTTCCTCACCCCTATCCGGAATGCTGGATCCCTGTCAATCTTCAAGCAACAACTGAAAACTCATCTCTTTCAACTCTACTTGACTTCATCATAAAAAAAAAATAATATAAAAAAAAATAATTTCCCTTTTTCTATATCTTCATCTTTCTCTTTATCTTTCTCTCCTTCCCTTGCTAGCTTGTATTATATTTGAACAATGCCTAAGATTTGGTGTTAGGGGCACTTCCTCTGTTTGTTTGCCTCTTCCAGATTAATCGCTTTATGTATTCCCCAATTGTAAGTCGCTTTGGATAAAAGCGTCTGCAAAATGACTAAATGTAAAGTAAAACATCATTAATCATTGACTGCACAACCATGTCCTTTAGAAAGAAAGAAAGAAAGAAAGAAAGAAAGAAAGAAAGAAAGAAAGAAAGAAAGAAAGAAAGAAAGAAAGAAAGAAAGAAAGAAAGAAAGAAAGAAAGAAAGAAAGAAAGAAAGAAAGAAAGAAAGAAAGAAAGAAAAGCACATCAACCAATGAAACGCATGACAGGTCACACAAGCAGTCAATAAAATGCAAAACGTAGCACATATCAGCCAATGAAATGCAGGACGGGTCACACACCAGCTAATGAAACACAGGATGTAGCACACAGCAACCAATGAAATGCAGGATTGTGCACATAACAACCAATGAAATGTAAGACAGGTCACACAGCACCCAATGAAATGCAGGACAAAGCACATAGTTTTGTAGAATTTTCTTTGTTCAAAATAAATTGCCAGAGAGGTTTTGAAGCCAGTAGACTTTTTTGAACAGGCAACAAAGTCGAGTTACGGTTTGCAAAGGTAACTCCAGAATGTCTGTTTAACACTCGTATATACAATATCTCACAGAAGTGAGTACTACCTCACATTTTTGTAAATATTGTATTGCTTCTTTAGCAAGGCAGTGGTCATTATCATGTTGGAATAAAGCCCTGCGTCCCAGTCTCTGAAGGGAGGGGATCATGCTCTGCTTCAGTGTGTCACAGTACTAGGGATGTGCGATATTGAAAAAAAATGATATCTCAATATTTTGGGGGATTTTTTCGATAACGATAATTGGACGATATTTTGTAGAGTGTGTTATTGTGCTAATATCTGACTACCGTACACAGCTGCAGTTTTTGATATTCGTCATACTCTGTGTGGTCAGTTCACATCAGTGATAGAAATTAATATTTTCATTTAAGTTTAAATTGACTTTAATAAAGCATTTTTTTCTAAAAGTGTACATCTTTTGAGTCAAATTGTAACTTTTAATCAGTAAATTAAGATAACACATTTAGGCAGTTACCAAACAAATGAAACCAGTATTATCAAAATTAATCTTTGCAGAAGTTGCATCTGAAGTGGCATTTAGATGGATTTACAGACTTAATGCAGCTCATAGGGACATTGAGTGCTTTAACCTGCAGTTACAAATGCATAATTTTGACATTTTAAACATAAAACATTGAATGCTAATATTTAAAATTATTTTAAAAACGAAAATAGACTTTAAATGTGAAATTAAAATTTGCCAGTAGGTGGCAAAAGTCACTGGTAACAAGTGAATCACTGCGACTAAACTGAATCATTTAAACGATTGAATCATTCAGGAACGAATCACTGTCATGTTGCTCAGAGACGCTTTTTTTGTTGGCGAAATGGAGCAAAAACAGGCAATATGGTGTCTAAAACGTAAGTATCTTAATATTAACTTATTGTTTATTGACCTATTGTATAAAATCAATATCACATTTGTAATCATGCTTATTTTGAAGAAAAAACGGAACCCTTTGTGCGATTTTAACTATGTGAAATGTAAATATATAAATTTTCTGCCCCCATATCTTGAATTTTGCAATCATTCTTAATGAATTTTAATAGACTGAATCATGCAGTGAAAGAACACACTCTAAATGCGCACGTGTACTGTTTAACTCCTTCGTCACCACGTAGGCTAATATATGTGTGCTCTCGGTAGGCGTTTTGTTTGGTTTTTGCAAAATACTCTATATTGTCAAATTGCACATCATTAAAACAACAATTACGATAATATCGCAAACGATATATATCGCACACCCCTACACAGTACATGTTGGCATTCATGGTTCCCTCAATGAACTGTAGCTCCCCAGTGCCGGCAGTACTCATGCAGCCCAGACCATGACACTCTCCCCAGCATGCTTGACTGTAGACAAGACACACTTGTCTTTGTACTCCTCACCTGGTTGCCACCACACACGCTTGACACCATCTGAACCAAATAAGTTTATCTTGGTCTCATCAGACCACAGGACATAGTTCCAGTAATCCATGTCCTTAGTCTGCTTGTCTTCAGCAAACTGTTTGCGGGCTTTCTTGTGCATCATCTTTAGAAGAGGCTTCCTTCTGGGATGACAGCCATGCAGACCAATTTGATGCAGTGTGCAGCGTAAGGTCTGAGCACTTATAGGCTGACCCCCCACCCCTTCAACCTCTGCAGCAATGCTGGCAGCACTCATATGAGTCTGCTTTTGCTGTAATGAACAAAACCTGATCACACTCTCCAGCATTATTTGAGAATAATCCAAAGAGCATCAACATCTTAAACTTTCGACTAATTTTCAGATTTAAATTTAATTTTGAATCAAAGCCATCAAATGTGGGCTCATATAGCACAAAATTCTAGCCATTAAGAAATGTTTTTATGGCTGATAAATTATCTCAATCTATCCACTATTGGCAGGTGAAACAAAACATTAAATCACATTGATACCCAGCATGAAAGGCCTGCTGTAATGACAGATAAATAAGACACTAGTGCTCTGACAGCCTCTTTTATGCAAGCGTAACACTGATCAAGGCAGACGAGACCATCACCGTGTGATATGAAACATGTTTCATGTCACGGTCTGGCCATCTCAGATGAGTCCTCCAGCATTTATGAGCTCATAAATATGCATTAATGTTATGCAGGTCTGCAGGCTTGAATAAACATGATCGTGTGATGTGTTATGAATGGCTGCTGACCCCCAGACAACGGGAAGAAAAGTGAAGAGGCACAGCAGCAGATCCAGAAGCAGAGAGGGTGCATACAGATAAATATAGACACAAGTCTGAGCTTTGATCTCTGAGTGCCATCGAGAGACAGACAGAGAAAGAGCGGGTTCATCACACATACTGTCACAAAGCAACCTACAGATGATCCAGGCCAAGACATGCTGCTCCAACTCTCAGACAACTCCCATAACTCTTTGCAGAGAATCCACACAGTGATCACACACAAACTTTTCAATTTCCAATCTAACTCCGTTTTAACACAAAACAGAGGACTGGAAACATTGGCTCTGCATCTGCCTCTGTTCTTGTATAAAGAGCCAGTATTATAGAGCTCAAACTGCAAAACATCTAGATAAAAACTTTACAGATGACAGTATAATCTGTCTACCTTAATAGAACACAATATAGACAATTTGTACTTCTGTACTTGTTAAAAACCATTCACTGTTTACCGTAAAAAAAAACAATGTTCTGTGATATATACACTGCCGTTCAAAAGTTTTGGGATCGGTAAGATTTTTTATGTTTTTTAATGGAGTTTCTTATGCTCATCCAAGGCTGTATTTATTTGATCAAAAATACAGAAAAAATCTGCAATATTGTGAAATATTTCATGAGCCATTACTCCAGTCTTCTTCAGGGTCACATGATCATTCAGATCATTCTAATATACTAATTTATTATCAGTGTTAGAACTGTTGTGCTGCTTAGTATTTTATTTTATTACCTGATACGTTTTCCTTTGATGAATAAAAAGTAAAAAAGAACAGCACTTATTCAAAATAGAAATCTTTACTATCACTTTTTATCCATTGAACACATCCTTGCTGAATAAATGTATTAATTATATACACCATTCCACTTCTTCTAATAATTTTTCATACATACATACATACATATAATATACACCTTTCTTTCTTTCTTTCTTTTTCTTTCTCCCTATCTATTTTATTTTGTACCAAATTAGGTAAGGCACAAATGTGTTCACTACTGAGATTACTGCCCCAGTGACAAGCTGAAGTACCTTTCTTACTGTGTTTCATGTGATAACTGCCTGACATTAATTTTATTTGTTATATATCAAAACAAGTTGTGACCATGACATCAAATCAGCTTGTGATGGCATAAAAATTGCATTAAATTACACTAAAAGATGTTCTCAAAAGTAGTTTGTTGGTGGAAAAGTGGAAAGGGGTCATTCACATATATGGCTTCAAAACAATAAAAATGAAAGAGAGAATAGGCATTTTTCAAGAAACATTTTAAAAATCACTTTATAAAGCAGCTCTAATGAAAACCATAAAAGATGTCCATCTAATGCATGCCTACCTAGACCAACAATTATAAAACAGCACAAAGAACACAAAAACCTTGTCCTGCACGAACGGCCTCCAACACACGGTGAGGGACATTTCTCCTCGATTACAAATGCAAATAAGAAACATGAACAGAGACCATTCCTACATCCACCGCTGGAGACAAATAACCTCTGAGTGTGAATATATTTGAACATCTGTATTCATGAAGCCGGGGACGGAGAGAGGAGAGTGTTCTTACCCCACTGTAGAGGAGCCAGCTGCAGATGTTCTAGTATGAGCTGGTTGAGGACGCCCTCCACGCTGGCCTCCCCGTGACGCTGAAGGGACGAGTGCACATTTGGTCAAGGAAAACGTGGCCTATCGGTAGCACCTAAAACTGCTATACTGAACATTTGATCAGAACGTCCTATGATTCTCTACCCTACTGACCTTTATCATGTTTTTCCTGGAAGCACTCAGAAAAATAATGCCACTCCATGTTTTCTGCGTTAAATTAGCCAAGCAGTGTGCATGGCGACGATGAGCGTGCAGACGGAGGTGAAATATTTGCACACAGCGACACTAATATCAGCGTTGAGAACAAAAGCTCATTACGTAACAGCAGTGATGCTATCAGAAGCGAGCTGTGCAATGATGCTGAGCACTGCACTGACTGAGATGGCCTTCTTCTCAACTCAACCATATAATTGTACACTGGGATCTGGCAGAGAGGAAGAGATACCTATTGCCAGACATGGACAGCAATAATAATAAAAAACTATTTAACTAATAGTTGACAATAAACTAAAATGTACTCACCCTTTGGCTATTCAATGAGTGCATGATTTTGTTTTTGTATAAGTACAGATTCAGAGAAATATAGCATTGCATCACTTGCTCTCCAATGGATCCTTTGCAGTGAATGGGTGCCGTCAGAATGAGAGTCCAAACAGCTGATAAAAACATCACAATAATCAACAAGTAATCCAACACTGCTCCAGTCCATCAATTAATGTCTTATGAAGCAAAAAACTGTCATGTTTTAAAATACAAATCCATCATTAAGACGTCATAATCCCTAATATTGCCTTCTCCAGTGAAAAAGTCATCTGGTCTGAATCAGGAGAGAAATATGCACAGATCAAGCACTGTTTACAAGCAAATATTGATGGACTGTAGTCATGTGGATTATTGTGATGTTTTTTTTCAGGTTTATTTTTGCTTTTATTAAAAAACCTGTGTATTAAATAAATCAATGGCACACAGACTGAAGTAGTTTAAGTCTTTGGTTCTTTTAATTGTGATTATTTTGGCTCACATTTAACAAAAACCCACCAATTCACTATCTCAACAAATTAGATTACTTCATAAGACCAATAAAAAACATTTTTAGTGAATTGTTGTCCTTCAACAATGAACTTAAATGAACTTTTCCACGACATTCTAATTTATTGAGATGCGCCTGTAGGTGCGCTCCCCACAAGACTATAGATGCCAACAATTTATTGTGATGTTTTTATCAGCTGTTTGGACTCTCATTCTGATGATACCCATTCACTGCAGAGGATCCATTGGTAAGCAAGTGATGTAATGCTACATTTTTATTCAGATGAAGAAACAAACACATCTACATCTTGGATGGCCTGAGTGAGACAAATAAAAGTATTCACATGACACGAATGCTAGTAAGTGACCTCACATTTCAGTAATTATTGACAGACTATGCGGAGACATCTCTCTTTATAATATATCCAGTGTGGTCACACACAGATATATTTGTATTTGTGGTTGGTTGACTGGAATGATGGCATCTCTGACCCGCAGGCTCAGTATGAACTTGGGCAGGCCGGCTCTGAACACAAACCTCATCTGTTGCTGTTCCCATCTTTCTCTTCATATCATTGTGAATTTACCCTTCCAAGAACGCCTATGTTTCTACACATCCAACCAGTCACTTGGGACTGTATCTCTTGATTATTTATTATTTTAGGTGTTTATTATTTTGTAAGTGTCATTGAGCCTCCGCAGTGGCAAGCGGCTCGTGAAGAGAACAAGTGCTTGTGATCATGGGGGCGTTTAAACGCTATTAAAATGAGGGACGTTCAGAGCTCGTGTCAGGGTGTCAGTCTCCTGAAATAAACAGGAGATGATGAACCCCACTGGATGATGCCTAAGAATCCTGATAATCTGATTGGCTGCTGGGATTTTGGCAGTTTGGTGGATAGAAGCCTGAAGACATTTTCATAACTACACCATAGATTTCTAAGGATTTCAGCATAAAGCAAATTATAATTTCTAAAGGCAAACCTAAACTACATGTAAAAATATTATTTATATAACTTTATTTTTTTTTCAGTTGAAGACATCTCCATATGTGCCCAAAGGGAGGTTCTGTCAGATTCAGTTCTTAGGACAAATTTTTCCTCAAACTATAGCTAAGTACATGTACTGTGCACACACAAACAAGCGCCATAAGTTTGAGCCATATGTCAGTGCATCAAGCTCAGTGTAAACATGTCTCCTCCAGAATGTCCAGATGTTAGAAACAGATGCTGTCAGACGGTCATCCTCACAGCTGGGACACACGTAACACTCGTAACACATTACATCACCTACATACTCCAAAGCCAAAGCTTCAACAATGTAGAACAGCAACAAAAAAAACTAACACCTGAAAATATCTGATAAAAAACAGACAGCTATGACTAAAATCTGATTGGATGAGCCTACCGTTAAGGCACTAATAATGTCCTAACTAAGGTGAATTCAACACAGACTGCTTATTGTTCAGTTTTAAGTTTCAATAAACAACAATTTAAAACCTTTTTTTTCTGAATGAACTATGACAAAATAAAATAAAATGGTCCTAAAATACGTAAATAAAAATATATAGCCAAATAACTGTTTATTATTTATTTATTACTAATTTGCAATTCAAATTGTGTTTAATAATAATTATTATATTATTTAATTATTAAATATCTGTAAAGTTTATCATACTTTGCTTCCACCATGCAAGGATATTCTAGAGAGTTTCCAGGTAAAATAAAATTATAAAAAATAATAAAATAAATTCAGCCTATGTTTAGGCTAATGAAATGTACAGATAACTGTTTATTATAGTCTGCACAGTACATTTAATTCTGTAAACATCTGTATAATTTATCATATTGTTGATTATACCATTTTAGACCTAATTTGGAATAATATGGATTGTAAAAACTACTAAAAAGAAAAATAACTAAATATGATATATTATGCATAAGAAACTGTAAGCATTTGACAGTAAAAAAATAAATATGCCAGGCAAGACCAAACTAGGCTCATTGGAAATACGTGTTTCAGGTGGGATTTCTGCAGCACCGATATTACGCACTTTACTGCATGTTTCGCGGCAGTTTCAAAGTGAAATGTCCAGTGGCGTTAAAATGTGTGTTCAATACGTGACCCTGACACGTTTTAATTACACTGGTACAGACACATATTGCTGCGTTGTTTCAGGTATGTTTTGCGGCGGTTCAGAATTCAAAAGTCCGGTGAGTGTCGGCAAAAGCAAACCTACTGAGTTAGAAAGCGTACACGTATGGAGCTGTATGCGTGACGCTAACATTCAAAAGTATCAATTTTCAAATGTTGCAGCATGTCACATTGTTTAAAACACAATATTGTGCAATGAACTGTGCGAAATTAGGCTTTCTTAATCAAAAACTCTGGTGCTGTAAATCATACTAAACAAAAGTTGTCAGAGTTTTACTGCCTCTAGTGTTCATTTCAACTGGAAACTGCAATGATTCATATGAATAGGTACTTCTCTTGTGTTTAGCAGAAATGTAGATAGAAGCATGAATTTTCAATGAGCCTGTGTAGGGCAAGACTGTGTATTTCAGTGATTTTACCATGATTAGGGTATTGTCTTAATTCAACAAAGTTTATTAAGTTGAGCTACTCAAATTACTCTGGTGTTCTCAGTTTCACTGTAGTGTCAAGAAGAAAGAGTTAGAGATAGTGTTATCAGGACAGCTGGCTTTAGTAAAGGATATGATGGTCCAGTGGATGTCCAGCGTGCTGTTGATGAGACCTCCCTGGACCTGCTGTCTCTTCTCTTCCTGCTGGCGTACTGTAGCCAGTCGCAGTGCATCATGGTCCATCACGGGCATGCTGTCAAAATCAAACTTATCCACCTGAATGGCCATCCTGCACAAAACACAGAAGCAAACAAAGGTCAAGTGATTTGCTGTCATTCAGATCCACAGGAAATATCCATTTGTTTCATAGAGGATGATATGCTCAGAAATAAATCCTTCAAACATCAGATTTCGTTTGTATACACAATGTTCAGAAACCGACAACAAAATCCATCATCATAAAAGGATTGTCAGAAATGGTACACAAAAAAATTCCAAGGACATGTGCACAAGCTCACAAAACCACTTCAGGCTCATAGAAACGCCAATAAAATATCCTTGACATTTCCATGTTCTGCGTTATCAGCGAGCTGAGAGAAAGACAAAGCAGGAGAGACAGGAAAAGCGATAGAGGGAGGGATTAATGAAGGAGATAAGACCCTCTGGGGGGCTGTTGGGAGACGCTCTCAGGCCTGGAGTCGGATCGCAGCATCTCTGGAAAAGAGAAAATCTACAGATACCAGACAGAAAATATGCTGCGATGTATGCTGTGACCTCACAAAAGAGCACAACATCAGTCGTTTGAGCATGTGGAGTGGAAATTATAAAGATGACAGTTAGAATAAATAAAATACAATTTTATTTGTTAATTCCTTCATTCTTCAGTCCTTAATTTTGTTCATTGTTTCTTCCTTTCTTTCATCTACCTACCTTTCTTTCTGCCTTCTTTCTGCCCAACCCTTCCTTGCTTTCCTTTTTTATTCTACCCTATTTTTCCTTATACCTAATTTTTGTCCATCCTTCATTTTTTTTGTTCTACCTTCCTTTGTTTTTCCATTCTTACTTTAATTTTGTTCTTCCTTCCTTCATTTTATGTTTTCTTACTTTCCTTTTTCGATATAGCTTCTTTCCCTTTTTTGATTTATCTTCCTTCCCCTTTTCATTCTTTCTCTTAATTTTTTGCTCTTCCTTCCTTCCCTCTTTGCTCTTCGTTTCCTTTTTGTTCATCCTTGCTCTTTCCATTCTTCCTACCATCATTTTTTTATTTTTGTTCTAACTTCCTTTTTGGTTGTTTATTCTTTCCATTCTTTTCTCTGTTACATTTACATTTAGTAATTTTGCAGATGCTTTTATCCAAAGCGACTTACAATTGGGGAATACATAAAGCTATTCATCTTGAAGAGGCAATCAGACAGAGGAAGTGCTCGTAACACCAAGTCTCAGGCATTGTTCAAATAAAGTACAAGCTAGCAAGGGAAGGAGAGAAAGATAAAGAGAAAGATTACGTTTTTTTTTAAGTTTATGATGAAGTCAAGTAGTGTGGAAGAGAGGAGTTTTCAGTTGTTGCTTGAAGATTGACATGGACATTCAGCGAGTGGTTCGGATAGGGGAGAGGAGATCATTACCACCAGCCAGGAACGGTGAACGAGAATGTTCTGGAGAGTGATTTTGAGCCGCTCTGTGATGGGTACCACGAGGCGTCGCTCACTAGCAGATCTCTAGACTTCTGGAGGGGATAAATTTCATAACAAGTGAGTGAAGTAGGCGGGTGCTGAGACCTGTGGTTTTTCTATATGCAATGGTCGATTGCAAGTGTCTTGTACTTGATGCGAGCTGCAACCGGTAGCCAGTGCAAGGAGATAAAGAGAGGTGTGACATGGCTCTTTTGGCTCGTTGAAGACCAGTCGTGCCGCTGCATTCTGAATCATTTGTAGAGGTTTGATTGTGTTTGATGGAAGTCCAGCCAGAAGAGCATTGCAGTAGTCCAGCCTAGAAATGACAAGGGCCTGGACAAGTTGTGCAGCATGAGCTCTGTTCAGAAAGGGCCTTTCTTTGTGATGTTTGAAGTGCAACCTGCAAGATCGAGCATTTCACACCAACTCTTTATCACTGACCAAGATTTCGACCAAAGCTGACGGGGTAATTGTTGATGAACCTAAACTGAATTCGTGAAGTCATGCTGCCGAGTTGGAGCGGCAGGGAAGACAAGAAGCTCAGTCTTTGCCAGGTTGACTGTAGGTGATGTTCTTCATCCATGCCGAGATGTCTGCAGGCAGCCTGAGATCCGTGCAGCTCTACCGTTGGATCATCTGGTTGAAATGAGAGATAGAGCTGTGGTCATCAGCATAGCAATGGTATGAGACGATGCCTGTATGATGGGACCCAGTGAGGCAGTGTATGTGGAGAATAGGAGGGGTCCAATAACCGATCCCTGAGGAACCCCAATGACCAGTTGATGTTCTGTGTATATCCTCCTCCCCAGGCCTAGCCTTTGAAAGAACGACCAGTGAGATAGGATTCAAACCAGCGAAGTGGAATCCCAGTGATGTCCAGTGATGAGAGGGTGGACAGGAGGATCTGATGATTGACAGTGTCAAAAGCAGCAGACAGATCCAGCAGAAGGGAGGACTGATGATTTGGAATCGGCTTTTGCAATTCGCAGGGCTTCAGTGACTGAGAGCAGCGCAGTCTCAGTTGAATGGCCACTCCTGAAACCTGACTGTTTAGCGATCCAGTTTGTTGTTCTGTGAAAGAAACAATGAGACCTGGTTGAAGACAACTCTTTCTAGTGTTTTCACTATGAGTGCAAGGAGAGAGACAGGTCTGTAGTTTTCTGTTCTTCCTTCCTTTATTCCTCTTTCTGTTCTACCTTCATTCCTTCTTTCTATATTTCCTTCCTCTGTACTTCTACCTTCCATATGTCCTTTGTTGTTGTTCTTTTCATAATTTCTCTTTCTGTTCTACCTTCCATTCTTCCTCTTTCCCATCTTCCTTCCGCTCTTCCTCTCTGTTCTCTTATATTCCTTTTAGTTCCTCATTCCTTCCATTTCTTTCTTTCTTCTTTTTGTTCTGCCTTCTTTCCTTTTTCATTTCTCCTACCTAGTCCTTTTATTTCCATCCTATCTGTTTGCAGTCAGTCGTGATGTTTAGTCAGCTGATGTTTATGAGATGAGAGGTTAATGTCAGTGAAGAGGCTGCAGGTGTCTTGACACTGCTTGACACTGATGGACGTGTCAGTAAATGTGATCTGATTTGCATGTAAACTGATCCTGTAAAACAACACACAGGTGGAAAGGAGATGCTGAGACATGATGGACTGATAAATGCAACGTCTGAGCTAAATAATAATAATATGTTACATTTATATAGCGCTTGTCTGGGTATTCAACGTGCTTAACATAGAAGAGGGGAATCTCCTCAACCACCACCAGTGTGCAGCATCCACCTGGATGATGCGACGGCAGCCATATTGCGCCAGAACGACCACCACACACCAGCTTATTGGTGGAGAGGAGAAAGAGTGATGAAGCCAATCATTGTATGGGGATTATTAGGAGACCACGATGGTCAGAGGTCAATGGGGAAATTTGGCCAGGATGCCGGGGTTACACCCCTACTCTTTTTCAAAGGACATCCTGGGATTTTTAATGACCACAGAGAGTCAGGACCTCGGTTTAAAGTCTCATCCGAAGGACGGTGCTTTTTTACAGTATAGTGTCCCCGTTACTATACTGGGGCGTTAGGACCCACACAGACCACAGTGTGAGCACCCCCCTGCTGGTCTCACTAACACCTCTTCCAGCAGCAACCTAGTTTTCCCAGGAGGTCTCCCATCCAGGTACTGACCAGGCTCAACCCTGCTTAGCTTCAGTGGGCAACCGGTCTTGGGCTGCAGGGTGATATGGCTGCTGGTGATATGGAGATGTGATCTGCAATCTGGAATCTCTTAAGATAACTCACTCAAACGCCAAACAAAGATGTCTCACCACAAAATATGAACAGCGCTTAGAAAATCTCACAGAGATGAAAATAGAGGGAAAAATCCCTCTTTGCAGAGATGCCCAGAGTAATGCAACCGCAGAGAGATTTGAGATGTGAAGCTCATCTCATAACAGAGAACGAGAAAGACCGAAAGATCCTCTTATAGACACTCCACTGAGAAAACTCAATTCAGCAGTTACTATTTTAACAATAAACCAAATTTAAACTGGTGAATTTAAAGATGCTTCTTCTCAGAGAAAGTTTTATCATGAAAACCGCCTGTCAGTTAACAGCTAATGTTTCAGTTAGCATACAGATCACACTGTCAGCAGGCCATTTAAAACACTGCCAATAAAAATATATTAAACTTAAAAAAATTATAAATAAACTAGTCAATCTCACTAACCAATTAGTCAGTTGGACATCAAGTGAACCAGCCAACCAGTGTGACTCACGCTTAAACCTAATGTTCCAAAGAAATGTAATGTAAAATTATATTTCAAATGACACTTTGCATAACTAAAATTAAATTTGTATTTAGGACAAGTAAGATTTTTGTCAAAAAATATGACCTGATTTTTGTACCTAATATACAGGTGCATCTCAATAAATTAGAATGTTGTGGAAAAGTTCATTTATTTCAGTAATTCAACTCAAATTGTGAAACTCGTGTATTCAATAAATTCAATGCACACAGACTGAAGTAGTTTAAGTCTTTGGTTCTTTTAATTGTGGTGAGACATGCAATATGTGGGACACATGAGCCATGTATATGCATGCACTGTAACTGCATTTTAAAACAACCAGTTTGCCTGATTTTTTTCAAGCAATACAGCAGTACATCAATTTCAGTTTTATCAAGTTTCAATATATATTGAATAAATATTTGATCTATATATCTACATTTACATTTACGTTTATGCATTTAGCAGACACTTTTATCCAAAGCGACTTACAGTGCATTTCAGGCTATACATTTGTATTGTCAGTATGTGTGTTCCCTGGGAATCGAACCCACAACCTTTGCGCTGCTAACGCAATGCTCTAACCACTGAGCCACATGAACATATCTATCTATTCATTATATATATTCAGGAAGAGAAAGATACAGATACAGCATTTAAGCGATCAAGGCCTTTTGCTGCAGTTGGAAAGTGACACTGACTGTCTGTTCAGAGAGGAGAGCGAGAGAGAGAGAGAGAGAGAGAGAGAGAGAGCGAGAGAGAGAGAGAGAGAGAGAGAGAGAGAGAGAGAGAGGGTTATATTTAGCTCACGTGTGTGTTCTCTCCCGTGACTCCAGCAGCAGAAACACTGAGCTATTTATAGACCGCCTCCCCATAACCTGCGGTTACCGGCTCAGACAGCATCACTGCACCACAGCAGTGCCGCATCACCCCACCCAGCATCTCAACATCACATTAACTCGCTGTGTCATTCAATTGAAATTATAATTTTATACATTCAAAACGACACAATCCCTCAGATGAGTCCACAGAAAAGATGACAGGTTATTAAATCCCTCCGCCTGCAAGAGTCCATTCCCACAAATTCAAAATTATGTGTGTACATTTCTCTACATTTTGATGGTGATGTGCTAATAAGCATAATCTTTTTTATTTTTAATTGTGATAATATTACTTTTTCATTTATACATATGAATGTTATTTCATTTATTTTATATATATATATATATATATATATTATTATTATTATTTAATAAAAAAATAGCTATAGACATCCAGGAGTGGACTCTGCAGAGCCAGCTATTCATTCATTCGTCCATTCATTCATATTTTATAGTTTTATATAATATTATACCCAAATATTCAACATTTTTGTCCCTTGTTTTGTCTGTCATCTTGAATTTTCTTTTCACTGAGGTTGCTGCACATTTTGGAATTGCAATCTCTTTGATGAATGCATGCAATGCTGCCTTAGCAATGGCCTAAACAAGCTTTCTTAGTAGTCAGCATAATTGTACTCATTTTGCTGTCTGTTGGATTTATTTTCCACGATGCCTTTAAATGATGCCTATATAGACATTTTAAGTTTTGAAGCAGAGCTACAGTAGAAAGATTCGGTTGCATCTTGAGACTCTGGGAAAGGGAAATACGCAGTATGCACACGCATGCGTGCACACGTGCACACACACACACACACACACACACACACACACACACACACACACACACACACACAGAGTAAAAAGGGAAAAGTGGCCCTTCATCATGGAGGAAGCACTTAGAGGCTTGTTGCTACAGCAACAGGCTTTTGTTTAAATTATGTGGGTAATGAAGAATTTGAGCAGAGTTTGTCACACCAACACACACACTTCAGGACAGAAGTGGAAAGAGTGCAAAACGCACAAAACCCAAAATGCACAATGTGTCACAAATTCAGTGCCCTTAATGCTATGTGTGAATGAGTGACTGGCAGCTCCAATAAGCATGCACACATATGATGTCATCACAAACGCACTCACTGTGACTGTCATGAAGCTGCCTGCTGGTTTTCTAACACATTCATTTTGTGTTACCAGAGCTCCACAGCTAACTTTTTTTTTAGGTGAAAGAAATGCATAAATGAAGAAGAAAGCCAACATTTTAAATGCCATGGATGGATGCATATTAAAGCATTATTTTGTAGAGGGGGTCAAAATGATTATTTTCACCAGAGATTTGGAGCAAAATAAATGACTTCAGAAAGCTGGCAGCATCGTTATATTATTTTAACACATAAATTGGAAGGTCCATTAGTATAATCTGTTGACTTTATCAATCCATGTTGTATTTTATGCCAATATAATAATATAGGATAGTTCAGAAATGGGAAAAAGTACTTCTCTTATTTTTTTTTTCCTAAAGTTTGCATGTCTGTAAGTTAAGATGCATTAAAGATATCTTAATTTCATTTCAAAATCTTAAGGCCCTATATCATTCAGTTAGAAATATCTAAGGATCCCAATGTGGTTCCATGAAAATCCATAAATTGTTATATTGTACACATACTCAGAGTATTTAAATATGCTGCATGATCATTGCATACTTGTCAAAAATAAAAAAAATGTCAACATTAACTTCATACTGTTTTCATTTCTCAATTTCTCAAGCCAACAACACACTCGTGCTTCTTATTAAAGATGAGAACAATAAAATCTATTCATTCTAACAAAAACTAAAAGTTTCTCAGATCATAATCCAACATCTAATATTAGATCAAATATAATTAAAACTAATACTTTAAAAAGCTAAGTGAACAAATAACATATTCATTTACTTATTTAACAAATAAAGATATCTAGATATCACAGAACTAATTTGACAAGAGAGATGCAAGTACTGTACTAGATTACAGAATAATATTACTTTACAGGAGATAATCTGAAATATAATTAGGACTATTAGCTTTATTTCTCATTAAGTCTTGGTTATTGTTTCTCCCTGCCTTGAGGACAACTTATATATATATATATATAAATGGCACATCATATCCTACTCTCTTCAAACCTTTAGACACATCTGCCCAATTAAAGCTCTTATTAGAGTCAGCTGACTGAACACAGACAGGCTTGACTTCAACCAGTCCAGCTCAATATGAACTTATTAAAAGTTTATGAACTTTATGACCTGAGTTAGTTATTCGGTCAAATATGCTGGCATGTAAAGATGTGCAGTAAAAAACAGGAACAATATTTGGGAATGGGGAGATAAAATAATTGTAAAAAAAACAGGAACAATATTTGGGAATTGGGAGATAAAATAATAATAAAGTCTTTATATATATATTTTTTTTTTTGTTTCAAAAAATAAATAATATAATCTCCCTATAAGCTTGATCTATATTTTGTTTATGTTTGTTTATATTGATGTAAAAATATAGATGGAAAAGCTGAGGTCAAAGGTTTATGGTTTATCCACTGCTGAAGAGTATAAAATAAAATAAATAAAATATTTTAACATGCATCGATGAAACATTCACAATAAACCAGGAAAAAATCTTAATGAAATAATTGGGTCAATTTTGATGTTATGTTGTTTTAAAAGCAGAATGGGCTCTTGACCAGTGCAGAAACACAAAATGCAAGATCTCATCCGAATCTGAAATACAACCGCACTTCACCCAGAGAAACTCCAGCATATTCAGCTCTTACAGAAACAATCTCTCTCAAACAGAAGAGGGCTGAGGAGATCTAAGGCTCAGAGACATCGATTAGTGAAGCTGAGCCCTCGCACCACTTGATGCCTCATTGTCAGGCCTGCGGATGACTGACAGGAATGATTGGTATGCAGCGAGGACAGTGTCGTCCTTTAAAAAACCTCTCCCTGAAAGCATTCATCATACAGAACGTCAGAACGAGGCAGAGGAAAAGACACAGAACCACCACAAGATGACACATATCATGTTATGAGAAAAGATAGAAAGAATCAGTGTGAAGAACTACACAACAACACACACACACACAGTTCCATTAAGAGACCCGACTGATCGATAACCAGTACACACACACACATCGATCAGCATGTAGTCGTTTATATTTCATCCTCCAGAATCAGTCGCCCCGCAGTTTCTGGAACTCTGTAATCTGTTCATCAGTTATTTCTGATTCAGGTATCGGCCAAAGCAGCACGTTTCCCGCACCCGCAGGGCGTCAGAAGGGCAAAAGGCAGCTCAGCAAGCCAACACAAGCCTATGAAGCACTTTATGGTGGCTACATTTCCAACTCGATGGGATCTTTATGCTTTTGGTGGACAGGACAGGGAGAAAGGAAAGTGTGTGCTGCAGCGACACAGGGTTCAAAATAAACAGGGAATCAAGAAAATGAACCATTAAAAACGTTGGAAGACACAAGAAAATGCATTTAGCTTAAAAGGTTCGTAAGGTTTTTTTATTTATGTTTTGAAAGAAGTCTCTCAGCATCATTACTCCAGTCTTCAGCGTCACATGATTCTTCAGAAATCATTATAATATGCTAATATTTCTGCTCAAGAAACATTTCTTATTATTAGTGTTGAAAAACGTTAATATTTTATAGGAACTGCGATTTTCAGGAATCTTTGACGAATAGGAAGTTCAAAAGCATTTATTTGAAATAGAAATATATACATTTTCATTCCTGTCACTTTTGATTTATTCAATTTGTGAATAAAAGTAAAATATATATATATATATATATATACACTGTTACTGTATATACTTTTTTAATCATTTTTTATATATTATTACATTTAAGTATGTTCCGAGTTTATATAATTTTGAGTTTATATTATAAAATCCAATGAAGTTGTGTGGATGGTTTACATGTATTTAGCCAGAGGTATTTTTTTGTTGTTTTACATGAAATTTAAATAAAATTGTATATAAAAAAGTATATATCTCTTGCTCTCCTTTATATTTATCAAATCTAATTTAGCATTTTCAAAGATGTCACAACAGATTTAATGTTAATGACACCAAATGCCATCTGAGTGTCTCCACCAATAACATGGCAAGTTAGAGCAGCAGCATTTCACAAAAGAAATACCATCATACGGGTTCAAAAAGACACATGGATAAGCAAATGATGGCTGAACGTTGATTTTTGGGTTTAATATCCCTTTAATAAATGACATGATAACATTTTCTGTTCCTAAGTTATCGGCTTCCAAAAGAGGTAACAAATAAAAAAATTACATAGTCAAATTTTAATCATGATTTTTCTCATCTTAAACACTTAAGTCAGGCAGGAAATAAAACATTTGTGTCGTATACTTCATTCCTTCAAACAAAAGCATGTCATGTGGTCAATCCTGTCTCCTAAAGTTTGCATTTCTCTGCAGATCTTCAAAAAAGACCCTAAAGGCAATTTCAGAGAGACGCGTTAAAAACCTGCTGCGACGTATCCGCAGACACTGTTAGCGTGTGTGTTTGTGTCTGTGTCTCCAAAGCTCTATGGAAGTCAGAAAGTGTGACCTGCTGCAGCTCTGCTTCATGAGAGTAACTTTCATGAAATGGAGAGCTGTCAGTGGAGGAGAGGGTCAGGTAATGCCGTCTGACAGTCTACAGACTTCAAACAGCCAGACAGACGGCGTTACATCACATACATGTGTGTGTGTGTGTGTGTGTGTGTGTGTGTGTGTGTGTGTACCTCTGACACTCGCTGGCGTGCAGCACCAGGTCCTGGTTGTTCTTGGCTGACAGCGTGAGCTCATGTTCTGTAGAGTTGAACACATCCAGCAGGAGATGACATTGACGAGTACTGCAGAAACATGGAGAAAATGTGAAAATAGTCTGTGTCACAGTTGGTCAGGGCAAAGAAATCATATTGCACTGAACAAATTGATCAAATTAAACAAGATATTGTGAAATGATTTATAAAAGTTATTTTTTTTAAGTTTTTAAAGAGCAATATTTAGAATATATAGTATTGTTATTGTATTTTTTGTAATTACTTCATTATATAGTACTTGTCATCTTCTGTCCAAACATCTCTTTCATGTAGCGAAAGCTTTGTGTGTGTGTTACCTGCATCTTTATTTATGGAAACAAATTCTTAAACCCACCACAGTAACAATATACACAAATTAAATTCCACCCTGCTTGTATTTTCTTCCCAAAGTCTGCTTATAATATTAGTCACGGACCACGGTTTCTTGCAGCAAAAACGGTCATAATTTAGTTTTGGTGACTATTTTCAATCTTCATGTTCTCTCGTCATTAGAATCAAACAGTCTTTTTTTTTGCATATGTACCTTTAAGGATTAGTACAACAAATATTGTGCATCACATTTCAATAGAGCAAGAAAAGACCAGTTTACCATGATATGACCTCTTTTAAACCCCAGTGAGCAGAGATTTGGAATGATATGATGGCGGCTGTGTGTCAACACACAAGCAGAGCAGTCAAGACATACAGTATCGTTCTCTCTCTCCCTCATTTCTTACGGTGATCAGTAGGGAATGAATCATCACAAGAGATACTTCCAAGTTTTAAATAGCAGAGAGAAATTGAGAGCGAATGCCAACCAGTGCTCAACACCGAGCATCCCTCATTCTCTCGCTCTCCATCAATCTCTCTCAACTCGTGAGCAGATGCCCAATGTTTTCCCGAAGCGGAGTCCAATGACGTCACCGCCGGTAAACACAGAGGAACGTTTCAAGTTAAACACATCATGAATTTGACCCCATTTACTGTCTTAATTCACATTCTGGATCTCATTAAAAGAAAGAAAAAATGGCTTGCAATCATAATCTTTCTTCAAAATAAACAGCCCATTTTTGTTCAGCCCATTCGCTTTTGGTTGCTCACTAGAGGTTTCAAGACAATCAGGCGAGATTTTCTGCAAAGCTGCTTCGAAATAGCATGGATTGTGAAAAGTGCTTTACAAATAAACATGTAATGCACTTACAGTAGATGTCTATGGAGAAAGATGCTGTACTATAAATGCAAACAATAATGTACACACGATTTTGACACCACAACCACAAGAAGATTATTCCTGTTGACCGAATGTAAAAGAATTGCTAACACTGGCTGTGTACAGTAATATCCGATGCAGTCATTCCCTATGAATCAAACCCATGACCTTGACTTTGTGAGTGCCATCTAATGTTTGAGCTGCATGAAAGCAACAAAATAACAAAAAAAACTTATAATGATCATTTAATATATATTCATTTTTATTTATACAGAATTATAATATATTACTATAACAATACTATATTGCATACACATTAATATATTTATTTACTACAAAAATATCTAAAAAATGTAAACACTAATTAACTTATTAATAATTAATAATTAATTAAACAATTTAAATATACAGAAATTTACAATAAATTTATGTTACGATTATATGACTCAAAAACAATTATAAACAGCCATATTTACTATTTTTATATGAAATAATGTAATAAAAAATATAATATAACAATATAATGCTATAATAATTCTGGAAGGCCATTTCAATCACAAGATTAAAAAAAATATTATGGGATAAAAAATAAAAAGATAATTATGCCTTTTTATATCACAGTTCAGACTTAAATTTGTAAATACATTCAGAATTGAGAAATATTAATTCAAATTTTGACTTTTTTTCTTGCAATTCTGAGTTAACAGAAGTTTATTTTAAGTTGGGTCTGCTCAATTGTGCTCCTTCTTGCAAAAAAAAATTATATCTATGAAGAATTTCAGTCAGGTTTTAGGCCCCGCCATAGCACAGAAACTGCACTTGTTAAAATTACAAATGACTTGCTTCTTGCGTCAGACCAAGGCTGCATCTCATTGCTAGTTTTACTTGATCTTAGTGCTGCGTTCGACACTATAGATCATGACATACTGATAGATCGATTACAAAACTATACAGGTATTCAAGGGCAGGCTCTAAGATGGTTTAGATCCTACCTGTCTGATCACTACCACTTTGTTTATTTAAACGGGGAGTCATCTCAATTATCACCAGTAAAGTATGGAGTACCACAAGGATCTGTCCTAGGTCCTCTGCTATTTTCATTATACATTATACATACAAAAAAGTCTAAAAATGTCTAATAAATAGCTCAAAACAATACGGATGAATAATGATTATATCAAATTTAATATTAATATGATTTGCTCGTTTCTGCTTTGAATCATCCTGAATGCTTCGCTCTAGGGGTGTGCGATATGACGATTTTTGATTGTGATGATAAAAATGTCTCAATGATCTGCTTTTGAAGAAATATCGTATCGTGCTACAGCGCACATTCTATCAGTTACAGTTCTGGCACCTCCGTCTCTATATAGTGTACAACACGACATACAGCGGTAGAGTTACTCTGACAGGACACTGCACTTATTCGCGATCGCAAAAGTACATTATTTGCATTCAAGCCTTGCCGGTTAAACGTTTCATTCACGCGCTGGTCTGACGTGCGCTTTTTCTGAGGGCATACACCAGAAGCACACGCACTAAAACCCTGTCAAACAGCGCCTGATTACTGAACTAAGTTATCATTTAAGCTAATACGGTCAAAACACACAAGGTTTACATATAGACTCAGTTGGTTATGTCTAAAATGAAAGTAAACACAACAGCTGAGACAAATATTAGATGCGTGCAGGTCTTAAAGGGACAGTATTAAACATGCAACCGACTGTCATTAAAGGGATAGTTCACCCTACAATTACATTACATTTCATGTTGTCCCAAACCTGTATTCATTTTTTTCTTGAGCTGAACACAAAATAAGATATTTTGGTGAATGTGGGTAACCAAACAGTTGCTGGTCCACATTGACTTTGATAGAAGGAAAAATGTGGAAGTCACCGAAGATCAGCAAACTGTTTGGTTTTCCTTGTTCCTCAAAATTGCATTTACGTTCAGCAAAAGAAAGAAACTCACTTAGGTTTAAAACAACTTTTGAATAAATGATGGTGTAAAAATAAAACTTTTTTTTTAAATACATTTTTTTGGGTGAACTATTCGTTTAACGTTAATAACACAGAGAAATATCACTCACTATTCTTGACTGAAAACCGTTAATACAGTTTCTTTAGGAATCAGTCTATAAACATTTTAATTTTTACATGTGTTCAGTCAGTTTCTTGAATGCTCCTGCTAAATACATCTATTGTACCTGGAAATAAAGCACTGTTTGTTTTACTTGTATATTATGGCCTCCTAATCATCCCCATACACTGATTCGCTTCATCACTCTGTCTCCTCTCCTCCAGTAAGCTGGTGTGTGGTGGGCGTTCTGGCGCAATATGGCTGCCGTCACATCATCCAAGTGGATGCTGCACATTGGTGGTGGTTGAGGAGATTCCCCCCCTTCTATGTAAAGCGCTTTGAGTACCCAGAAAAGTGCTATATAACTGTAACAAATTATTATTATTATAAATATCTGCCATTCTTTATTTTTTACTTTTTTGTTACCTTGAAAGGCTTTATAATAGGGAAATTAGTTTGGCTGTACTGCTCAGAAAACTTGAAAAATAGTAAAACCAACATGACAAAGAATCGTGATAAAATCGTGAATCGTGATATTTATATTATATTTTTTCCATATTGCCCACCCCTACTTCGCTCCATAGACCATGAGTTTAAGCTGTATTGAACCCCAAACATTCCTTTAAAGCACTGCCATTAAAAATGTCATGAAGACTGTAGCTTTCTTTTATTTGACATTTGAATGTTTTCTTTCCTCCAGAGTTCCGCGTCTCACTACATCCGCTCACACCACACCAGAGATAAAAGCTTTTTTAAGACAGGTTGTTTTTTATTTAATGGTCTTCCTGTATTATTTGTGTGTTAAGTGTGTCTAAAAGCAATGGCGAAGTGTGTGTTGTGGGCATGTGTTAATGGTGTCTTAGTTTAGTAATTAAACTGTTGCTTTTTACAACATCTTGTTGAATTTACTTGGTCAAACACAAACACACACACACACACATATGCTGTACATTTGTCCACACATAAGAGGTGTGGGTGTGAATTAGACACACAGACATTAGTCACAGGCCACTTTACGTGTTAGGAAAGCATCTTCCTGCATCTTTAAGAAGCTTTAAAGAGAAATAATCCAGGCAGACCAACGAGTATTCATCAAATCTGTGGTGTGGAACAGACCTCTACTCTGCCTGCATTAGTCAGAGCAGACGATGAGCCATTTGTCTGGACCCACCGCCCAGAAATGTCTAGAAGATTTTCATCTCAGGAACATTATTTCATCTCCTCAGAGGTAGTGAGCTGAAGAACTGCACCGCGCTCGAATGAATGCTTCAAGAGTCTGTGAACATTAGTGTGTCTGAGTGTGCACGTGTGTAAACGTTTCCCGTTCATATCAAGCCTGGACTGTATATATTTATATAATGTGTTATAGAAGGAATTCTATAGAAGGAATTTATAAAACACTGAATTTCAATTTACTCTTCAAGGTATATTCATGAATAGAATATCCAAGTTTTTGAACAAAAGTATAAAAAAAAGTATCTAAGCAATAAGGCTGTTAAAATTCACACAAATGGTTATTGTTATTTTTTTTATTTTTTTTTAGGAAAACTCCAATATACATATACAGTATATTTGTATAAATCAAGAACATAATGTAGAATACTGTATATGTTAGACTTAAAATTCTTAAAAATAAAATAAGATAAATACATCAATTAATAAACATGAAGTAAAAAATATTATTATTGAATAAAAATATTACTATAATTAAAAATATTGTCTTTTAAGAAATTACTATATATACACAAATAAAAATATAATAATTATATAATAATCAAATAATCAACAATATTGCATTAAAATATTCAATCATAATAATAATTATTATTATAATTCTTAATAATTTAAAGGTATGGTAGAATATAATAATGTATAGAAATCAAGATTATAACACACACACACACATTATTTGGTTCATAATTATAACTCCTATAGTCTAACCTTAATCCTATAACACCTTTTTGGTATTTTTATAAAAATAAAGACATTACACACTCCTTTTCTAAACCTGTTGTCCTCGTAGGGATGTAATGAGGTGTGTTCACATTCAGTGCTGCTATTCTTAGAGCGCCTGAAGCATCAGAGAAACACATCCACCAACGGACTGCTGAATATTTCACACCCATTCACCACAAGCAGGACTTTGAATTTCTATGTGCTGCTCTTGTTCTTGGCCAGTGTCCTGTTTAATGAATGAAACTTCCTTGGCCTCATGTGGAAGAATGAGCTAATCATAATTTGAGGTTTATGGCCATTGCTTGAATAATTAAGGTTCAGAATGAGGCACACGGAGCAGTGCTGAGTAAGCTAAAGCTAAAATCAGCTAATAATTTACAGCAGCACAACTACACTGAGAGTCAAGCCATTTATATAGATATACAGGTGCATCTCAATAAATTAGAATGTCGTGGACAGGTTCATTTATTTCAGTAATTTAACTTAAATTGTGAAACTTGTGTATTAAATAAATGAAATGCACACAGACTGAAGTAGTTTAAGGGTGAATCCCATTTCTCTGTCTTACCCCTTCCCCTTCGTCTTACCCCTACCCCTGTCCTGGTGCCAGGACAACTGTCTCTCTCTGAACGTGAGCAAAACTAAAGAGCTGATCGTGGACTTCAGGAAGAGACAGCAGCGGCCCTACACCCCTCTTATGATCAGTGGGACCCCTGTGGAGAGGGTGAGTAGCTTCAAGTACCTTGGTGTAAACATCTCAGAGGACCTGACATGGACTACACACATTCAAACACAGGTTAAGAAAGCCAGGCAAAGACTGTATCATCTGCGACAGCTGAGGAAATTCAGGGTCTCACCAGCAATCCTGAAAACTTTCTATTCAGGGGCCATAGAAAGTGTACTGACTCAGTGTGCATCTCAGTGTGGTATGGTAATTCCTCAAATCAGGACTGCAAAGCTCTACAGAGAGTCGTGCGCTTAGCTGAGCGCATCTCAGGGTCTGCTCTCCCCTCTCTGCAGGACATCTACCTCAAACGCTGCAAAGCAGAGCTGCTAAAATAATCAAGGACTCAAATCACCCCGGTAACCATCTTTTCTGTTTACTGCCATCTGGCAAGCGCTTCAGGAGCATGATGGCAAAAACTGAGAGACTGAGGAGGAGCTTCTTCCCTCAGGCCATCAGGCTCCTTAACACAAACCCAGTTTCATAAACACTTACAAGACTCATTATTAACTGTAAAACATTCATATTCTCATCATCCGTATTGCTGCTATGTGTACATACCCGGTACAACCCGTTTGCACATCCCTCTTGTTCATATTACTATTTATTAAGTCCCAATATACTGTTTTTGCACATCTTATTTGTTTTGCACTTTTTATTCTATTGCACATTTTACTCTTTATTTCTCTTTTTTTACCTATATATATATGCTCTTGTGTTGTGTTACTTTTATATAATTTTTATTTTTATTCTTTTGCACTGTCCATTGAGCGGACCTGATTTGACTTACATTTCACTTCTGATTATACCCTGTATAATTTATTATGTGACGAATAAAGAAACCTTGAACCTTGGACCTTGAACCTTGTCCCTCGAAACCGAGTGGTAATGGATGATCTGGCCGCAGTGTGTTCTGGGTGCCCCTTGGTTTCAAGTAAGCTCGCGAAAATGCTTGGTTTTAAGGGGTATCTACCCCTTCCCCTTAGCCCTACCCCTCGGTCAAAACGAGAATTGGGACAGCCCTTACTCTCACGTGAACGCGCAAAACTAAGGGGAAGGGGTAAGACAGAGAATTGGGATTCACCCTAAGTCTTTGGTTCTTTTAATTGTGATGATTTTGGCTCGCATTTAACAAAAACCCACCAATTCACTATCTCAACAAATTAGAATACTTCATAAGTTTCAACAAATTACAATATGGTGACATGCCAATCAGCTAATCAACTCAAAACACCTGCAAAAGTGTTTCCTGAGCCTTCAAAATGGTCTCTCAGTTTGGTTCACTAGGCTACACAATCATGGGGAAGACTGCTGATCTGACAGTTGTCCAGAAGACAATCATTGACACCCTTCACAAGGAGGGTAAGCCACAAACATTCATTGCCAAAGAAGCTGGCTGTTCACAGAGTGCTGTATCCAAGCATGTTAACAGAAAGTTGAGTGGAAGGAAAAAGTGTGGAAGAAAAAGATGAACAACCAACCGAGAGAACCGCAGCCTTATGAGGATTGTCAAGCAAAATCGATTCAAGAATTTGGGTGAACTTCACAAGGAATGGACTGAGGCTGGGGTCAAGGCATCAAGAGCCAACACACACAGACGTGTCAAGGAATTTGGCTACAGTTGTCGTCAGAGGCGTCTTACCTGGGCTAAGGAGAAGAAGAACTGGACTGTTGCCCAGTGGTCCAAAGTCCTCTTTTCAGATGAGAGCAAGTTTTGTATTTCATTTGGAAACCAAGGTCCTAGAGTCTGGAGGAAGGGTGGAGAAGCTCATAGCCCAAGTTGCTTGAAGTCCAGTGTTAAGTTTCCACAGTCTGTGATGATTTGGGGTGCAATGTCATCTGCTGGTGTTGGTCCATTGTGTTTTTTGAAAACCAACGTCACTGCACCCGTTTACCAAGAAATTTCGGAGCACTTCATAATTCCTTCTGCTGACCAGCTTTTTAAAGATACTGATTTAATTTTCCAGCAGGATTTGGCACCTGCCCACACTGCCAAAAGCACCAAAAGTTGGTTAAATGACTATGGTGTTGGTGTGCTTGACTGGCCAGCAAACTCACCAGACCTGAAACCCATAGAGAATCTATGGGGTATTGTCAAGAGGAAAATGAGAAACAAGAGACCAAAAAATGCAGATGAGCTGAAGGCCACTGTCAAAGAAACCTGGGCTTCCATACCACCTCAGCAGTGCCACAAACTGATCACATCCATGCCACGCCGAATTGAGGCAGTAATTAAAGCAAAAGGAGCCCCTGCCAAGTATTGAGTACATATACAGTACATTAACAAACTTTCCAGAAGGCCAACAATTAAAAAAAGTTTTTTTTATTGGTCTTATGAAGTATTCTAATTAGTTGAGATAGTGAATTGGTGGGTTTTTGTTAAATATGAGCCAAAATCATCACGATTAAAAGAACCAAAGATGTAATACACGAGTTTCACAATTTGAGTTGAATTACTGAAATAAATTAACTTTTCCAAGACATTCTAAATTATTGAGATGCACCTGTGTATATATATATATATATATATATATATATATATAAATAACTTTTCTTCCTTAATAAATTAAATCATTATTTCAAAACTGCATTTTGTGTTTACTCGGGTTATCTTAGTGTAATATAAAAATGTGTTTGATAATCTGAATCTTTTAAATGTGACATATGCAAAAAATAAAAAAACAGGAAGGGGGAAAAAACTTTTTCATGGCACTGTATATATATATATATATACTTATAGGTAAATTGCTTTCATTCATATATATATGAATTAAAGTAATTTACCTATATGTTACTTTACAGTTCAAGATTACTGAATAAAGATGTTTAAAAATACATAAACTGACACTAAATGCGACAAAAAAAAGACTCATTTACAATACTGTTTTAAAAACAGTATAATAATAACAATAAAACAAAATAGTCACATATTTAAATATTTATTTTAACAATATATTTGCAATGATTGCATCGTAAAAAGCGCTATACAAATAATATTGAATTGAAATACAATATTTAACTATTTAACTAAAATAATATATTTTTTTTTGTTAAATTTGATCGTATTTGTTATGTGTATTGTTGTTGGTTATTATTATTATCATTAATTAAATATACATTGCTATAAACAAAGGAATTAAATACACATATTTTTACACCAAATATACCTAATAAAAAACAGTGATAAACAGTAATATTCAGCTACTTTAATGTTATTATAATATTTATTTTGCTTAAAAAGACAAAATGGCACATAAAATGAGCCATCCAACAAACTGACTTGTTAAAATGAATAAAACCCCTAACATTTGAAAAAGACGCATTAAAAATATATTTCTGCATAGCTTCTCAAAAATGAGATTGTTACTGCATAAACCAGACTATTATTAAACAGCTGAGTTACTGATAAATGCAGAGTGTTGTAGAGAGAAACGCTCAGAGAAACACAGTGTGTGTGAGCAGCCAATCCATCCGAAAGAAATGATAGATGATCTAGATGACTGAGACAGCAGATATTATTACAGCTAATGAGTCACTTCAAGTGGTCATTACTAAGGTGTGATCAGTCTCTCCCTCTCTCCATCTCTCTGTCTCAGCAGCAGTCATCCATATCCACCTCTGCTGTATCACATTAAACATCAGCATTCAGGTCAACTAGAGCAGAGTGGCTTCTTCACAAATTACCTTTGTGGCTGTATTCATTCAGCAGATGAGACCTCGCCCTTAATAATGTAACTAAGCACTCATTACCATTACAGGACAGTGTGTTTGTACAGTACGTCATGCTTTAATCTACCTAAATGGATGGACTGTGAGGTTTCAGAGAGCGCTGGTGCAATTTCGTCTTTTTTCTTTTTTTTTTGTTAGATTAAGCAAGTTTAAATAGCAAAAACATACTCGATTACTACCGTAACCTCGGTTCCCTGAGATATGGGAACGAGTACTGCGTCGAAGATGCGGTATGGGAAAAACTCATTTTTTCCTCTTCAACTGAAGCCTTTTTTAATCACGCAGTGTAACAGCACGTCCATTGGTTCGTGCAGTGCTATAAAAACGAACCAATGCCTCGGCAGCGGCGTTGAGCGAGCCTACGGCTATGCAGCCCGCCAAAATGGGCAGGGCTTTTGGCTATTTAAGCAGCCGCTTCATCTCAGATTCCTTTGAAGGAAGCGACTGAGGCATGCAGCTCATAGCACGGCCAGGAACGCAGTACTCGTTCCCATATCTCAGGGAACCAAGGTTAACCGAGTACGATCCCTTTCGATATTTCACTCCTACTGTGTCGAAGTACTTGCTTGACCGACACCAGTGCTAGCAGCAGGGCGGTTTTAAACGAGAGTGCTCTGAGGCTCGTGGATTGCAATGGTTCAAACGGGGGGGGGGGCTTTCAAGGCCCTTAGCATGGTTGGTAAGTCCCAAGGTGGAACTGTACAAGGACTTTGATGGTGAATGAGGAATGCTGTTTATCCAGTATCTCCTGCAGAAATGAGAGAACCACTGACACATTGGAGGTGACTGGATCTAAATCGCGGTCTTGACAACAAGCCGTGAAAGTAGACCATTTCAGAGCATAGAGGCGTCTGGTAGACGGGGCTCTAGCTTCTGCCACTGTGCTAAGGACGCGCTCTGTGAGGACGAAAGGCTCCCGATGAGCGGCCACACATGCAGTGACTATAACTCGGGCTGTGGATGCCATAGCGTGCCGTTCGGTTGAGAGAGGAGATCCTGTCTCAAGGGGATTGGCCACGGGCTGCTTCGAGCAGCTGGAATAACTCCGACACCCACGACTGGTTCCTCGAGAGGGGGGCTATTAGAATAAGCTTGTGCCGTTGCTCCCTGACTCGCCTGAGTACCTGCAGTAGCAGAGCGATTGGAGGGAAAGCATAGAGCGGAAAACTGAGCCACTCGTGGGCCAGGGCATCCGTGCTCTTTGTGAAAAATATTGGGCAGTGAGAGTTGTCTTCGGAGGTGAATAGGTCTACTCGAGCTCTGCCAAAAACTTTGCAGATTTTCTGAACCGAGAGAGGGTGGAGCGTCCATTCTTCTGAGGAGACGTTGTTTCTTTACAACATGTCTGCTCCTTGGTTGATTTTGCCCAGCACATGCATCGCCTCCAGTGAGCGCAGATTGGTCTGAGCCCGCACAAGAAGGTCGTTCGCTAGCGTGCAGAGGCGCTTCGAGACGAGGAAGCTCTCTCCCTGAGTGAAGCTGCATCCAGACCGGCCTCTTCACTGGTGAGCATCTTGGCCTGGAACACCTGGAGCACAGCCATAGAGTGCAGCGCCAAAGCCGCTTGTCCAGCCGTGTCGCCGTGTCCAGCGAGTGCAGAAGTGGCTCTGCATGGCTTGGACGGATGGCTCGCCCTCGCATTTCATCCAATAGCCGTGGGCGGGCAGAAATGCGCGGCCACAGACTCATCCAGAGGGGGCAGGCTCTCGTATTCCTTATCTTCAGCGCCGTCAATGGAGGCGAGGGCATTGGAGGCAGAAGGATGGATGCGAGACAAGTAGGGGGCGCGCCACGATTTAGTGAGCTCGTCGTGGACTTCGGGGAAGAAGGGGGACGAGCGTTGGCTTGATGGCACCCCGGGAGAAACCCGGGATGGCGTTGCGTTAAGAGGATGGCGGCAAGAGGGCGGGATCAGTCACAGAGCCCGATAACTCTACCGCATCTGAAGCCGCCAGAGAAAGGCGGTCATCCATCTCGCCGTTTGCAACAACACCACACTGAAATTTACTCTTTTGTGAGGCTCTTTTAGATTTTCACCGGATGGCGGCAGGGGATAGACAGGATCTATCTATCTTTATACTGCGTGATTAAAAAAGGCTTCAGTTGAAGAGGAAAAAATAAATAAATAATCCCATAACGCGTCTTCGACGCAGTACGAGTGAAGTATCGAAAGGGAACAGCATTTTAGGTGTCAAAGAAAAAATAACACTAAATTACAACATATTTTTGTGAAACCAGTGTAACAACATAACTGGACTTAAACAAATGCTACAGATGTTTTTGTAAGAAACCATAAAGGTGGAAAATGCCAATAAGTGGAGGAAGTGTAACAGATGCATATATGATTTCAAAATTAAAAACACCATGTCATTTTTTTAAGTTGCATTTAAAATGAAGTCATTGCAAAAATAGTGTTCTTAAAGGGATAGTTCACCCAAAAATGAAAATTATTTAATTAGTTACTCACCATCATGTAGTTCCAAACTCTAAGACCGTCATCTTCGGAACACAAATAAATATATGTTTTATGAAATCCAACAGCTTTCTGACCTTCCATAGTAGGGTTGGAATGCAGCTTGTAAATGAACATGGAAATTTATAAAAAATAAAGTAGTATTCTTTATTCTTAAAACAGCAAATTATATTAACAATAATAACAAAATAATATTAATTTCTATTACTTTTTTTTTCTTTTTGATATCTTCTGAGGCATGGCTACGTTTCTGGGCCTTGACTGTGGTAGTTCCCTTGCTGTCTATATAGGGTCAGGAAGCTCTCGGATTTCATCAAAAATATCTTGATTTGTGTTCTGAAGATGAATGAAGGTCTTATGGGTTAGGGACGACATGAGGGTGAGTAATTAATTACATAATTTAAATTTTTGAGTGAACCGTTCCTTTAATTGTAGAAAAAAAACACTAAATCACAGGAAACCCTGGATAACAATATAACTGTGCTTTAAAAAAATGCTACAAAGAGCTAAATATGGTGCATGCAGAGGCTTGCCTCTTGAGTATGGTGTAAATGTATTGTTTGATACCTGGTGGCAGGTAAAGTGCTGACTCGTGTGAAGAAAACTGAAGGTTCAACATCCACTCTGACCCCCAGAGTGAGCTCGCGGTAGTAGCCCTCCACCTGGCCGGCTCCTCCGCTGTATTTAAATGTCAACACAGCCTCCAGAGTCTACAGAGAGAGAGAGAGAGAGAGAGAGACATCACTGAAACTGAAACAGACTAGAATCATAGAAGCACAGACAAATTAATTTACAACTGAAGAAAGCAAATCAGTGACACTCAATCATAAATCCTGAATGGCTGCTTATGAACACAAGGCCTTTAACATGAACATTAAAGGATCAGCCCATCCAAAATAGAAAAGAGTTGTTTACTCATAGCTCACATCATTCTAAACTCTTCATGCAGGTCTTTTTCATACCATGAAAGCCTGCAGAGGCTGTCAATCTCCAAGAATAACATGAAAGCACCATACAAGCACTGTATTATTAGTCTGTGTATCTTGTGTCCTGCCCTTAGTCATTTGATACCTTTGTATGAGAGACCCAAATAAGATGTTATGACTTCAAAAGACTTGAAGTGTAGTGCATAAGATATATTTACTGTTTGGTACTTTTATGGTACTTTTTTTGGCTGGTCACTCTCTGCTTCAGTTGTATGGGGAAAAAAGCAGCTCTGAAATGTTTACATTATGTTCCACAAATGAAGGAAAGTCCAGTTTGTAGGAAAAATAAATTGTTTTAAAAAAACGTCTCGGGTTACTTACGTAACCCTTGTTCTCTGAGTAGGGAACGAGATGCTGCGTAGCTTACCGCAGTGGGAACACCCAGGTGTGACGATTGTCTGAAGCCCATATAGAATCACGCCAATTCATTGGCTGATGGAGCGAGATACCGCCCCTACATCATATGTGTTTGACATAGACCCGCGCTCGCTCCATCTTACCCCTCAGATTTTCCTTACCGATCAAAGCCGAGGTGGTCCTACACGGCTTGGATGGAAGGAGAGGGCGGGACTTCCATGACGGGGCGGAATTTGGCGAGAGGTGCGCAGCTAGCGTGTCCTCGACCGCCGGAACTGTAGCGTATCTCTGCTCCACAGAACCAACGATGTTGGTGAAGTCATTAGTGAGGCGAGAGGATAAGGGCTGCTTCCAAGACCTGGAAACCTTGTGGTGCAGGTCAGGGAAGAAGGGCAGCTTTCTCCTCGTCGGGCGTGAACCAGAGCCACTGAGGAAACGCTAGTCGAGCTTAGATGACTGGGATTCGCGAGGCTCATCCGGCCAATCTAAGCTCAGGAGTACGTCGAGTGACGCGGCCCCGAAGTCCTCAGAGTCTGAGGCCGCAGTATATAAAATATCCTCCAACCCAAAGGAAACGGCGTCCTGTGCCTCCGGGCTGGGTGCAAGACAACCGCGAGAAAACTCATGATATGAAAACAATGCATGTAAACAATATACAGATAAATGAAATAAATGAATGAAATAAATACATTTCTAGAAGAAATAAATGAATGAGTAAATAAAATAAGAGACGAACAAATAAGCAAATGCACAAAATTAAAGACAAGCAGCACTATGCAGGTAACATACTACTGATCATATTAATAAATGAACAAACATCTACTGAAGAAAATAAACAAACCAAAAAACAATAGGCTATTGTATGAACAATAATGAATAAATTAATTAATTAATTGAATTAATAAAATGTTCAGGGTCAATACAATAAAAATAATAATATTTTTATTCTCTATAGATACATTACATTTATCAAAAGTGACAGTAAAGATTATTTTATTCAAAGAATTTTCTAAAGTTTCCACAAAAATATTAAGGCCCTGCGCAGACCTCTGGCTCTGAGAGAACAGAAAAAGAGTGTGTGATGTTCTCTAGAGAGAGAAGAAGACAAGCGAGTGTGTGTGTGACTGTGTGTGTATTTGGGTTTGTAGGGTTTTCCTGCAGGGCCCACTGGAGTTATCCACATTCACCCTCCTGTTGTGTGAAACCTCACCCTCTCCCCGCTCAACACACTGAGTGAGTGAGTGTGTGTGTGTGTGTGTGTGTGTGTGTGTGTGTGTGTGTGTGTGTGTGTGTGTGTGTGTGTGCGGTCCCATCCTGATAACAGCAGGTTATCAGAAGTGTTTATCAACACTGGTCTCTTGTGACCTTTATGTTGTAAAAGCAGGTCTCTATGGCATCAGGTTACCCTGACTCACACAAACACAAATACACGCAGGTTTACCAGAAGAAATTCAGTGTCAATTCAAGCTGCCGATTTCTAATGTCAATGACCAGTGACCAATGTGGATGTGTCCAGCATACAATACACACATTTTCAGCATCATTATTCCAGTCTTCAGTGTCAAATGATCCTTCAGTAAGGTGAACCAGTAGTGCACAACAAAACGAAATTTCCACAACAAAATTACCACAATGCATAGGACTAATTTCGTTGTGTTATGCTTATTCCTGTGTTGTGGCTTGTTTCTGTTGTGTTGCGGCTTGTCTCCGTTGTGTTGTGGCTTGTTCTCTTTCATAGGTAACTCAACATTGCGTAGCTTACTGCAGTGGGAACACCCAGGTGTGACCGATTGTCTGAAGCCATATAGAATCATGCCAATTCATTGGCTGATGGCGTGAGATACCGCCCCTACGTCATACGTGTTTGACATAGACCCGTGTTCGCTCCATCTAACCCCTCAGATTTTCCTCTCATCAGAAGCGTTCGCTTCTGCGGTATTTCTGGCCCAAGTTATTAGCGATAGAGTCCTAATCTGCGACTTTCCACTTCAGCGACCGCATCCGTGGAATATTATTTCTCCTAGTGGTGAGTGGAAATGGACTTTGGTCAATGCCAAACGCCGTGCTCTCGCCTCATCGCAAGTGAAGACCAGCACGGTAAGTACGTCAGATGTGTGGGCCTGGCCCATGCACGAGACGCTATTTTTGGCATTTTTAACTGCAAATACTGCGAGAATTTTAATCTAAAAACCCTGCGCGCTAGACTCGTGGTTTTTGACCGAGAATCTGCCGTTCTTCCTTGCCGCGTGGCTCCGGAGGCCTCCTTCCTCCGTGAAGCCGCGGCCTGGAGTTCGGAGGCGGAGCTCGAGGCCATGGAGAGTGAGCCGTGTTCACTTTTTCTCCCTCCATCGCCTGGGCGTCACCGTGCAAATTCTCCGGTCCAGTTTTCTCGCGGTTGTCTTGCACCCAGCCCGGAGGCACGGGACGCCATTTCCTTCGGGTTGAAGGATATTTTATATAACGCGTCCTCAGACTCTGAGGACTTCGGGGCCGCATCACTTGACGTTCTCCCGCCTAGCGGCCTTCTCCGGCCTACACTGAGCTCGTGGAAGTTTTGGCTTGCGCCACTGAGAAGCTGAGCTTAGATTGGTCAGATGAGCCTAGCGAATCCCAGTCATCTAAGCTCGACGAGCGTTTCCTCAGTGGCTCTGGTTCGCGCCCGACGAGGAGAAAGCTGCCCTTCTTCCCCGACCTACACCACAAGGTTTCCAGGTCTTGGAAGCAGCCCTTCTCCTCTCGTCTCACTAACGCGGCAGCCGCTGACTTCACCAACATCGTTTGTTCTGTGGAGCAGGGGAACGCCACAGTCCCGGCGGTCGCACACTAGGACATCCTTCAGCTGCGTAGGACCACCTCAGGGCTTTGATCGGTAAGTCCTACATCCTCGACACCCCCATCTCCAGCCTCTGCCTCGTCCTTCAGGGAACACCCGGCCCCCAGTAAGAAGCCAGTCGATAGATTAAGCAAGCCGATGCATCCCCCACCTTACACGGTTTGGGGAGCCCGCGGTCGTTCCGCCTCTCGCCAACGCCCCCGTAAGTGGGTGGATTTAAAACGCCCGAATAAGCCCCCCGCGGCGGCTTATTCACCGCCAAGAAAATCTGAGGGGTAAGATGGCACGAATGCGGGTCTATGTCAAACATGTATGATGTAGGGGCGGTATCTCGCGCCATCAGCCAATGAATTGGCGTGATTCTATATGGGCTTCAGACAATCGGTCACACCTGGGTGTTCCCACTGCAGTAAGCTACGCAGCATCTCATTCCCTACTCAGAGAACAAGGGTTACGTAAGTAACCTGAGATGTTTCCGTTGTGTTGTGGCTGGTTTTCGTTGTGTTGTGGCTTGTTTTCGTTGTGTTGTGGCTTGTTTTCGTTGTGTTGCGGCGTGTTTTCGTTGTGTTGAGGCTTGTTTTCGTTGTGTTGCGGCTTGTTTTTGTTGTGTTGCGGCTTGGTTTCGTTGTGTTGCGGCTTGTTTTCGTTGTGTTGCGGCTTGTTTTTGTTGTGTTGTGGCTTGGTTTCGTTGTGTTGTGCAATACTGGGCGAACATGCTTCAGAGATCATATGCTTATTTGCTGCTTTTCAGGATTCTAATGATTTGACATTTTAAAAAAGCAGCATTTATTAGAAATAGAAATCTTTTGTAGCATTATAAAAGTATTTACTGTTGCTTTTGAACAGTTTAATGTATCCTGGCTGAATAAAAGGTATTAACTGAAAGAAAGAAAAAAACACAATTTTGAACCCTTACCAACACAATATGAAATTCTAAATACAGCTCCTTAAGTCTAAGGCAGAAACGTCTGCTAGAAACTACCAATAGAGTTCGGTGGTGTGTGAACAGGGCATTAGGGTTAGCTGTTTCAAATAAGAGTTTCAAATGTTAACCCTAACAATGAACAATAATAATAGTGATGAAGCAAACCAAGCACATTCAAACCTGTGTCTAAGTGACAATCTGCTGTCCTGCACACATTGACATACTTGACATACGTGTTGTGCAGCTGTTCATGCACAACACACACACACACTGGCATCCATGTAAAACACAAACAAGCCAGACTGAGCCATCCATCAAATCAAACACACGCATGACTGAGTGCATGTGTGTGTGTGTGTGTGTGTGTGTGTGTGTAAGCATATGGAAAGCTGTTCAGTCTGGTTGGCCAGATTACACACATGGACTGAGACGCACACAGCATAAAAATACACTCAAAGCAATAATCAGCTACAGTATCTTTATATGAAGTGTTTATCTGCAAAAACAGATAACTCCGTCGTTGTTTTTTTAATCATGTTTTTTTATTGTTATCATGTTTTTATTGTGCTTTATTGTGTTAGTTAGCTAGTATTTTTTACCTATTCAAAACATCCCAACAGCAGTTTGAATGAGATGAATTGGAATGCAGTAAAAAAAACTGATTATGGAAAATTGTTATCTTTTTTTGCAAATTAACTATTCATATATTCATCTACCAATAAAAAATACATTTAAAACACTTACATTTAAGAATCAGCTCATAATCATCATTCATTGTGAATCGAACTACACTGCTCATGCTGCATGTTTTCTATTGGGTGCAACTCGATAGTTCTTTTCTAGCAATTTCATGATACGCAATCTTTTTATCTTATTAAATCCAATTCAGCATGCAAACTCACATTCAGGACTCCAAATGTGATTTTGTTTCAGTGTTTCTACAGCTCAAGCAGTGCTCCACCACAATTATATAGACACTCAAAAACATAAACAAATGCATACACACATACAGTAAAACACACTCACAGTGATCTACAATACAGAGACAGAGACAGTATGTAGTAATTACAACCATTTAGTTATCTATGGCATGTCTTCATTCAGACAGCTAGGTAACTGTGTGTATGTGTGGGTTTCGTTTCTTGAGAGCCGATGCTACACATATAAAACTATGAAAATGCCACACTCACCAGGTGCTAAGATACAATTGTATGCTTTGTACCACTGTAGGCACTTAAAGTGAAACAAACAAATAAACACACACAAAATACACAACTGTGTGTGCACTTTCTAACACACGCAACCCCATAAAACTAATCCTAAATAAAACAGTGTACACACACAAACTGCAGCACTGCAGTGTTGCTAGCATTTCCATGGAGACGCAGATGGTGTGCTCAGAGTCTCTGCGGAGTTTCGCTGTTTATTTTCAGACCTGCCGCTTTTAGTTTTCATTTAACATCTGTCTTAAATGGCCTTCCGTCTCTTGATTGGCTAAACCAGAAATGCAAGTAGGCATAGTTAAATTCCTTTTTGAGCAATTCATTATTTTTGTCCCCTTGAGGTTAATTTATGTTAGTCAGGTTTCTGTCCCATATATAAAGTTAAAATGTTTTTTTTTCTGACTTTTAAAGTAAGCTGTGTGTTTTTTGTTAATGTGATTTAAGTAAACACTAAACAGCATTCTTGCATAATCACATCAAATCATAAATTATAAATTCAAATGTCATTCGATAGTGGAAAGCTATTTTTGGACTTCCATTAAAACAGTATGTTTTCATAGTACAACAAACTCTTATGTTAAGAACTAATGAACTGAACAACTGATTGTGTTTTTTGTTTGTTTTTTTACAGCTGAAATTAATGTTTATACTAAGTGGTGTTTGTAAAAGAAAGAATCACTAGTACTAATGCTGATAATAAACCTTCAAACTTAAATAGTAAAGTCAGCATGAAACAGACACTGAAACCTGCTATATATTTTGATGGATTTCCAAGTGAAGTGACAGGACTTGATTTAATCTATGGGTTGTTGATTGGATCATTAACAGTGATTGTCTGAGTAAAGACTTCAAAGTCAAACAAAAATGATATGGATGCATGGATAAATCATTAAAAATGAGAAAAGTAACATGCATGATAACTGGGCAATGATGATTCCATGACAAATTTTAATTTGGGCTCGTTCACACAGGAAACTTTCTGGTGGGTTTTATTGCCATTAAAAATACATTCATCGTAAATCACTCTAAGTCACACTACTTTATCATTGGTGAGCATAAGAGACTTCTTAAAATAATTATTTAATAATAAGAATAGTAAAAAAAAAAATAACTTGCCAACCCCAAACTTTTGAATGCTAGTGCCTATGATAAAGTTGAAAATGTAGTTCAATATCTAAAACAAAAATGCTTATGTTTTCTTATGTGATATCTGGCTCTGTCCTTTGGGCCTGGATTGGTTAAGCTGATGGTGTTTAACAGACACTCTTGGGCTTATGAAGAGGCTGTACTCTCACCATCTGATTACTGAAGAGGAAAAACCACTCTGCGCCAGGACAATTCACAAGAAACAGCTGTAGTAGTGTGAGTGTGGATCAGACTGTCAAAATGGGCTTTTCTTTTGGCACAAACGTCTATACACCATTAGATACAATTGAATATAATAGTTGACAAATGTTTTATATTTTTATAATTTATTAATTATACAAATAAACACTTTTTTTTTTGCTTAAATTTTGTTCTTTAAACTCAACAACAACAACAAGCCTCTGAAAACCTGTTAATGGCAGATGTCATTGTGAAGACAAGTACTGATATCGGGTCAACTCCTGTTCAGTTAACTAGTAGGAAGTAAATGTAGCCAGGATTAATACATGTTGAAACAATTCTATTAACTAATATTAATGGATTCAACATTGCTTTCAAGCAGTGGTTTTCGAACCTCTCCATGAAGTACCCCCAGCACTGCACATTTTGCATGTCTCCCAATATCAGGTCTTGCAGTCCCCACTGATGAGCTGAATCAGCTGTGATAGAAGAGGGAGACATACAAAATGTGCAGGGCTGGGGGTCCTCCAGGACAGGTTTGAGAACCACTGCTATAAAGTATTTTAGAGAAAACGGAGAACATGAAACATTTACACCACATGAGTTAGGGTTGCAAAATGTACCTTTTTTGATACATGAATCTGAGTATTTTATGAGACATATGGAAGAGTTGATAAGATTGTTAAATGTTACTTACATTAATATTATTTAAAATATTTAAATATTTTAAATTATATCAACTATATGTTATTATTTTCCTTTGAGAGATTATATATTTATTAAGTAAGAATAACATAGACTGAAAAATCATGCACAATAAGACTAGACCAGAGTTGTTTGTTGAGAACGTTAACAGGGTCAGTTTTGATTTCATATTCATTCTTAAATTGAAATCCTTCTTATTTTCATCTCTTTTCATTTGTAAAGGTCATATCTTGTTTATGAGTATCTGTCCTGCTAAGATGATCTTTAGAAAAGACTGAGTTGCATTCACGTTCACACATGCGTAACTGCTAAATAAACGTGCATTTAATCTCACTGGTTTGTAAACATGCTTTTATTTTCCAATCTGGTCCACTAAGGGTTTTGGAGTCAAAGCGCATACACATTGACTCATGCAAATGCGTACTTTTTTGCGTTATTGATAGAAGGTTGAAGCATAGTGCATCTTCTTATGCGCACCGTGTGTGTGTGTGTGTGAGAGTGTAAGTGTGTGTTTCCCTGCGGTTGGCTGCTGAAAGTGCTTACACAGTAGTCAGAGCTACAGAATAACTGTCATACATCATCTCACAGATGAGCTGCCAGACACACACACACACACACACACACACACACACTCGGGCATGACTCCAGCTCTCTCGCTGGGTTTCGTCTCTCCAGTCTCCACTAAGTGATCACATCACTTGCCTCTTCACAGCATGTAACTGCCCCTTGAGCCTCCTGATGCCCCATCTGCCCCTCTCAGACCCACACAGTGAGAGTGAATCACCTCAAACTGGACCCAATGAGTATGAGAGGTGCAGGATAAGAGGAAAAGAGGTGGGAGAGTGTACTTCTTTCTTTCTTTAAAAGGCTTATTTTACAGGGAAACAAATATTCCCTGATTTTTTTTTTTTTTAAGAAATTAAACTTTTATTCAGAAAGGAAACATCAAATTGATCAGAAGTGACAGTAAAGACATTTATAATGTCAAAAAATAAAACTATTAAGCAGCACAAACTGTTTTCAACACTGATAATTATAAATGTTTCTTGAGCACCAAATCAGCATTTTAGAACAATTTCTGAAGACCATGTGACACTGAAGAGGTAACAGCAGTGTAATAGTTAACAATTTAAGTCTTACATAATAATATTTACTGTCATTTTTGATCATTTGAATGTATCTTAGCTAAATAAAAGTGTCCATTTCTTACCAAAAAAAAAATATTACTGACCTTTAAACTTTTAGCACAAACCCTCACAACACAACTAAAATATGTAATTTTTATTTTACCACAATATTTACTTCACATGCATATTATCAAATATTTTTTACCTTCATAACATCCCCATTGAGATATTTTGCCAAAATTAGCTCACTTCTAGGGACCCAAAGTATTGCTACAGAGTGCTGGAAAGACTCCCAGTGCTGTGAGACTCATATCTGGAGTCTGTGGTGAAAATATATCCACATATCACTAATGTGTTTGGTCTTTAGAGCTTTAATTTAAAGACACACCGGCCCGAAGGGAAGGAGAACAAGTATGTGTCATTAATGTATGAGTTTGTTTAAACTCTAAAGAAAGAAAAGTTTCTGTGATTTCTGAATTAACATGCTACATCTGTGCATAGATATGAACACCTAGATCCTGCATTATGGGTTGATTTAATCAGAAGTAATCGAACCAACCTACAGCCACAACAAAAGCAGATGCTAAAGTAAAAAAAGCAGCATCTAGCTGTGCAAATCTATGCGTGTGTGAAGACGGATAGCCAAAGCAGCATGTCAGACTTCATAAACCCTTATGAACATTTACTTTTAACGTTCCTGCTCATCTTCAATAAAGCAGCTCTGGATATCAGCCGCTGATGGGAAAAAGAGTGCTTTTCATTTCCTTTACATGCACAAAACAAGTAAACAAACTAATTACGAAGCTAAATTATGAAATATGCTATGCGTGTGTGTGTTTATATGACTGCAAACTCAAACGCAGTAGAGCGCGTCGAAACCAAACAGCTTAATTTAAGAGTTTGAGCTTGGCAGGATCTGTCACGAGCACATTGTTCCATAACGTATGCATTCGCACGCAGGAGCCGTCAGGGGTCACATGTGATGATCCGTTTCCATACCGGCAGAAAAACAGTCATTAATCTACTGAACTGAACTCACATCAGATCTCGTATCGATTCGCTCTCCCTCCAGCACCATCTGAGAAATTATTAAAATGCTTCTTCACCGTCTGGCCGAAGAAACAATGACGAAATTGCTTGTGCTGTTTTTCAAATTTCAAAACCTGAGGAAGAAACACTGGGAAAATACAGACGGAGGAAAAACGGGCGGAGGAAAGGGTGTGAGAGTCTACATCCAACTTGGAAATGGGATACGATTGATTTCATGTTTAACATGATTCATTTCTGTTAAACAGAGCAAGTGCACAGCATCCTTAGTTGTAAAGAACCATCAATTCAGCCAAAAGAATCAATGAACAACATCCAGTGAGCAGTGAATATGAAGAAGTTTGTGAATGACATATTCCAACAGTACCGAAATCCACTGAATCACTGCTGTTCGTCTTCGAAGAAATTGCCCTTGGCGAGCAGCGTGCTTTCTTCGCATCTCTTGCGATGCTTTGACAGCAGACAGATGCATGTGGCATACTGTACAGCTTTTGATACTAAAACTAAAGGGATAAATGAGAGTCCAAACAGATGATAAAAACAACACAATCATTTACAAGTAATCCACACCACTCCAGTCCATCTATTACTGTCTTGTGAAGTGAAAAGCGGCATGTTTATGATAAACAAATCCATCATTAAGGTGTTTTAACTTTAAACTGTCACTTCTGGACAAACTAACACACATAATCCATAATAACACTTCCTCCAGTAAAAAATAAATAAAAATAAGGCACTCGATCTGTGCATATTTCTTTCCTGATTCAGACAAGACTACTTTTTCACTGGAGAAAGCAATATTATGGATAGATATGTATTTTAGCTGGAAATATCGCTTGAAGTTAAACACGTCTTGATCATGGATTTATTAGAAACACGTAGCTTGTGGATTACTTATATTACTTGTGATGTTTTTATCATCTGTTTGGACTCTCATTCTGATGGAACCCATTCAATGCAGAGGATCCATTGGAGAGCAAGATTAATTTCTCAAAATCTGTTCCAATGAATGAACAAAGTCATATTGGATGACCTCACTGAGGGCGAACACATTTTCAGCAAATTTTCATTTTTGGGTGAACTATCCCTTTAAATCACTTCTGATACAATCTGAATTTGGAGGTTGTACATTATTATTTGGGCTAGAATAAGCTAAACCCAGCTTTGGGCACTTCTGAAATTGGATCCAACAGCTATTTTTGTGAATGGAACACCTCATATTGCTTTGATGAAATGATGAGATCTGTAGTGGTGCTTCTTCTACTATGGGTACTTTAGTCATTTTTTACTTTTTTTTCTGGTCAACTCATTTGTCTTGCTGAGGGTAATTTCAAAGCTTGCATTCATGTATCCTAAATGCACCCAATTAAATACTACTTTCACACTTTTCTGAGACACAATAAAATATTCTGTTCACAAATTATATTTAGCTTCATTTGTCTTCATTCGTTTTCTTCCCACATCACGTCTCAAACTTTATCTCAAGCTCTTCACTGACACGGTTGTCCTTTTGGTAAACAAGTATACAAACTATATTTGTATTAGTATTAGCTATATTGAAATATTGTTAGAGGTGTCAGTCAATCATTATTTTGATAAATTATATAAAATTTTTAATCAATTTGAAACTGAAATGATTTATGATTAACTATTTGTTTAAATTAGATCAGTTTTATTTGTTTAGATCATTTCTAAATATTTAGATCAGTTTGTTAAGATTTTTTTCAATGTAAAAAAAGTATATTTTATATATATTTTAACAGATTTTCATAGTTTAAAATAATATTTGTGTAGAATTATAAAATCTACACACAAAATACATTTAGAAAATAATCCAAAATTAAATAAAGACAACTTGTCTTTGTGTGACATTCATATACCGAACAAAATTATAAACGCAACACTTTTGTTTTTGCCCCCATTTTTCATGAGCTGAACTCAAAGATCTAAGACTTTTTCTATGTACACAAAAGACCTATTTCTCTCAAATATTGTTCACAAATCTGTCTAAATCTGTGTTAGTGAGCACTTCTCCTTTGCCGAGATAATCCATCCACCTCACAGGTGTGGCATATCAAGATGCTGATTAGACAGCATGATTATTGCACAGGTGTGCCTTAGGCTGGCCACAATAAAAGGCCACTCTAAAATGTGCAATAAAGGCATGTAATGTTACAAAAAAAGATTTATATTTTAAATAATGCTGTCCTTTTTTATTTTCTATTCATCAAAGAATCCTGAAACAAAAAATCACATTTTCCACAAAAATATTACATGCCAACTATTTTCAACATTGATAGTAATAAGCCATGTTTCTTGAGCAGCAAATCATCTCTCCTCTTGAGCACACACAAGCACTCTCTCTCTCTCTCTCTCTCTCTCAGGTATCTGACCCTAATCTTCCCTCTCAAACAGCTTCAATCCCATCTCTTATTGTGCTCGGCCTGCCCAGCAGAGCAAACCGGATTCTCTCTGTCTCCTTTATCAATCCTCAGTCCCTGCCAGGACAAGAAGAAAGAAAGACTGCACTGGAAACAGCTGAGCTGGAGACTTCTCTTCACTACTAAGCCGTTTGGGGGTTTGGAGATAGTGAGGGCCGGGACACTGTCACTCTCTCTCTCAGTGAACAGTGCTGATAGGGTTATGAGAGGGGAAGTGAGTAAAGACACTTCCTGTTGTGAGTCTCAGTCGGACTCTGTCAGTCAGGCGGCAGAATGATTACTTTCAGCTTGTCTGGATTCAAACACTCAGAGTCTCAGGCTGGGATATATCCTGCAGCGTTGATATGTCCTGTCACTCAACATTTCCTCCTCTCATTACTTACTCTAGCTTCCCTGTTAGTCTCGTTTCCATTCAGGATGCATCTGTATACTCTCACCCCGCCGTCCTCAAACTCTTTCTTTCTGCCGAAAATGGCACTGAATTATGCAGTGATGACAGGAGGGATGGAGGTAGATGGATTGTCAGTTTCATGCCCCTTTCACACTGACAGTAATGGAGGACAGCGGGTCACTACTGGGCCTTTCTGAGGCTGGACGTCCCGATGATGCTGGTGAGCTGCACAGCTGCAAATAGCTTTTTAAAATCTGATCACAAATTAGGTGTACTGCTGGTAAAAAATCATACGTAATTTAATTCAACAACAAATTAATTTTCTTGCATCTTAAAATTAGCATCATGAAGCGGAAATTAGTTTAGACTTTAAACAAGGGGAAAAAAAGCTATTTGCTAATGGGGTGAGACAAAATAAACATGTTTCCTTTTTTAATCAAGTTTATTTTGTCTTTGCTGGGCATTTTAACCATAAATCTCATTAACTTATGTTAAAGCTCTCTCTTAGAAAGATTTATTATCATATGCCATCGTGCTTGTTTTACAATACAAATAAAATTGTTTTTGCAGTGCACTCAGGTTGCCAGAAACTTTGAAAATGAATGAGCACCTGTCTTAATGTAACTGCAGATCACTGTCAGTGTGAAATATCCTTCAGATGATGGTCCATTCCTCCATTACACATTGAATTGATTATAGCACTTTCCCTGACCAGTATTTTGTTAATAAATTGATTTTTTACTTTACAAATTTAATAAAATAAAAAAATCATTAAAAAAATTGTCATATAAATAAAATAAAACAAAATAAATAAATATTATATAAAATACAAATTGAATTGATTTTATCACTTCCACTGACAGGCACTTTATAAAATAAATTATAATATAAATATAAATAAAGCAAAAAAAATATAGATACTATTTTAAAATACCATTCAATCAAAATAAAATAAATTAATGTATATGTTTTTTGTTTAAACAAACAAAAAATAAAATAAATACAAAAAAAATTCTTCATCCAGCAGCAGTCTCAATGTGTATATTCACAAACATGATTGCCAGTGAGATTCTCACCCTTTATATACTGAGAAATGAACAATGGACTACTCAGAAAAGAAAATCTCTATCTGCTCAATAACAACGAATAAAGTTGAGCTCATATGAACTGAGATCTCACCAACAGGTCAACTCAAAATCACAGGACTTCATGATTACATCAGCACCATACGAGATTCAGCACCATCGGTTCAGCACCATATCAGTGGACACACCACAAAACATCAGCACCATGGACAGAGACACACACAAAACATCAGCACCATGGACAGAGACACGCACAAAACATCAGCACCATGGACAGAGACGCACAAAACATCAGCACCATGGACAGAGAGACCAAATTAAAGATAACCCTGCTCATTACAGAGGCCGTTATCTCTAATCTCTATCCAATGTCGAAATATAAATCAAAATTGGTAGTATGGGAATACTTTGGATATAGAAAAGACGAACGCTTATTTGTCCTCGAGGATAGACACAGTTAAAAAAAACTGGTCGCAAAGCAGCCGCAAAAGAGAGGAAACACATCGAAACATGTTTACCTATATTTCAGAACACCATGTGCAGATACTAGTTATGTCCCATTTATAACTTAAGGTTAAAGCCTTATGATTTCCGTGATGCGGAGTGAATAGAATCCAGTCATGACAAGAATTTACAATGCAGATGTCACATAAAATGCGCAATGATGAATAAATCAAAAACAGAGCTGTCAAATCACAAATGGTTTAGTGTCTGTGATTATTAAAGCAAAAAACACTGCTATATTAAAATATAATCGTTTGTTTGCGTTTCTCTCTGAGAGTGAGCGGCGTTGTGTCGTGTATACATACTCAAGTATTTCAAATAGTTTTTTACAGCGCCTGCTGACATAAAAGTCCATTTTTTTTTAAAACTCGAAGAAATTGACATTAATTAAATTGTTAAAGCTTTATACAAATTACATTGTACTATACAGAATGTAGCTTCTGAAATAATGAAATTTAAAACATGCTTTGTTTAATACCGTATACCATGATACCGTGAAACCGTGATATTTTCTGAGACGATTATCATACCGTCAAAATCTCATACCATTACAACCCTACTACAGACTGATGTAAGGGAGAAACAATCGAGTTTTACAACTTCAATGCAGGGAAAAACACGATTCAACAAATAAAGGCCAATCAGAAAAAAATCTGATATGCTCTACACAGAGAATAATTATACAACTGATTCACAATGAGACCTGAATGTGGGCGGAGCATTCCAGTCTGATGTCATAATTAGAACCCAAGTAACCGTTAAAACAGCATAACACCTAGTTAGTGCACTAACAAGTGTTCTACAGCAATCAAGAGCACTACGGCTCTTGAGCAGAGCATTAGCAAAAAATTAAGTGAGTGTGTTTAGCTCGAGGACAGAATTAATACCTTGATGTGATTGAATTCATTCTTGCTGGCGTCAGTGCCGACTGGTTTATTTTCAGTGCGTGGCTTTAGGACCTGCCGCAGCGGGCTGGAGACGGGCAGACCTGTGACACTGATACCATCTGAAAGCACACAACATAACAACATACATTAGACATACGGCACACATGAACACAGCGGTCAGAGGCCTGAGAAACAGCGCGAGAGATCACTATCTTCTGTGACTTATGTGGGGAGAGGACGCTATTACACAGCAATAATTCCTCAAACTCAGAGGACGTGAACATCGCTCAAACGCTTCGCTCTCCATCCCTCTCTCCATACGCCTTTCTATCTCTCAGTGCATCTGTTTGTCCGGCGTTTAGCACTTGAAATAAAAATTAGAATCCATAACGTGACAGTTTGAAATATGATGAGGTGGAAAACCTTGATTATAAATAAGGCGATGGAGTGCGTGTGCCGCAGTGGCTCTCTGGAACACACTCAGGTGGATATATTTTATCTCTCCAGCGCATACGCATAACGACATAAACTTATTAACACACACACAAATTCATTCAAGCAAGAACCATTCTGGGTTATTTTTAGAAACGGGACATAAATATGACGAATGAGGCTTTCATCAACACAGACTTAAATGCAAGCCTGCAAGAACATAAAACACAAAACTAAAGAACACAAATCCTCAAATGTACGACATCAGTTGCAGTAGGGCTGGGCTGTATATGAAATATTAAAGATATATCTGTAACGATTTCATTGGTTATATAAAAATTAACCACAATTGTTATGATACCTCATTACCCCATTTTACTAGGACATTAAGTTTCTTATAGAGCGTGTCAGTTTTGTAATTATTAAAACGGAGATGTTTTAAATGTCTAATTTAAACTTGTGTTCAATAAATGGTGTTGGAGTAGGAAAGTGCAATTTATTTCTTTGAGTCATTTCAAAATTATTAAATTCAAAACATTTGTTAAAATATTTGCATCACCTAAAAATGCTTACACGTCCTCACGTGCTTGTTTTATTAAAATCAATATGAAATCAACATTTACCCTATAAACTTATTTAATGCATGTTCCTCATTCACATTTTAAAGGCCACTTTTCACAGAAAACTGCCGAAAAACAATCACATTTATTCTCATTAATTATCCTGTATCATGTCAGATTGTGGTCAAAATGTTGAAATTAAATTAAATGAATAAATAATTTTAAATAAATAAATAACAAATAAATAATTATATTAACATTCAAATATATATAATGCATCTAAAGGTTCAAGAATAATAATAATAATATAATAATAATAATAATAATAAATGTTTAAAGATAGTGTCTCTATGTCTTAAAAAAATGAATAAATAAATAAACAAACACGGAGGTTGCATTGTCTGCCACACAAAGCCATTGCTCTAATCGAAGGTTTTTCTGCAGCGGTGACATTTCTGGGTTTGACCTGCTTTGGCTCTGTCAGAGGGAAAATAATGAGGGTAAATTGCAGCGTTTGCCATGCACAGATTTCTCTCCGTATCTCATGCAGATGCTCCAATACACTCGGATGGATTCTGACATACCACAGAGAAGGAAGAGCATAAGAGACAGCAGGTGAAAGGTGCATGTACGAAAATGTGGCTCATCACTATTCGAACAGAAACGAATATCTGTAGAACAGAACGTGATTTTGAGTCATCTTTCAAACGCTGCCTCTCTGCTGCTCACATCAGCTCACATCAGGACAGATCTGGTCAGTATTTGTGTTTTACCGCCCGTGGGTTCTGAAAGGGAAGGAGAGGGTGTTCAATCACTCGGCACACTGAGAAGTTACGGTCCTCATTACGAGTCCCACGGCCTCCGAAATGACATCACTTCCCTTCAAGAGTGTCTCACACAATATGTCGTAATGTCTGCTGCTAACTTTACAAGAATCAGACGCCCAGACACCAGGTCAGAGCAAACAGAGTGACATGTGGTAAGAGGAGGCGGAGTTAAGAGTGTCACACAAGCAGAAGAGGGCGGAGCTAAGATGTGTAAATGTATGAGCTAAAAGAAGATTTTGACTCAAATATCAAATAATTTTTTTATTCAAATTAATGCATTTATATTCAAATTAATATATTTATAATTTATATATATTTATAATTGATACATATATTTTTGTTATATATATTAATTTGAATATAAAATTATATATATATATATATATATATATATATATATATATATATATACACACACACACACTTTATTGCTAAAAGTATTGGGTCACCCCCTTTTAATGAAAGGTTAGACTACTTTAGTAATTTCCATGAGTACAAATCTTATTTTTTAACATATAATGATATTCTAGGGAATTGTGTGCTTCTAATTTTATAGCAACAGTTTGGACAGAACCCTTTTCTATTCTAACATGACAGTGTCTCTGTGTATAAGACAAGGATCAAAGAGAAATGATGATTCAGTCAGTGTGGAAGAACTTGACTGGTCTGCAGAAAGACAAGTCCTAATCCCAGCTGAACACCTCTGCTACTAATAATAATAATAGTAATACAGGTCATAAATGCTTTTAATATGCATAATATTAATAATATTAATAAAAAACATTAAATAATGTATTATTATTAAAATGCATAAAGTATTATTTTCATATAGTACATTAAATGATTTAAAAAATAATATACACAATACTTTATTAATGTTAAATTAATAAATAAATATTTGTATATAGCACCTTTACATAATTAATATATAATAATAATAATATACATTTTTATTTTTATGTAGTGAATTTAAAAGTTTAAAAAACAAAATAAAAATAAATAAAAAAACAACAAGTACGTAAACTCTAGTAAGGGTGGGGAGGGGACTACAATGGGAATATGATAATAGCCAGATAAGAACAAAAATATAATCAACAACACCTACTAGCATTGCATTCTTGATTCTTTTTCTGTCATAATTTGATTTGATCTTTTCAAAGACAAAAGAAATAAAAAGTCTAGGAGCTCAATATCAGCTCAAATGATCCACCTAATGAGCATCCTGAACAGACGTCATTTACTCCCTGCTTAAGTAAAGCGCAGCGGGTCGCATCGGAAAACACGGTGCTCGGCGATTACCAGACGTTACTCAATGAGGCTAGCAAGTTCACCCCTATGAGGCAGCGTGACATCATCCGCACCGGGGCTCTGCGGTAAACGCTTACCTCCAAGCGGGCTCTCAGCGGGGGGAGCCGTCCGGTTTAATGGAGCCGCTCTTCTCTCTCATTATGTTGTTCTTGCTCTGACATTTTAACATTCAGGCACTAATGCGTTTAGTCTGACTGTCTGGCCCTCGCGCTCTGACGGAGAGACGATTTATAGAGGACGGATGAATGAACGCAAGCGCGCGGCATGTTAAAGAAACTCGCGTACGGACTGAACCCGACGGCCTCCTGAAAGACAGACAGAGCATTGCATCACAGCGATGACATCACCGCCATCACAGCCTGAGTCATGCTGACAGGAGTGATGGAGACAAAACGGCTGAAGGGAACAGAGTGGAAATGTGCTGTGTTTAACTAACAAATGCTTTCCATACGAGTTTGATTAAACTCACTCTGATCAACTGAATCAGTCTGACAAATCATGCATTTATTGATTTTATTAATCATCTGGTTAACAGCAAATGTACTCATTGAACCTCTAAAAATCATTACTGGCATGTGATCAGCTGAGGACCAAAAATAAGGAAAACCTGTTTTTCCCTGATAAATAATAATAATAATAACAGTACTTATTTAAATTGTAAAAGAAAATAAATAAATAACACATTACAGTTGTAATAGTACTGTATTTCAGTATACTACTGTAATATCACTGTAAATAATAATAATTATAATAATAACAACAATACAACAACAACACCAATAAACATGGCTGTCTTAATTTCTTTGCTTTCAAACTTTAAACTATATTAATAACAGTATTGCACTGTAAAATAAAAACTATTCAAATAAAATATTTAATAAAACATAATACACAAAGTCTTCTTAATTATTTAAATTATAAACATTAAATCAAATAAATGTATTGTAATAATTGTAATTAAACTAATATACTATACACTGTACGACTACTGTAAAATAAAGAATAAGAACCTATTAATATAATAATAATAATAATAATAATAACTATTATACTATTATAATTACTTTCTAATACTTTCTGATACTTACTAATTATAATTAATTACAAATAACTATTATAATTATTTTCATTTAAATAATGAATTTAATTTCAATTTAATAATTATGTCTTAATTTCCATGCTTTCAAAAATTAATTATTGTAATAATACCACTGTACCGTAAAACAAAAACTAAAAATTAGCATTTTAAGAAAATAAAAATAAGAATAGTTATTTTAAATAAAAAAAGTAAATCTTCAATGGTAATATTTATGGTTGTCTTAATATCTTTGCTTGTAAACATTAAACTGTAGGGCTTTTATTTTGACAGAAAACCACTGGGAGACCCTAAATCTTCCCCTTTTAGGAGAACCTAAATTTCCCCCTGGATTTATGTAATTCACGTAGGCCAGAAAACTTGGATAAATATGTCTAAAATGTGTGTAAATATGTTGACAACAGTCTGGAAGCGGCTTCATGCAAAACATGCAACACCAAGGATGTCTTGCATTCCATTATGACATCACAATGGAGAGAAGGTTGAGCAGCCAATCAGAGATGAGGAAGTGCAACATCAACCAATTCAACATTTGAATGACTTGTTTTGATTGTTTTTTTATTATCTTTTTTACAGTTACAAACCACAATGATGTGAAAACCAATAGCAAACAGTGCAAATATTACTTTTAAATAACAATAATGTATTAGCACCTGCGATATCATCAGCAGTGTTTACAATTCACTGCCCTCTACATGCTGCGCTAATAGGACAGGCTTTAAGCTGTCTTATCGGCCTAATTCAGAGAAAATGATTATTTCAACAATAATTAAAACATCTTAGCAGCGTCTGAGGAGAAACCCAGGAGAGGAGAGAGAGAGGGAGGAGGCTGTTCATTGCGCACCTGTTTGTAATTCAAGCAGAAACGCAGCAGACAGACGCACACCGCCGCTCGTCTGCTCCAGTCTGCTCTCCTCGTGTCTCATTAATATTTACATGTGCGTACAAACAGACATAGAGAACCTGGAGGACATTTCCCATTCTCAGAGCTCGCTCTTTTGGGCTCAAAAGAGGTCGCAAATCATTTTTACTGACATTTTATACTTTATTGCGAGAGTTCTTCTCGAATTCCGTAAAAATATACAAAAAAGTCAACTGTTGACATTCAGTGAGAAGGAACATCTAAACGACTGATTTAGAGAGCGGTTCAGATCATCTGATCTTGGTAGAATTGGATGAGAAGTGTTCGAGTCGATGTTGAACCAAATTTTCTTTTCATCTTTTTCCAAAAGAAAGTACAAATTCAAAAACCTCAAATATTAACATGACAGGCCACATTTACATCAGTTTATGATTTTTTTTTAAAAGAAGTGTCTTCTGCTCACCAAAGCTGCACTTATTTGATCAAAAATACAGTAAAAACGGTAATATTCTGGTATATTATCCCCATTTTAAATAGAAAACTGCTTTCTATGTGGATATTTTAAAATATTAATTGAATACATTTAAAATACAGTTTAACATTAGATATTTCATAATATTTAATTTTCATATTTGTATTCATATTTTATTTTATTTTCACTGTTATTTTTAATTACTTTTAACATTTTGTCATGTATTTCATATTCTTTTTTATTTTATATTAATTTATACATTTACTTATTTATATTTTTTACTTTTTAATTATTTATTAAATTATTTATACATTTTCAGCATCATCATGCCAATCTTCAGTGTCACATGATCCTTCAGAAATCATTCGAATATGCTGATTCGCTGCTCAAGAAATGTTTCTTATTATCAGTGTTGAAACAGGTTACAATTTTTGTTATATATATATATAAAAATATATATTTTTTTTGTGAATAGAAAGTTTGTCACTTTCACTGTCATTTTCAATCAATTTCATGCATTCCTGATAAATAAAACTTTTAAACTTTTTTTTAATATATATATATATATATATTAGTAGAAACAACTGTGATAATGGTGCTTTCTCCTTTTCAGTGTGCTTGAGAGGTAAAACAAAAGGTTAGACAGGAAGAAGTTATAAGTGTAATATAACCAGGAAACAGACAAAAGAAACAAGATGTTAAGAGGAAATAGATATGAATCCAGAGAGGAAATAAGAGAGGGCAGAGGGGACGGAGAGGGGGTGATACAGGAAAGAGACGGCTGATGTCTCTGTTGAATGTGAAATGAGAAGGTACAGACACCATTTCAAATCACCTCGCTTGGAGCAGATCTACCGTAACAGGCCAAAGTGAATACTGCCTTTCTATCTATCAGAGAGCAATCAAGCCAGTCTTGATTATAGTGCGATGACTCCGGTGATGCACTCTCAGAAATTGAGCGTAAATTGGATGGGACAAACCAGAACGGACCCCAATGATGTTGTTTGTGCGTGTCGTGTGGATGTTTACCGTCGTTCAGGTCGTGTAGCAGGTTCTCCTGACCGGAGAAGTCCAGTTTGGCGCTTATGTTGACAGGGATGGAGACGGATTGACCGGATTTCAGAGGCAGGTGGGACAGAGCGTCCTGCAGGTCCCAGGTCAAGAACTCACCAAACAGCTTCTCTGTAAGATAGAAAAAGGGAAATATTGAATAATTATTGAATGAAATGATCTGCAAACGTCAGTGACAAACAAGGATTTTTAAACTAATGATAAAAAAAAGATTTTCAATTCATATTTTTTTTAAATACGAGAAAAAACTAAAACCTTTTATTATTATTAGAATGAAAAAAAAAAATATATTAAAAAGGTGTATTTGAGACATTGCATGCATGATTTTTTTTATATATATATATAAAATATTAGTACATGCATTGTCATGCATAATTAATAGATCTGGACACAAAAAATAGGATGCAAATAATTGATCAATCTTTTTCTTGCATATGCATATAGCTGCACAAAAACATTAAATGGTAGTCCAATCTCTGAATCAAACCACAGCAGCTAGTACAAAAGTACCATATAACCACATCATATTTAAAGGCATGGTGTGCACTTTAAAATCATGTATTATTGAATTTTTGTTTAAGTCTTTTTTATTTCTCACAAAAATTGGATTAATTAATTGGTGGAGCCACTGCAATACTGACATAGACCCCCTACTGAAGACTCCTACTGTATAACAATCTATATAATTCAATTTCTCTCAAAAATTCCCCTTTATTACAGTATGTGAGTCAAAACTTTCTTTGGCTAGCTATCCGATCAACTCGAAAATGCGCTGGTATTAAATGATTAACTCTGGTAAACTGCAAATTTATACAACTTTGGTGATGCAAACCTTAGAGAAGAAACCCATCACATAAAATATCTAAAAACTACCACAAATAACATTAAGAAAACCTAGATGAAAAGCTCTGAGTTCAGATATGTGCTGATCAACTGCACCGAGAGAAACTCCTCACACTCTCTGCACGTGGAAAATACAGTAGTTTCTTATACGGTACACTTCAAATCAAGTGTCTGATTTAACAGCAAATCTGATCTCTAACTAGAAATCCAAAATGATGACAATCAAAATACAGAAAAAAAAAGAAAATGATATAAAAATATATGAATACAATAAAATATCAAAACAAATATAAATAAAAAAAAATATATTTAAAAAAAAAATAAAATACAATAATCATGTGCGGTAAAGTGCATACATCCCCGCAGGTGTTTGGATGAACCAGCAATGGGAACTGAACCCCGAAAATGAAATGAAAACATATAATACAGAGGTATTCACTGAAGAGCCATGTCAATAACATTATACATGACTATAGTAATCATTCAATGCAATGGAATGTATCTCCACTGGAGTTTAGTTCAGGTGTTGTTTACCTTCTGTCTATATTTTACGGAAACTGCACAACATTGTTGCCGCCTAAGGAGAAATGTAATTGAGAGTTTGATCCCGGTACGTAACGAAAATCTTACAAACACGCTCTCTCTGTTCTCTGTGAAAACAGAAGAAACGGCTGTTCAAAGCTTCACTCAGATAATAACAGCTCCCAAACCTCACTGAAGATGAATAATAGACAGAGGCCAAATAACGAAGTCAAATGAGTGCCGCACAACACGTCTGTGAACGTTTAAATGAGCGTCTCCCCTACAGACACATGATCCTTATGAATCACAGCTTTGATTTTCATTTCCACATGAAAGACTGAAGAACGCATGAACAAGATGCTGCATTACAATGACAGTCATCAGACATTCAGCAGGAAAACACTTCAAAATCAACCCGCTGACTCTTATTAACACCTGCCACATGTTTGTCTGAGGCCTGATGATGGTTTGACCATTTGGCCATTTCTGAGTGAACAAAACAGATGCTTATGTCCACTTAAGCTGACTGATAACCTCTAGTGTCTATGAGCAGTCATAAAATTCAGTCTGAACTCAGGTTTACAAACCCAAAACCTTGATTTAGTCACAAAATAATTTCTACATGACACTACAGCTTCTTCTGGACAAGAGCCACCCTTTAAAACACAATTTAAGAGAGGGGAAACCTTAAATATCTCTGAACACACATAGAATATAAAGGATTGCTCTATTTGAACTATCCACCTTTTTCTTCCTGTAAAAATGGGCCTTTTGTAAGTTCTATGGGTCTAACTTCTGGTCTCATCCGTGTCCAGCTATTTTTAGCTGTACAAAACAGTTTGTTTTGCTGCTTGATATTGAAAATCACTGTCTAACCATATTATTGAATGTATTTTCTTAAATATGAACACACTGGTTTGTAGTACAAACAGTTTTGCCATTTAATGCACGTTGTTATTCCTCTTGTTATTTACTAAGCGACTAATGAACCAGAAGTCTCGCCCATGAAGAAAAAGGTGGCTTACTTCCTTTTTTTTTGAAAAAGGGGGGGGGGGGGGGTAACAACATGACAATTAGCATTGCACCAAACACTATAAAAGCTGTCTATCAATAGGATAAAAAAGTATGAAAATGTTGTAGTGATTTGCATAATTAATTTACAGAATGTGGTGGTAAAGAAAAAGATGCAAATAAAAGAAAGAATATTTTTTTAGTGAATAACTACAGTACCAAATATGGGATGTGTTTTTTCTTTTTTATATTAAATTGATCAAAAGTGACAGTAAAGTCATTTATAATGTTACAAAAAATTCATCAAGCAATCTTAATTTAATAAAAAAATTATCGTTTCCACTAAAATATGCATATGCAAAATAGTATATTTGTGGAAATATATTGTAAACGTATAAGCAGCACAAACTGTTTTCAACATTGATAAGCATAATAATAAAGGTTTATTGAGCAGCAAATCAGCATATTAGAATGATTTCTGAAGGATCATGTGACACTGAAGACTGGAGTAATTATGCTGAAAATTCAGCTTTGCATCACAGGAAGAAATTACATTTTATTCAAATATAAACAGTTATTTTGAATTGTAATAATATCTCACAAAATTACAGTTTTTATTGTATTTTTGATCAAACAAATGCAATCTTTTAAAAACATTATCAAATCTTACCAACCCCAAACTTACCAGAAGAGAATAGATGTTGGATACATCAAACAACCATCTACATGTACACTTCTGAATATTTCCTCATCAAAAAAATAAACAGTTATGGTAACAGTTCCACTGACAAACAGAGTGAATATTAAACTGGCCTGATCCCACGCTGCTGTTTTAGCATTTTAATTCTCAGTGTCTGCTTTTCCCCTTGCGCTTATCTATTCCAGCTGTCTCTCGAGAGCCGTGATCTTCTCTTCAGAACTACACGGATGGAAATAAACAACTCAGACAGATGTTAAACCCTGTTCCACAACAGCACGCTCCCGGGCCTGCGAGCCGTCATCCTGGAGGGCTTCTTCCTGGCAGAACGGATCAGGACAGCAGACTACATCCACCCCGAACGCACACGCCTGCCAACACTACAATCTGTTTTTTTGGAGCCTGGGGATCTCAAACCACGAGTTTAATCTCTAAAGTCTCTGCAAAAGGCTAAATTTACAATTAGCATGCTGCTAATGAGGCTACAAAACCATGGAAGTAAGTTAAGAACACAAAAATAGAACATACATTTTTTTCTAGTGTTTTTATCTAGATTTAATTTTAAATTCCCAAACATATTAGCATATAAACAGCGATTTCATACAGTCTCGGTTTCAGGCGGCGTGTTGACAGACCGTTCATGAATCATCTGAAGCATATTGCGCATAATAATGGAGCTTCCAAAATCATAATCTCAGATTTGCTAGCTTTACACGATTTACGGGAATCTTTTTCAACCTTTTTATGTTTATCTCCCAGTTTCTGTGAGTCACCAAACAGAAAAACAGTCATGCTTGCTTTTTGTTCCCAAGCTGCCAGGATGAGCGCTTCCAAGGCATTGAATCTTTGAAAGATATTCGAAAATTGAAACTTTCAATAAGAAAAAAAAAAAAGCCTGGCTACGTGAAGCTAATTTTTCATATATACCAGTCAGAAAATAGCCTCTGAGTACAATTAAATTATTCAAAAGTACAATCAAATGCCATCAAACTCAAAAGCAGAGGAGAGGAAGAAAAGGAGAGAGGCCCACAGCTCTCCGCACTAATTTGTTTTGGGACGCAAATATTCAATAATTCATAATTCTGTGCGTGTGAATGCTAAAAACAGTGTGTAGACAGGTGAGTCGGCTTTATAAACAGCTGAGCAGTGACCATAATTCACCACGGTACGGCCGGGATTGAAACTGCGTTGCTAGGAGACACAGAGTTGCCGATGGCAGTGACTTCTGCTGCCTCATGCGTTAAACAGAGGTGACAAACGAGACATTTATGGAGATTTTTAACATTTCGGAGAAATGTGTGGCTTCTGTACTGAAAACATACATTAATTGGAAACTTTGTGAATTACTTTGTGTTCATTCAACAGGCATCGGTGACATAAAAACATTAAGTGCACATATAATCTTAGCCGAGGTTTTTAATTGAGTTTTCCATGACCATTTTCAACTCTCTCTCTTTCTGACCTTCACAATTAAACTGCTGTTTTTGCTACTGGACTGATTAAAATTGGATGGAAACCTTCTTTAATCACAAACACAACAGGTAAATGGATAGATAAAATGAAATAACAATGGATTGATAGACGGACGGACGGATGGATGGAACAGAGAATGATATACAAAAAGAACGATAGAAAGAATAAAAGAACTTTGGACAGAATGAAAGAACAAAAGACAGAACAGAAGAATGACAAGAAGATCAAGACAACGACAGAACATTACAGAGAGAATGATAGATATAGTATGAATGATATAATGAACGAGAGAACAACAGAACACCCTCCTACTTCCACTCACTTATAACAATCTACATCCCCTCCAGAAGTCTGAGATCTGCTAGTGAGCGACGCCTCGTGGTACCATCACAGAGAGGCTCAAAATCACTCTCCAGAACATTCTCGTTCACCGTTCCTGGCTGGTGGAATGATCTTCCCACCCCCATCCGGAATGCTGGATCCCTGTCAATCTTCAAGCAACAACTGAAAACTCATCTCTTCCGTCATCACTTGACTTCATCATAAAAAAAACAACCTTCACTCTCTTTCTTCTCGTTCCCTTAACCTCTCACTGTCTGGCTAGTATGTGCTCTGAACAATGCCTAGAAATTTGTATTACAAGCACTATTGTATTATCGCTTATTGTATTCCTCAATTATAAGTCGCTTTGGATAAAAGCATCTGCTAAATGAATAAATGTAAATGTAGAACATTAGAAAGATGAAATGAATGAAAGAACGTTAGAATGAGAGACAGAATGATAGAACTAAAAACCATAATAAAGAATGATATATAGAAAGAACAATACAGCATTAAAGCCAGAAAAAGAATGGCAAAAAGATAGAATGATAGACATAAAAAGAATGTTAGAGCACATGTAAAAAAGAACAATAAAAGATAGAATATTAGGCAGAATAAAATACTGTATAGAAAGAACCAAATAATGATAAGAGACAAGAGAACGACAGAACATTAGACGGAATGATAGAATGAACAAGAACACAAAACATTAGAATGACAAAGAACAATAATCAGAACGTTTGAAAGAATTCCATATAAAAAGAACAATGTTAGAACCAGAGAAAGACTGATAGAACATCACATAGAATGAAAGACAAAAAATAAGAACAATATAGTATATTGTAGATAGAAAGAACAACAGACCGAATAATGGAAATAATAAGCAGAATGTTTATTTATAAAGAATATTTAGACAGATTGACAGTTTTATAGTATGACACACAAACACAGGGTTATGCTTGTTTAAATGATCTAATAAAAGCTGCTTGTGTTGACCTGAACACAGATCTACAGCCATATGACTCTGAAGATACGGAGGGCTAAATCAAGTTCTGGACTGAAGCAGTCATAGACACAGTGTCCCTTCAGGAGGGATAGATAAACCAACAACACTGAGCACGACTTCACAAATGATTCAGATGTTTCTTCACTGTCACTCTAAGCTAAAACTTTGATAAAAGTGCCCAGATCACATCTCACTACAGAGAAGCAAATATAAAACACGCTGTGAAAAGAGCAGGAGAGTGTGTGAGAGACACATGGAGGGTGATAATAATCCTCCATCAGCATGAAGAAACCTGAATAACACATTATTACTGCAACACCGTCCTCTCTCTGATAGACTGCCTTTATCTGCCTTACACCTCCAGAATGACTCTACAGCTCCTGCACTGGATTCAGATTCCTCCTCTTCTCCTTCATCTTCCTCTCCCTCTCCAAACACCTCTGAAATTAATTCAGCCCAAACCACTTCCACAGACTCCATTCAAAGTCTGTGGGATAATGTCAGCCTTAGGTGGGCCATCTATTGTAAACACTTCATAATAAATGTAATCTTAAAGTGTGAAAATCTCCAACTGGATTGAATTGAAAATGTTTGCCTTTTAAAAAGTGATGGTGAGTGGGTCAACTTAATATGTATATTCTTTTATGCCTAGAAATGTAAAATCACAGTGTTTATTCTACCACAAAGTGGAAGCTCATAAAATCCCAATGCATTAAAATTCAAATAAACTGTATTTACTTTGTTCCATCAAGATGCAGTAATGAATATTTTAAGGACATCACTCTTAAAACAAAGCATAATCTACAGATGTGCATAATACATTTGTTGGAAAATTTAAAGACACAAAGCACAGACATTTGCAGCACTTGAAAAGCTCTTTTAGTAGGAAAACCTTGCAAACTACTCACTAGTAAATCCATATATATATATATAGTTTTGTTTTACTTATTTTCATTTATAGGTCAGAAGTATACAGGGGAAACAATGGAAAGTCTAAAAACGGACAAAAAAAAGATAAATAAATTAATAATTGAGCTGTAGTAATTTTGAGAATTAAAAATAATAAAACAAATTATTATATAAAACATAATATAAAATATTTAAATAAAAAATTAAACACATTTAAATAAATATTTACTTCATACAAATTGTAGACATTTCTTGCATATGTGACATTTCTGAAAATATTTAATATACAAATAAAATAAAAATCTAAAATAAATAAAATAAAAATGTTAAATAAGTTGTAATTTTGAGAAAAATAAAATAAACCTAAAACAACAACAAGAATTACTATTGTTTTAGTTCCAGTAATATTTCAGAAATTATTTTAAATATTTCATACTTCAATATTTCACCAAAGAAAGCCACTATTTAACGCCTAAGACCACAACATAAAATATCTGTCTAAAAAAATTTAACTAATTAAAACTTCAACATGATTTATTTATTTGTTTTGCTGCTTTGCAAGTGCTGTCATTTCCTTTAGAAAATACAAATCCAGAGTCATGCTGTGAGTGCAAGTGTGTGCACTGATTTGAACATTGCCCACTGGACTGGAAAGAAAAACTCTCTGGTATAGGAAAATAGAAAGACACGGAAAGCAACATGCATACACACAGAGGACAAGCCCAAAGCCCTGAGCTAAACATGCGTCTGCCTGGTTAGATAGTGAAAGGTCACTGCTTCAGCCATGAGATTCTCATGAATGCACTATTTTCATTCAAATCAAAGCGTAAATACGTGTAGAATACGCATCCTTGCATTGAGGCGGATACAGAAGAGCGTACGCTGCTTGCGTTCGATGGGTAATATCCGAAATGGTGCAACGGTGACGAGGAGACAGAGAGGAGATGATTTGTTGAAAAAAGTCGTTATTTTTATTTTCTTTGCGTACAAAAAGTATTCTTGTCGCTTAATAAATTCATATTGAACCACTGATGGCAGATGGACTTCCCTGGCGATGCTTTTCATACTTTTCTGGACCTCAACAGTGTTATTTACTTGGCAGTTAATGGGACAGTCACAAAGCTTTTATTGAGTTGGAACAAAATGTGGGTAAGTGAATAATGACAAAATTATCATTTTGGGGTGGAGTATCCCTTTAATGTACAGTAAGACTATATGGTGAAAATTTGAAGTCTAATCAGAATTCATTGGTACTTGGGGTTTGTTCAAATGGCCTTTAGTTATAAAACGGTTTCATTGCCTAATATTGCACCATATGTCGTACACGCCAAATGTCATCGTCAAAGGCAAAAGCATCATTGCTAACTTCAAAAAAGCCTGACAGCTGATGTAATCTGACATCCATCAATCACAGCCTGATATCAAACAGACTACGACGACCAAGGTCATAAATTATACATCTATATGTTAAAAAAGATGCAGCCAGGCCAGGACTGAATATCTACTGGAGTCAGAGAGAAAGACAGGTAGAAAGACTGATAGCTGCAGAGAGAGAGATGTCAAAAATTAGCATTTCCATATGTCGAGTGATAAATTGTGTGGTGTGTACAGATCAGAGATGTAAAAATGAATCACGGAGCAACACAGACAGAATCAGGTATGTCCTAGCAATTTCACTGACTATGTTTACGGCACATATTATAATCTACACAACTTTAAGTATCCATCCATCGAATATAAAACCTTCAAACATCAAGACTTCACATTTTGTTTTTAAACTCGCAAGATCTATCTTGACCAATTTTCTTTTTCTACTTAAAAAAAACAACACTTTTTGCAGTATGAAATTCAGTTCGTTTCTGCTTCCCTGTGTTAAATTATAATTGCAAATAATCTGTTTAAGCCGTATGAGGTCAAAGTTGCTGCAACAGTTTTCAGATGTCTGAAACTAAAAGAGAGAGAGGAAAAAAATATTTTAAGAGCATGGATTTCCTAACACAAAGTCTAAAGTATGGACTTCTCCATTACTAGGAACGTGCAGATTTCTTGTGCAAGGAATAAGTATGCTATTTTAACAACCAATGTTTTCAATATGGAGGGTTTTTTTTTTTTTTTGTGGGATTTAGAGTATTAACTAGTTAAACATAAAATAAATAATAAACAAGATAAAATAAAAATACAATACATTAATAATTATATAAAAACTAAATAATGATAAAACATAAATAGATTTGACAACTGAGTTTAAGTATGCATCATTTGCCCGCTGGTCTCTCTGCCCTCTGTTGGCTGAGGGAGAAACTGTAGCGTGCGTGTGTTTGTACACAGATGTCTCATCAGAGTGCTCTCTGCTCATATTTTATTCATTGTTTGCTTGTGCGGGCTACGGGAGACCATGCTGCAGACAAGCCAAAATATCCGTGTGTGAGTGTGAGTGTGTGTGTGCGTGTGTGTGCGTGTGTGCGTGAGTGTGAGAGTGAGTGAGTGAGAGAGAGTGAGAGTGAGTGAGCGAGAGAGTGAGAGAGCGAAGAGCGAGAGAGAGAGAGAGAGAGAGAGAGAGAGAGAGAGAGAGAGAGAGAGTGAGAGAGAGAGAGTGAGAGATCTGAGAGGCTCATTCTGTGACATTGATTCAGCTGCTTGTGGCTGCCTCCATCCCATGCTGCCATCTGCTCTTTCTACATCCGTCACTGGCCTTTATCCAAAACCACCCACGAACATCAGAAATCCAAATCCTCTCCATCCAGAACCTCTCTCACGTCTCTGGAGATCAACAGAATCTTTCCAAGAATTCCAAAATCCTTGCACAAATATTCTAGAGCTTCTTAGTATGTTTGGAAATCTCCCACTGACTTCAAGTTCTCCGGGAAATGTTGGACTTTGCCAATAGTACTTGGCATCTTGTTTAAAAAAATTGTTGGGCACGACAAATTGTTGTTCGCTTCCAAAGACATGAAGCTTTTAACTTCAGAATGAGAAGGATTCACATTATAAGAGATATTTCATTCTTGGACTATCGCAAAGGAAAGATTTTCAAAAGTTCAGAGAAATATTGTGTTTAAAATAAGATTAAATTAAATTTGACATAAAAATATACATAAAATAAAATTAAACTAAAATATAAATATAAAAAATGAAACTAAATGAAAAAATAAATACAATATATATATATATATATATATATATATATATATATAAATAAAACGAATAACATAAAAAGTAATAAATAGAATAAAATATAAACTAAACTAGATTAAAAAAATAAAATAAAATGGTTTGATAATTGAGATGAGCAGTATGTCCTGGTAAAATTATTGCTCCTTTTTATCTACACAACGTATTATTTTACAATAAATTATTCTGCTGTCTTGCATTATTACACATTAATGTTGTGATTATTTTCCTCCATTTTATAGTCTCAACAAAAGAGATAGATCAAAGAAACAGACACAATGTCATCATAAAACTAAGAACTGTACTTCAGTAAAATAACTTGTATTGGTCTAGGAGGAAAAAGCCGGCAGCATAAAAAAATATCAGGGGTGACATTTAAAACATGGACGTCACTGCTTCAGAAGACATTCTTACGTATTCCAGTAGTAAAAATAGCCTGAACCATCGTGAAGAAACAAATGATATGTTACACATTCAGTTAGCAAAGCCTCCACATCTCAAGAGGTCACAACTTGATAATAAATGTCCTTTTATCTTCAGAAAACACGGATGAATATGAACCAGAAGCGATATTCTGACGATAGTCGTGAATGGCTTCTGTCTATTCGGCTAAGATTATGAAAGCACTTAGACCACAATAACAATACGAACAGTGAGAGCTTTTTATCCTAACAGTAGCTCTGTTCCCATGTATTACAGTACTGCTGGGTAATTAGAGGCCCTAATTGGACCATCTACCACTACATGCTGGTTGAGCCCCTGAGGGCAGCGCGTGCATCGCACAGAAGAGTTATTACAAGAAAATCTGTGTATGCGCATGGATGGAAAGTGCACAGAATAGCTCCCCGGGCTCTTCTGGAATCCTTTCAGAGTCTTTCGAAACACTCCAGAGTCTTCTAAAGCCTTTACTGCGCTCAGTACCATTTCTGTAGTGCACTGTGGGGCGGTGTAGCGGTTAGAGGATTAGTTTAGCCAACAATGAAAACACGCATTCGTGCACTCACATACTGAAACTTGGCATATTAGTGATTAGACATGGGAGAACCATGGGGCCTAAATTGTATGTAAATGCAGCCTAAATTGCAAAATGTTCATTCTTGGATGGTATCAAAGCTGGCAACTGGAAGGCAATGTGCTATTTGTGCTTTTGTGAATACATTGATTAAACCCTAGGTTATGTGAAAGTCAGAAATCTGAATAATTAAGAATTTTGTTTTGTTTAAAGCCTTATATGCTCACCAAGGTTTCATTTATTTGATAAAAAACTACAGTAAAAAACCATTATATTGTGAAATATTATTACAATTTAAAATAAATGTTTCTAACATTAATCCAGTCTTCAGTGTCACATGATCCTTCAGAAATTTGGTGAAAGATTTCTTATTAATATCAATGTTGAATATTTGTGGAAACCATGATACACAACAATTCAAAAGTTTGGAGTAATATAAAAAAATATATATATACTTTGATTCAGCAAGGATGCACTACATTTATCAAAAGTGGCAGTAAAAACATGTTTAATGTTTATAATGATTTCTATTTCCAATAAATGCTGTTATTCTATTTATCAACACTGAAAATGTATGTTTTCACAAAAAATAAAATGTTTTTCACAAAAATATTAACTAACTGAGTTAACAGTAACAGTAACTAAGCAGCAAATCAGCATATTAGTGATTTCTGTAATGCTGAAAACTAAGCTTTGCATCACAGAAATAAATTACATTTTAAAATATACTCAAATATAGTTTATATATCTCTTAGATTTGAATATTATTTCATAATATTACTATTTTTGCTGTATTTATTTATCTTATAAATGAAGCCGTAGACTAAAAATAAATGTTAAAACAAATTATTCCAAAAAAAATTTGGACCGGCAATATAAAAAGAACTCTACAATGTAAGAACTTCACAAATCCCTAAAACATTAGTCAGCAACCTGATGCTGCAGGGAATTTAGGCTAGCCAGGCGAGTAGTAGCGTTTACGCTAACTGAAGCGTCTAGCAATCTGCTTTAATTAAGAGTGCTGGCAGGAGCTAGAGGGGCATGCAGCGTTCAAAGCTTCCTTCAGCCCACAGAGAGCTGCCATCTGATCTACTGTCTCAATCATGACCCAGCATTTCACCAGGGAACTGAATGTAGTGCAGAAACAAAAGTACATCCCGGCTCATGTCTGGAGTATTTGTGGTGGTCTGGATGAGGGACTCAAAACCCACAAAGACCCCAAGAACCCACCAGACTGACATGCAAAGCATGTAAAGAAGTTATTTCTTCTGGTCTCAAACGTTTGAACGGTAGTTTAGGAAATAATATTTTAGGGAGGCTTTCTTTGCCCCTTTTTACAATATGTAATATAAGTCTCAAGTGTCCCCAGAATGTGTATGTGAAGTTTTAGCTTTTCAGACCATTCATTATATAATTTTGAAAATGCCTATTTTGAGTGGAAGCAGAAACATGCTGTTTTAGTGCATATCATTGGGGGCAGTCGTGGCCTAATGGATAGAGAGTCGGACATGAAACCCAACGATCGTGGGTTCAAGTCACAGGTCCAGCAGGGATTGTAGGTGGGGGGAGTGAACGACAAGCACCCTCTCCACCTCAATACCACAACTTGAGGTGAGACCCTTGAGAAAGGCACCGAACCTCCAACTGCTCCCCGAGCACTGCGGCATTGACTGCCCACTGCTCCGGGTGTGTGTTCACTGCTGTGTGTGTGCACTTGGCTGGGTTAAATGCAGAGCACAAATTCCGAGTATGGGTCACCATACTTGGCCACATGTCACTTCACTTGCTGCTGCTCCCCGCCCCCTTTTTCAGAATAGGGCTATGCATTTACAGCTCTTATCTCAGATACTCTGCTAAAAAAAACATCAAGTTTGGTTTTCATTATCATGTCTATCATGCTGAAATCATGCATTTTAAACCATATTAGTTTAACCTTTCTGAGCGCACACATCCGAAGCACGCACACAGAAAGCAGCTGTCACTCGGGATGTGAGTACTAAACTAAGTTCTCTTTCATGTCTTATTGCGCTTAAAGAGTCAAATACACATGAGTTTGTTAAAAACACACAAGTTGCAAAAACTTTGTCTGTGAAGGTAAACATCTGGGAAAGAAATTGCATGTTTATATTCGATCTGTGTGGCAGCAGCGTAATATACAGTAAATTAATTAATAAATCCACTGCTCTCTTGTCTCCTCTTATGCTGGGACTCCAAATAGTGTTCTGTGCTCATCAGTGCAGCCAAAGATAGAACAGTTAGCATGCTTTGCTCGAACATTTGCCATGGCATTAGAACTGGTACACCGTTGTCACTTGGGAAAACACAATGTCGGAGCTGTGGGTGGATACGTGCAGAATAAGAGGTGGCAATATTATAATAAGATCCCCTTTCTACGTCATGGTGGGAGCGAAAGCAGAGCGGCTCTTTTTTTCCACAAGTTTGCAGAGTAAGGCTCGCCAAAAAAATACTGGGTTGGGAAATGCACAGGGGACCCGAATATAGCACTTAAACACGCACTTAAACACGGAAAAGTGTAGTGTTTTCTACAATTCTGCTTGCAGATACTGTATATAGTTAAACTGCTAAGTTACTAAAATAAATAAATTAAATTAAATTGTGGCTGAATGCTGATGGCACTAACCTGGCTCACTTTAGCTAACTTTATGCACAAGAAGTATACAGTGCCCTCTAAAAGTTTGTCAGTGCCCTAGGCAAAGTGGGGTTGTGGACAATATCCGCAAAAATCCTGGCGTAATGCATTAAAGTAATTTTAGCAATAATACTGAGCATTAATACTGATTTTAATTTAGATTACCTAAAAACATTTTATCTATACACATCACAATCAGACTGTGATGCCTGATTACTGGATTAAACGCGACCCAGGATTTGTTTTTGAAGATTATTGGATCAGCACATATTTATAGCTTTACTAATTGAGTGCCAAATAAAGTTAGTAAATAACCAATCAGAACACTGTTTTGAGATGCTTTAGAAGCAGCTGCTGTGTTTTGCTATATTCTCAATTCCTTTTTATTATTAAATGTTTTCATTGTTTGTGTTGTCACTTACTAAAAAATTATCAAAACTCACTTTTTGCTTCCACCCTTTTAGGGCACTGCATGCTATTTCATTCCCTAATTATGCACAAGAGTGTGCACTATAGGATTTCCCTACAAGTAAATACTTTCAGCCTTAAAGTTTAAGAAACGCAATAGTTGTAATTCTAGTGAATCCTTAAGGTGACCATATAATTAATTTTAGTGCATAATTTAACTAGTATTCTAGGGCATACTCAATAGGATACTAGATGCTATAATTAAAACACTAGTATAATTCAGGGGATACTATAGTGATCCTATATTAATATTCTAGCTAGTGCATATTATAGGGATACTACAATTGTTACTAATCTATAGTGAATAAGTGTGTGCATAAGGAAATATTAATCAGAGTGCATACTTAAAGGACAATATGGTGCATGCATATATCTTAGTACATACTGCAGTGCACATGGTAATATTTTAGGTTCGATAATAAGGTTCAATTTAACAAAAGATAATGCAATAGCTAATAAAAACAAGTCCATGCATTATAAAAAAGCATGAATTAACAATAGTAGAAAATGTATAAATAAACATTAACCCAGATTAATGAATGCATAAAAAAAAGATATGCATAAATACATGCATCAATAAATCAACGAATGCATGTATAAATGCATAACTACATGCATAAATAAGTAAATGAATGCATGTGTAAATGCATAAACAATGCATAAACTAATAAATGCTTAAAAAATAAATGAATACATGCATCAACAAATTAAAAAAGGCATGTGTAAACCACTGTTAGTTATGAATAGTACATTATTTCTTAATTAATAATACCCAAAACAATAAATGTATAAATTAAAAAAGATGCACGAATACATGTATCAATTAAATCAACAAATGCATGTGTAAATGCATAACTAAACAAACAAACAAACAGATCTCTGTTTATTTCTCTGTTAGTTCATGACCTAATGCATTAACCAGTGTTAACCGACTGAAACTTATAAAGCATTACCATGATTATTCTTTTTGCCTGGCTTGAAAACAAAGACAATTTTCCAATCTAAAAATGAAGCAAATGTTAAGATGAAGCAAAACTGGAGCATTCTCAATAGAAAACAGCAGAAGACACCTGGAAATGAAATCAACAGGAAGCAAGAACACAGGGAACTACCAAAAGAGCAGCATTGTGTCTGAAAATCATGGAAAAGACAAAACTACAGGTGATTCACAGATCTTCCACCGAAGCCAGGCCTCGACTACACACACAGCAGGTCAACAGGTGCGTGTTTTGACAGCACGACAGAAAGCCAATCATAACGGGGACAGCTAAAAAGGGAACTGAAGTGTACGTCCTTGTGTTTGCACCAGAGTGGAATGAACTTCAGTCAAGCTGCATCACATAACACTGCAGATAGGCCCATCCCAGAGAGACTGACTTCATTCTGAGCTTATGAAAGATAGAGTTTGACAGTGGGATTTATGATTGCTGCTGTTTTGATACGCGTAGGAAGACAGGACAATGTAGAAAGCTAAATCAGGTTATGAGTTTTGAGGCCAGGACTCAGCTGAAACAGGAAAACTCCCACTAAAGTAATTACTGAAGTTAACTAACAAAAGAAAATGCCAGTGCAATCCTCAAAGATGGGGAAAATGTTTTCTTCCAACACTACAAATACCTGAGAAATATCATTTTTCATTTGGAACATGCTGTCAGGGGTGAAATATAGCGGCGGCGCTGCATATGGGTACGGGTATGGAGGTTTCTGTATCAGGTGGCATAAATAAAGACTGTTGTGGGCGGCACAGGATGCGGTCCATCCCCATATCTCATTCCTCAGCTTTCTGTTCAGTCACATTCGATGTCAAACATAGCGCACATTTCTGGCTCTACCTACGACGGACCTTTGCCTTCAGGCTACCTCGGAAACAAGCTTGGGTTGCTGTTGAGCGCTCAAGTACCTGTAGAGACTCGCTAGAGGATGGAGATACAATAAATTCGTTAACATGTAACCAAGTAGGTCTGAATCAGTTTTTTTATTAATTTGATGTTGATTAATTTAATCCTTGTGATTCAGTCCAAAATATGTTTGTGTATCAGTCCGAATCAGTTATAAATTTAGCCTAAATCAGCTTGTGACTCTAGTCAGAAATAGTTTATGGTTCAGTCAGTTCATAATTCAGTCGGAATCAATTGAACGGTTCATTCACAAACTTTAGCAAGTTTAGCCCCTGCATGTGAACGACTCTGTGCTGCAGGTAAAATACATTTTCTGACCAAAAGAGTGTCAAAACCAAACACAAAAACATATATCAAAACATGGTGAAAACACCCTAAAAGGCTTTATGTGCTGCCCACTGGAGAGGTTTTTTGGAGCGTTGTTCTGTAATGAGTCCAAAAAGCAGACAGGACATTATAAATGTGGATGCTTGAGACTTGTGTTTGATGGCTGTTGATGAGCCCACAGGTCCAGACCTGTAGTCTCATCAAGGAAGAAAACATCATTAGCTTCATGGCGCAATAAAGAATCACTTTGATTTCCACATGAGGGTCATTTGCTACGGGGACAATTAGCTCTGGCAATACGAGAGGAAAACAGAGAGCGAGAATAGAAAGAAACATAAAAACTACTGTAAGCATGTAGGGCTGAAGTGACCTATGAGAATTCAATCATGGTCATCGTGCCCAGAACCATCTTCTTCAATTAAACCACAGCAGCTCCTAGCTTCTCATTTCCTGTCTACATCCACTTCCACATCCCTCTATCATTTCCCTTACTTTTGACTGAATTTAGCTTTTGAGCCCCTAAAGATGTTGTTAAGCCAATGAAAAGATACAGCAATTAGCATAAATATATAACACATACAAATACTGTGTAATATAGTACATTTTAATGATATTAAACCATTTTTAATCAATGCATTTCGATATTAAATGTACTATTACATATATTTAGCAGAGCTTTAACTATGATATGATATGTGATATGATATGATACATTTACATTTATTCATTTGGCAGATGCTTTTATCCAAAGAAACTTACAGCTGAGGAATACAACAAACAATTTAACATAAGATGGCAATAAACACGAGAAGTGCCTGTTATACAAGGTTATATATAATATAATATTAAAAAAAATTCAAGCTCAGAACAACATATGTTTTACCAACATATGTTATAAATGTGTATGCATAATAATAATAATAATAACTGAATTTCCTGCATCCTTAGAGACTACGTATTTGTCAAATTTTGAAATGTTTAGTTATAAAACCCAAGATGTGAAACAGACAGGTGAGCTAGTTAGTGTCTGGAGATCCTGGTTTACGCACAGCAGAGATGGCAAGCGCTTTGACATTTCCAGATCCAAATGGGACACGATTCATGGATATTCTTTCTCTCTCCTGGTTTCTTTTCCTTTGGCCATGTCAACAGTTAGTAGGAAACTAGACATGATATTTATAGTTCTACAGCAGCCTTCAGGAGATCATCTCTCTGCCTCTCTCTCTCTTTCTCTCTCGCTCTACTCTTGGGAATTTCGACTCTCAACAGAGAGAGACGATATACAAACAAATGCGTGTGTGAACTCACCCTCAGGCAGAGGTGGGTAGTAACGAATTACATTTACTTCGTTACATTTACTTGAGTACATTTTTTGGGTAACTAATACTTTTAGAGAATATTTAAAAATAGGTACTTTTACTCTTACTCAAGTACATTTTTTGTGAAAAAACGGTACATTTACTTTGTTTCTGTGGGCGACGCTCCTCTCGTTACTTTATCTTAATGCAATAAAGTAAAAAATGCTTCAATTTATTCCAAACATGCCATCTACTTTTCTTTGGGGAATAAGCGATGCCCATTCGCGAATGATTCAATCTTTTGAGTCAATTCTGTTCAAAGGTTTGATCAAACCAATTGGCAAACCAGTGAATCGGTTCGCGAATCAGTTTGAATGATTTGTTCAGTTCCCTGATTATTGAACAACTACTTAATTATTCTCCCCATGACACAATTTAGTTTTTCCAACTATGCATGTTCACAAATGTCCCTATGGTGAGATTGTGTCAAATTTAGCTCTTTCTGGAGACAAATCCCTCACTAAAGTACTGCAAAGTAAATCCACACACACACACACGGCTCAGTCAAAGGACACCTTCACAACAACTTCAAAGGAAAGACAGTGTGTGTGAGTCTGTGCCTGTAGAGGCCACCTGCTCAGTCACCGATGCTGAAAGCAGTCTGGGATTAGAGGAGACACACACACACACACACACAGAGTCCAAAGACAATGCTTTTCATGTTCGCATGTGTGTGGAATATCACTAAGAGCACTGCGCGGTCTTATTTTCCATCCTCAAAGACGCAGAGACAGAGGTGCGTAAAAGCAGACGTCTATATTCAAAGAGAGAGCACATCAAAACAGTGAAGTCATGGGGAAATCTCATATGGGCTCGAGTGATCAGACTAATGCACAGACTCTATTACGAACTCGCAACAATCAGTGCAGCCTTTGAACCTCCGTCCCATTACAGGACGTGCGTCGTATCAAAAACGCTGCAGCATTTACCGCTCAATAAAGAGCGGCACGGCATTTAGACTGTGTGTTGCGTGTACCTTTAGTGCTGAGGGTTTTAGACGTCAGCTCCAGCGTGTTCAGCGTCTCCGTGCCGATATTCTCCAGGGTGATGGTCAGCTGCTGCATCTCTCCGTTAAACAGCTGCAGAGACACACTGGTGGACAGGTCTTCACTGGACAGATGAGCCGACCTGGACCAAGACAAAAAATACAAAGCATTAAATCATTAAACGTTCATTAGGTGTGCTAATAATTGCTTTGACAACAATTGAGCTGTGTTTTCCTTAAGAAATGTGATGCATCATGACATTGTCACAATTTGATGTGATGTTTGATATTTTGGCCTGACTCTAAATGTATAAATGTAAAAACTTTGAAAGACATGACGAGGAAACCAACATAAATGCAGGGGCAATTTAAACCACAGTGTGGTTTTAAAGTTTCACTTTAAAAAGTTCAAAATGTTATCATGGACTTTTGAGTGCTTTGGATAATAATGCAATAATTTCAGAGTGTACCTGTGGAGAAAAGTGTCAGCTAAATAAATCATTTTAAAACACAGGGTTTTATTATAGTAATTATAATCAATTATTAATTTGCATATTCATTACATAGAAATTGCATTCTCAGATTGAAGCCTTTACATCCCTAATGTCCTAAATATAAATTAAATAAAGCAAACAAGTAAATAAATAAGTACAAATATAAGTAAATAAATACGCAAAGTACTAAATAAATGAATAAACAAATACATAATTAAGTAAATGAATAAAGTAAATCATTTGGGCAGCTATTTTGTAGTCAAAGTATTGTGGAAGTCTAGTAAAATGTTTTTTTTTTTATATCTCGATCACTAATAAAATCTACTTAAAAAATAATAATAATTTTGCTTTTTAAATCAAGCTAAAAATATTTTCATGTTGGTCCGGCTAATGCACATCCTAGAGGATTATCATAAAGACCTGCTGATGGCGATGTCAATAAGGTCAATGGCTCTTTTAATTGAAAGGTGGAACCTTCTTTTCTACAGCCGCATTTCAATTAAAAGAGTCAATCGCCTCATTAGGGCTTCGCCTTAGTGATTTCTCATGTGGCTTGTCTTATATCACCTCTAGTTTGGCAATGCCATCTAGCTGAAGGAGAAGTGCAAAAGCAAACAGCAAACTTCAGATTTATCATTATAAAAGTCTTCAAAATTAGGGAACACCATAAGACTTGAGAAAAAAACCTTAAAATAAACAGTCCATTTAAAAAAAGATTTACTACCAATGTCCTATTCCATCAATTTCCCCTCAACCGCTGTGTTTGTTCCACTCAGGGAGCCTAAACAACCTTTAGTCAATCGCTTAAAAGTTTTCATCCGTTTTTCATGTCTTCTTACTATGCTGTTTTTCTCTAAGAGAATTTAGACTGCTCTTTGGCTCTAAAAACCTCTTTAAGAAGCTCAGAAGAAAGTGACAGAATGAAAAATAAGTGTAGATGGTCCAAGCTGAAAAGAGTACTTCATGGTAGTTTTCTGAAATATCAATTCACACAACATTTGCATAAATTGGCTAATTTTCCTGTCATAAAAAAGCAAAAAAAAATGCCCGAACAGTAAAAAGTTCCAAAAACATTTTATCATTGATACCATGAATTTGATCTCAAAAACTTTAGTTTTCAAGAGGATAAATGCAATGCATATGCACATTCAAGAGAGAATAGGCTATAAAAAAGGCAACTGACAACTTTCATTTCTACCTCTACCGTATTTAGAGTTACACATTATCCCATTCATTTTTATGAGTGGTTCGTCTCCTCCCTCCTATTATGTCTCGGGCCCAACCTTTATTCCAGCAGAGCCACACTAAACAAACCAATTTAATTCTGACTGTCATTTCAGACTGCCTCAATCAAGTTGAAGAATATGTTTAATGTACTTGAGAATGAATATGTTTACAGCAGCCTCTGCAGAGCTAAATATGATTAAAATGACTGACAATCCTGTCAAATTGGAATATAAGGCTGTGTGTGTGTGTGTGTGTGTGTGTGTGTGTGTGTGTGTGTGTGTGTGTGTGTGTGTGTGTGTGTGTGTGTGTGTGTGTGTGTGTGTGTGTGTGTGTGTGTGTGTGTGTGTGTGTGTGTGTGTGTGTGTGTGCGTGTGTGCGTGTGTGCGTGTGTGTGCGTGTGTGTGTGTGTGCGTGTGCCTTTAAGGAATTACTGTAATGGATCATCAATCTTCTCCCAAAATATTCTCAAACAAACCATATTAAATAAAAAATTAAGAGTTGTGGGAGGAGAAAAAGAGAGAGTATTTTTGCTGTCATGCATGTATAAAAGTGTGCGAAATGGTTATTGTGCTAAAATTCAGATGGACAAATAAAAAAAATTAAGAGAAATTTGTTTTGTATTGTCGCTGAATACAGACAGAGAGATTATGAAGGGAAGAAACATATAAAGATAAATGGAAGAAACCATAACTCAATATGGCAGCTGTAACCCTGCCTTGAAATTGAAAAGTTGTCTTTGTCATAATTTGTTGATTTATGCTAGAACATGTAAGCACATTAGCTAGGCCAGCATGAAAAATACAGTATAAGGAGTGTAGAAGTAGTCCATATAACTCATGAGCTATCTTCAAAGTCATCTGGAGTTTTAATCTATAGTTTAGTTTTTTATTTGTAAGGAATTCTTCAACTCTTAAACCAGATATGATGAAATTGGTACATCTGTACTACCTAGGCATGCTTTCAAAACAAATAAAAAAGTATTGTGGCACATTCTGGTCAGATGTTAGGGGATCATGTCGGTGTGTTGAACTCCACCTGCGGTTACTCTGCTAGGACACCTGTGTGAACTTGTGGCAAACTGACAATACAAAAAAATAAACACTAAAATTGCCCAAAACACCAGTTGATCAAGAAGAGGAAAAGAAATGTTCCCTGCAGGTTTGAGAGTCTAGGAGGTTATGACAGCAGTGGGAACAGTAAGCACGGCTTCACCTCAAACACACACACATAACGTGTTCTGTCTCCAGAGACCGTCACAACTAGGGCTGCAACAAACAATTATTTTGATAATCAATTAATCTGACTGATTATTAGAACGATTAATCGACTAATCATCGATTATTTCACTGATTAATCAGTAGACTTTGATTGATTATTCAGCTTTTGCATTTAGTTAAAATATTAAGTTATACATGAAGAGTTCAGATGCAAAAGTATTTTTTTTATTTGAACAAATGCCAAGATATAAATGTTGTTTTTCTAATGTTTATATCTGTATTATTGATACAATGACTTTAAATCTCTCCAGTAATTTCAATTGAATGGCAATGTATAGGTCCGTTTCTATGCAATTCAAGTGAAATAACTGAACATAATTATAGGAGCGTGAGAAAAACGCATCTGAACTCTTCACATATTCTAACATAACTAAAGGTCACTTCAGCTTTAGAAAAGCATATTATGTAATTACAATTATTATACAATTAATTGGTAATACTTTACAATAAGGTTCTTTTGAATTAAATTAGTTAACATGAATTGACAGGCAACACAAGAATGTCAAACAATACCTCTCCAGCTTTTATTAATCTTAGTTTTTAATGTTTTTTTACTTTTCTTTAATTTAAGCATTTACTAATGCATTATTAAAATCACAAGTTTAATCTCCAAAAAAATATCATATGCCTTCACTGGTTCATTGGTTCTAAAACATAATAAATGCACTATGAATGAACTACCGTTACTTAATGTATAAACAAACAATTTTTTAAACAACTGCACATATTTTTTTTTATTAACCAAAAAAATAATAAACATTAACAAAGATTAATACTATTATTATTATTATTATTATAAATGTAATAAATGCATTGTTCATTATGTTAATTAATACATTAACTAATGATAACAAATGATACCTTATTGTAAAGCGTTACCAATTCTTTATACAAACAAATGTATTTGGCACACAAAATGAGATGACAGACAGAGACACTCTCTCACTATTTAATTAGCTTGATGAAAAAGTAACCGAATGACATCATTATTTTATCCAAAGCATCTTATCACTTACCTTTATTTTGTTTTTTTTCTAATATTACAAAAGGAGATGTTATGCAGAATGATGTCATTCGGTTACTTTTTTACTTTTTTAGAAACACTGTGGTACCTTATTCAAACAATTACCTTAATAATATTTCATATGTTTCGAAGAGCCAACAACATTTGTGGAAGTTTGCGGCAAAACTTTGCTACCTGTTAGGCTTTTAAAAACCTCTGCAATCCTGACTCCCAAAACCTGCCAACAGCAGCCAACCAATCACAACAGATTCCATGCCAGCACTTTTTTATTTTTGTGTGCAATATGCATCAGGCGGTCCGTGGGCTTTCCATGAGCAACCGGGCATGATGTCTGAGCTGAGAATAACCACCTGAACGCTTCCTCTGATTTGTGACAGCAATGAACAAAGTAACATCTCCATAAAACTGGGTTTTGCAAGCAGGTTAGAGCAACTACAACATCCTAAGACAATGTGATCTAATTAAATCACCGTTTTATTGATATTTATTTTATATTCTGAAGAAGGAAAGCGTGTAAACCTGGGTAAGGACGTGCAGAGCTGCAGTCGTGGGAGCGACGGCACCACCTCCACCATACAGCCGCTGCTCTTCACCCCCACCAGACCCTCCAGAAGACAGTCGCTGCTCACCCCAAACACGGACGTGTGATACCCTGCAATATTAGCAAAAATATGATTTAAAAATGTTCCATAATATCAGACCGCGCTAATGATCTGAAGGCAATTAGAGCTCATTAAAGTCCTTTGAAACACGCGTATGATTTTGTAGATGTTAAGAACTGCTGGAATGGCCATAAAGCAGAGATCAATGAGTTTATCCTATTTTAATGAGAGGATATTTAGCTGGTTTATTCAAGCAGGGAATCACTGGACTTGTTTTTCAGTTTGAAGCTGACTTGATTTCTGCATTATTACAGCATTATGGTGCAGAATAAGTTATCAGTACAAACTCGTTTCTCATTTTATAAGAGAATATTCACTGGTCCATTGGGTTTTTAGCACCGATGTAGTCAAACTGAACACCATTTACCAACAATTTAACACCCTATTTAATTAATGTACTCAGTATTTACTCAATAATATTTACTGCACATACATATTCATGAGCCAATCAATTTCCCGTCCTATTTCCTGCTGAATAATCCGTTTCAGAAGTTAAATTGCAGTTTTATGTTGCGTTTAAGGTGTTGTAAAGCTCACCGTTGATTGTGATGTTGCCTGCGGTGCGAGGAACTCCAACCAGAGTAACCGGATAGAGGCCAGACTCCGCTGGCAGAGACAGAGCGGCAGGAAGAGACTCAAAATCTACACCTGATGTCAACAGACCCTGACAAACACAATCACAGAGTATACAGCGGTCAGTATATAGTACAAGTATTTGTTTTATCCATAATGTCTGCTTAACATCTCCTTTTGTGTTCCATGTAAGAGAGAACACAAGGATGAGTAATTAATGACAGAATGTATCATACTTGTATTTGTTTTTAGTTTAATACCAATATAATAATTATTATTATTATTATTATAATTATTTACTAAATGGTTGTATTTATTGGTAATAAAATAAAAATGTTAAAAGAAAAGAAAGAAAGAAAGAAAGAAAGAAAGAAAGAAAGAAAGAAAGAAAGAAAGAAAGAAAGAAAGAAAGAAAAGAAAAGAAAGAAAGAAAGAAAGAAAGAAAAGAAAAGAAAGAAAAGAAAGAAAGAAAGAAAGAAAGAAAAGAAAGAAAGAAAGAAAGAAAGAAAGATAAAATACATAGATATAAAAATAAAGAAAAATAAAGTAAAAAACATTTAAATAAATTAATTTTAAATGTAAAATAAATAAAAATACATTTAAAATAAATACATGTAAAAATCATAATAATTATTACTTAGCGAATTGTTTTATTTATTGGTATTAAAGTGATTTTTTTATAAATAAATAAATACTTAAATATATATAAAAAATAAAATATAAAAAGCATTTTTAAAATACATTCAAAATAAATGTATTAAATTAAATTTACAATAAAATTTATAAATTCATAAAAAAAGTAAAATAAATCAATTTAAAAATCAATAAAACAATTCATAAACTTTGGGGGAAAAGCCTATATTGTATTATTAGCTCAGTAAATTGTGTTAATAATAATGTATTGCTGCTCAGCACCGGAGGAATTTAGTGTTTAAATTGTTCTCTTTTTCTTGTTTTTCTCCTTTTCTCACTTATGCTGTTTTCTCACCAAAGGAGAAAAAATGCAATTCAAAAGCTGATTAAATGTAAAACAAATGCAGCCACCGACAGCTTTTCAAGCACCGAATCAGAATCAGTGCATGTGGATGTTATTAAAAGATAAAACACGCGCACACAAAACAAATCATTCAATGTCCTCGGAGCAAAAAGGTGACGATTAACATAAACAGCACTTCAGTTGTTAACACACAAAAAATTGCATATATTTCCCAAATACAGCAAAATAGCAAAACTCTAAAATAACAAGCAGATATAATAACAACCTAGCAGCAAATATGTTGTTTGGCATTTTAATTTTCCAATTTCAACTTCTTAATTCAGGCTTTTTTGCAGAATGCATAAATAGTCAGTGTTTTACAGGTCTTTTATGCTAGTTTTTGTCTTAGTGTGTTAACAGTAATTAAAGAATAAAGAGATGCAGAAACAAAGCAGAGTGAGAAGACAGGAACAGACCAATGAAAAAACAACTGGTGACAGACCAATGGTTTGAGAATTTTGGGTTTTCTTTCTCTTCTCATTTTTTTTTTTTTTACTCCAAACATCACATAATCAGTCATCCTGATATCCATCTGATATGGAGGAGATGAAATGACTCCCAGCATGCTCTCTCTATTACCCATGGAGAAAATTGCTCTTGTTCACAGCACTACAGAGAAAGGAAACAGCGCTAGCTGAATCACAGCGGCAGATGAGAGCGAGAGACAGAGACAGATTGAAAACGAGACGCTTACACCTTCGTCGTGGAGGTGAGGGCCGATTATTACCATGCCCTGAGAAGTCGAGCTGCTCTCCACGGAGAGTTTTCCCGCTTTCTATTCATACTCCAGACATCATTCAGACTCCACCAAATGTGCTTTATGGGATTTGTATCATATTAGCCTGAATGAAACCATTAAACTCTGGACTCGACAGGAAAGAATCAAGAATTTTCCATTTCTACTTATATCCGATATACTCGATGTCCAATGTCTTATGTCATATATAATACAAATACAACTAAAGATTTACATACAAAAATACAATTCTATTTTTATATTATACAGTAAATTAATTTATATGTAAAAAATACATAATTTGTAATTTAATTATAATTCAATTAAAAACTAATTGAATTTTAAGCCTAGTAGTAACAAAGAAAAAACACATACAAATAAAATGCACTGAAATATCAATATAGCAATACATTCAGTATAAGAAATGAATGTATAATATATTAAATTCATATGGTAATTAGGATAAATTTTGAAACTGAAAAAGTATTTAAAACTTTTAATATTTTAAATACTTTTTCCATTTCTAAATAGCTACTAAAATACAACAAATAAAATAAAAAGTAAATGATGCATAAGATTACACACACACACACACATACATAAACATGAGCAAACCACACTTTCAGCCAATATTATAAAAGATGAAGGCTTTGGCTTTGCTGACATGTTTTTGGATGGGGAGGTTTTGCAGAGATGGTTTATGGCTGAAGGGATGATGCCATCTAATCCAGTGTCTTTCAATAATCAAGTCTGACTGAAGTTAGTAAAACACCTGCAATCACTTACAGCAACTTTATCAACTCCACTGTCCAGATAGACAGAAGAAACATGAACTCAAAGATCTCTCATTCAGACCCTGAACAATTGAGCAGCTTTGCAATAAAGACACATAGTAATGCAATTAAGGATGTATTGTTTAACGTAGTCTGAAATACTAACCTCTAAAATACTTTACAGGTACTAATAAAACCTCATATTATGTGGAGGGTCTCAGTATTGTATAAGCCGTATTTTGAAATACCTCATTTACATTTCCTTCTTGAAAAGGTTAATTAGCTCGACAGCTAATGCTAACGATCTGTTCTTTTTTTCTGGTCTGGATGTCTAACATCAGACTTTCATTGGCTGCTACAAAGAGTCTGTGGAAATATTTGCTCTTTGTGGCTTTTTTTCCCTGTTCCACCAGACATAAATTATAAAAGCCATTTTCAAAAGCACCGTAACATAATCACAGGCACTTAATGAAACCAGGAGTGAATGGAATTAATACCTTGAAGAGAAATATTTTTAAAGCAGTTTCATGAACTGACATTAGAAAAAGAGAGATACATCAGAAGGCATTAATTATTTATTATATTTTTTTATGTGTGTGTGTGTGTGTGTGTGTGTGTGTGTGTGTGTGTGTGTGTGTGTGTGTGTGTGTGTGTGTGTGTGTGTGTGTGTGTGTATACACTGAACAAAATTATAAACGCAACACTTGTTTTTGCCCCCATTTTTCATGAGCTGAACTCAAATATCTAAGATTTTTTCTATGTACACAAAATGCCTATTTCTCTCAAATATTGTTCACAAATCTGTCTAAATCTGTGTTAGTGAGCACTTCTCCTTTGCCGAGATAATTCATCCACCTCACAGGTGTGGCATATCAAGATGCTGATTAGACAGCATGATTATTGCACAGGTGTGTCTTAGGCTGGCCACAATAAAAGGCAACTCTAAAATGTGCAGTTTTATCACACAGCACAATGCCACAGATGACGCAAGTTTTTAGGGAGCATGCAATTGGCATGCTGACTGCAGGAATGTCCACCCGAGCTGTTGCCCATGAATTGTATGTTCATTTCTCTACCATAAGGCATCTCCAAAGGCATTTCAGAGAATTTGGCAGTACATCCAACCGGCCTCACAACCACAGACCATGTTTTACCACACCAGCCCAGGACCTCCACATCCAGCATCTTCACCTCCAAGATCGTCTGAGACCAGCCACCCGGATATTGCAACAATCGTTCGCATCGTCTGCACACAGATACCGTCTGGAGATCTGAGCTCGTCGTTCTCATCTGGGTCTCGACTGACTGCAGTTAGTCACAATCGACTGAGTGGGCAAATGCTCACTTTCGAGATCTGGCACTGGAGAGTGGTTCTCTTCGCGGATGAATCACGGTTTGCACTGTACAGGGAGTGGCAGACAGCGTGTATGGCGTCGTGTGCCAGAGCGGTTTTGGATGTCAACGTTGGGGATCGAGTGGCACATGTGGCGTTGGGGTTATGGTATGGGCAGCTATGTTATGGACATCGAACACAGATGCATTTTATTGATGGCATTTTGAATGCACAGAGATACTGTGACGAGATCCTGAGGGCCATTGTTGTGCCATTCATCCACGACCATCACCTCATGTTGCAAGAGAGCCACATGTTGCAATCTGTACACAATTCTGGAAGCTGAAACATCCCAGTTTCTTGCATGGCCAGCTACTCACCGGACATGTCACTCATTGAGCATGTTTGGGATGCTCTGGATCGGCGTATACGACAGCGTGTTAAAGTTTCCTGCCAATATCCAGCAACTTCGCACAACCATTGAGAGGAGTGGACCAACATTCCACACAATCAACAATCTGATCAACTCTATGCGAAGGAGATGTGTTGCACTGCGTGAGGCAAATGGTGGTCACACCAGATACTGACTGGTTTTCAGGACCCCCCCAATACAGTAAAAAACTGCACCTTTTAGAGTGGCCAGCCTAGGCACCACCTGTGCATTAATCAAGCTGTCTAATCAGCATCTTGATATGCCACACCTGTGAGGTGGATGAATTATCTCAGCAAAGGAGAAGTGCTCCATAACACAGATTTAGTTTTATGAACTAAAGAGAAAAAGTGTTGCGTTTTTAATTTTGTTCAGTGTTATATAAAAAAAAAAAATATTTATGTTTTAAAATATATTTTAATATATTAATATATTTTAATATAATTAATTATATTAATTTTATTATTATTTTTTTTATAAATAGTAAAATAAATGATTATAAAATATAAGCAATTGTATTACCTTTACCGATTGTATTAAAACATAAATACTGCAAATTATTAAATATAAAAAATACTTATTTAAAATCAATAAAAACATACATATACATACATATACACATATACATCAGCCCAGAACTACACGGGAGGATCTTGTCAATGATCTCAAGGCAGCTGGGACCATAGTCACCAAGAAAACGATTGGTAACACACTACGCCATTAAAGACTGAAATCCTCCAGCGCCCACAAGGTCCCCATGCTGAAGAAAGCACATGTAAAGGCCCGTCTGAAGTTTGTCAATGATTCAGAGGAGAACTGGATGAAAGTGTTGTGGTCAGATGAGACCAAATCCAGCTCCTTTGCATCAACTCAACTCGCTGTGTTTGGAGGAGGAGGAATGCTGCCTATGACCCCAAGAACCCATCCCCACCGTCAAACATGGAGGTGGAAACATTATGTTTTGGGGGTGTTTTTCTGCTAAAGGGACAGGACAACTGCACTGCATCAAATGGACAATGGCCGGGGCCATGTACCGTCAGGGCCAGTGCATTGAAGCCAGCAAGGGCATTGAAAATGGGTCGTGGATGGTATTCCAGCATGACAATGACCCAAAACACATGGCCAAGGCAGAAGGGGTCAAATACTTATTTTACTCATTAAAATGCAAATAAATGTATAACTTTTTTGAAATGCGACTTTCTGGATTTTTTTGTTGTTATTCTGTCTTTCACTGTTCAAATAAACCTACCATTAAAATTATAGACTGACCATTTCTTTGTCACTGGGAAAACATACAAAATCAGCAGGGGATCAAATTACTTTTTTCCCCAGTATATATATTATATATTAATTATACATAAAATATATGCCTAGTAGTCAAGATGGTGCTGAACAAACAGACAACATTGAGATACATTGGATGTATAGTGTGCTTGACATGAGGTCAGCAGTAAAGTCACACTGGTTCATCCTGGCACCATCCGCGGTGCCATCTGAAACAGGTTATGACCGGCAGAGGAGTTTTATAGGGTCTCATGCTGATCCCATCTGGGGCAGATCTTGGCATGTCTGGAGAACACAATTCACCTATGCAATCATTTTTTCTTTAAAACAAATACTGATCTACAGTTAAGTCCATCCCTGGTGAGAAAGGACAAAAAAACCTTCTGGATTGG